>CATQJA010002707.1:2227500-2651110 GCA_958295435.1 Mesorhabditis spiculigera
TGTGAAATCGTTATTTTTCTAATCTTTAGCGGCTCTTAAAAACCAAAAATGCGATTCGGAAGCTCTGAAAACGCTTTTAAAACTTTTGTTTTGAGCATTTACGACCTTTCTGACGTTTTGCTTACGCTTTCCTTTTCATTAGTGCATCGCTGTTGTTTTCCATATTTTTCTAGCCTTTAAAAAACCGCTACAAACCTAAAACTGCGTTTTCCAGGTGTCCACCTCGACACCACACGGGTACCCCGCATCCACTAGACCGCCGAAATGTCGAAATTCCCGGCTCGCGGTCTGCCGACGGGCCTGCGCTCGTTGAATGGGCTGAAGGTGCCGTATGGGGCCGCCACGGCCGCCTCGATCCCCTCGCAAGCAGCCGGGCAACAGAGGTGGGTCCTTGAGGAAATCGAGCAAAATCGCATTTTCTAGGCAACGCAGCACATCGACGCGCCTCTCCGGACTCGTCGGCTCCCCGCCAAAGGGCGTCGGCTCCATCAACGTCGCCACGTTCAAGGGAATCCGCCTCTTCAGCACTGGTTCGTCTTTAAAAACCGATTTTGAATCAAATTCAACCTTTTAGGCAAATACCCGTCGCACAAGAAGGTGGCCCTGCCCGCCCTGTCGCCCACCATGGAGATGGGCACCGTCGTCTCGTGGCAAAAGAAGGAGGGCGATCAGCTCGGCGAAGGCGATCTTCTCTGCGAGATTGAGACCGATAAGGTAAAAAATGATTGGGTTTTTGCTCCAAAAGCGCGTTTGATCGTCTCCTAAAAATTCCTTCCGCAAAGAGTCTTTGCTAGATTGCCTAGGATTTTTTAATAGAATAGCTCGCGTTCGTCGAGAATCTTGGCTGGTTTGCCCTTGACAGGAAAATGCTCAAAATGGACAAAGGAACTAGTTTTCGCAAAGAATCTTTGCTAGCTTCCCCAGACGCTTATTTGACGCGAACCTCCTTAAAAATTTCTGCTAGTCTCTTCGTTTCCTTCTAGAGTCTAGATTCCGCAAGGATTCTCTGCTAGCTAGCCTCTCAGTTTCCCAAAGATTCTCTGCTAGTTACACTAGAATTCTCAAATGACCGCTGCTAGCTACCCCGAGGTTTCCCAAAGTTCTCTGCTAGCTGATCCTAGTTTCTTACAGATTCTATGCAAAATCAGCCCTGATTTCCTAAAGATCCTCTGCTAGCCACCCCCTAAATTTCCCATTTTTTCAGGCAACGATGGGCTTCGAAACGCCGGAAGAGGGCTACCTGGCCAAGATCATGATCCAGGAGGGCACCAAGGACGTCCCGATCGGAAAGGTATGATTTTCACCGCCTGATCGATTATTCATCTTTTTTTTGTAGTTGCTGTGCATCATCGTGGAGAGCAAGGACGAGGTGGCCGCGTTTGCCGATTACAAGCCGGAGGAGGGCGCCGCCGCTGCTGCCACGCCGCCGGCTTCCCCCAAGAAAGCCGAGCAGCCGAAGCAGGCCGAGCCCGCACAGCCGCAGGTTCAGGTATCGTTTTTAGTAGGGAAATTTTTGATGCGTTTTTGTTGCTAAAGAACCGATGCTAGCTTGCCCTGGACAGAGGCAGTTCTTTGAGCAAAGAATCCTGTGATAAATTGCCTGAAAGCTTGAATTTCCGCTGCTCGTCTCCTAAAGAATCTTGGCTAGCTTGCCTTGTGCCGGCTCTTGAATTCCGCTTTGATTCTTTCCCAAATAATCTTTGCTGGATTGCCAGGGCTCTAATGATCCTCCTTTCCGCAAAGAATCTGCTTGCTTGCCTAGGCGCTGGAAGGGCCGCTAGCCTTTTTTTAGGATTTTTTGTGAGTTAGAAGCTCGTTGTTTTTTGCTTTCAAATTCGGGATTTTTCTGCAGATTTGCTGCCATCAGATTTCTCAAAGTTTCTCTGCTAACTACCTCTAATAAAAGCTAAATTTGATTAAATGATTTTAGAAAGTGACCCCGCAGCGAGCCGCGGCCTCTTCCGCTCCGTCTGGCGGCCGTCTCTCTGCCACCCCGTTCGCCCGCAAGATCGCCAACGAGCAGGGACTCGACCTGAAGGTACCGATTAGCCATTTGGGGCGATTTTTATGGCTTTTCATGTGAAAAGTCGCGCATTTTAAACGATTACGACATGAAATTAATCCCCAGCATATCAAGCAGCTTTTCGATTAGCGTTTTGGAACTTTAGAAAGTTTTATGGCTGAGAATTGGAAACTGAAAACAATTACGATACGAAACTAATTCCCCCTTTTTCAGAGCGTGTCCGGCTCGGGCCCCGGCGGCCGTATCCTGGCCGCCGACCTCTCGTCGGCTTCTCCATCTCCGGCCGGCGGCACCCCACAACAACCATCGTCGGCGATCGGCGGCCCCGGCGACTACACCGACATCACGCTCTCCAACATGCGCAAGTACGTTTTTTGTGGATTGAAAAACTGGGTTAGAAACTACAAATTTGGCGTTTTTTGGCTCTAAAGACTCAAAATTTGTGGCCTTTTTCTGATTTCACTCTTTTTGAAGCTAATAAAAAACATCATACAAATTTTTCATAAATCGCTAATTTACAAATTCCATTTTTTCCAGGACGATCGCGAAACGCCTGACCGAGTCGAAGTCGACGATCCCGCACTACTACCTCAGCTCGGAGATCAACATTGACAACGTGCTACAGTAGGCTGTTTCTCTGCCGCTTTTTACCTTTCCCTTTTCCAGAGTGCGCGAGAAGCTGAACACGCTGCTGGCCAAGGGCGCCGTCGGCGAGCCCACCAAGCTCTCCATCAACGATTTTATCATCAAGGTATTTTTGTGAGGTGTAGCTTTCGACTTAAATTCCCTTCTCCAGGCTTCTGCCCTGTCGAACATCCGCGTGCCCGAGTGCAACAGCTTCTGGATGGACTCGTTCATCCGCCAGAACAACACCGTCGACGTGTCGGTGGCCGTGTCGACGCCGTCGGGCCTCCTCACGCCGATCGTCTTCAATGCTCACTCAAAGGTGAATTTGAAGTGGGCAGGCTAGCAGGATGAGTTTGGGAATCAAAAGCAATTGGGCAAACGAGCCGGGATTTGTGAGGAAAAATTGATTTTTTTTGTTTAGAAATTTGAGAGATGAAAGTCACGTAGCCAGCTATCGTTGATTTTTTTGGCAACACTTGATTTTTCGACGTTGAATGCGTGATGCGGCAGGCTAGCAGAGGAAATGTTGGAATTTTCGTTTCACCTGGGCGACATAACAACGATTTTTTAGGAAAACGTGATTTTCGGGTTTCTATTTTCTCAGAAAATTTAGGAATTGGTACCTTTTCCAAATTCCTCCTTTCCAGGGCCTCGCCACCATCAGCAGCGAGGTGAAGGAGCTGGCGAAACGGGCGCGCGACGGCAAGCTGCAGCCCCACGAATTCCAGGTGGGAAATTTTGAGGTTATTCCATTACGTCATTTTTTCCAGGGCGGCACGTTCACCGTCTCGAACCTGGGGATGTTCGGCAGCGTGACCGACTTCACGGCCATCATCAACCCGCCGCAGTCGTGCATCCTGGCCATTGGAGGCGCCGAGTCGAAGCTTGTCCCCTGCGACAAGGAGGGGTACGTTTTGTTTCCTAAATTGTCACTGCTAGCTTGCCTAGCCAGGCGCGTTTTCCTGAATTGTCCCTGCTGGCATGCCTTGTCTGGCGCTGCTTCCTAAATTCTCTCTGCCAGCCTGCCTTGCGTGTCTCGGCTTCCAAAATTTTCTCTGCCAGCCTGCCTTGCCGGGCGCTGCTTCCGAATTTTTCTCTGCTAGCCGCCCTCGCTTTCCTGACTTCTAAAAGTGCTATTTCCCTAAAAAATCTTTGCTAGCTCGCCCTCTCAAATTCTCTCTGCTAGCCTGCCCCCTAATCCCCCCAATTTTTCAGATACCGCAAGGTGCAGGTGATGCGCGTCACGCTGTCGTGCGACCACCGTACCGTGGACGGGGCCGTCGGCGCCCAGTGGCTGAAGCATTTCAAGGATTTCCTCGAGAAGCCGCACACGATGCTCCTCTAGACGATCGATTACGCCATGATATTCCCCCGCCCCACCCTCTAATTCTCTGCGCTGTGCCCCTCTCCCTCCCCCGTCCCCCGTACTGGTCAGCATTATAGGTTCGTTTTCTAGTCTCTAGCATATTTTACAGTTTTAAAGGGACCGTGCCGGCTAGCTGGCCACGCCCCCTTTAGAAAGCTCAATTTCTAGCCTATCTCTCTCTGCCGTCGAGTTGCTCTCGTCTCTCTCCCTCTCTTTTTCTCTAATCCCTCTCTCCCCTGTCGTGCTATATATTTGCTCTTTCTCGCTGTCCCTGTTTTTTTCTTACTTGTATAGCCAGAGATTTTCCTTCCTCTCCTCCCTTTTACTGTTGTCAGTTGTGTGTATTTTTGCCCCCCACCCTTTCTCTTTTTTCTCTCTCCCTCTCTAATGTTATTTATACTAGGGGTAGTAGTGCTAGGCGGAGAAGAATCCACACACGTCTTCTTTTATATATGTCTATTCGTTTCCCGTTTGTCGCCCTCTTGCGCCCCCTCCTTTCTTAAATTTTCGTTATATACCAGGTGAATAAATTTTACGCGATTTGCGAGCGACGAAAAATAGGGTGAAGTAATTTGTTGAATCGCTGAAAGAGAGATACCTTGAGTTGAGACGTGCTGTGCGGGATTTTGGTTTTTTTTCTGGCTCGTCTTGTTAGCGGCATGTTACAGGTTTTACTTGGGTTTTAGCCGATTTGCAGCAAGTTTGAAGCGTAAGATGAAAATCCAAAGTTTGAAAAGTTTCATCAGTCCGCGTTCGTCGAGTTTTTCAAGCCTTGCCATCGACTGTGAAAGATTTTATAGCCTTCGATTGCGCGCGATATCGACTTTCTGGTCTAGAGCGACTGCCGCACAATTTTGCCCTCGGAAAAACTGTAAATTTTGTGGGAAAACGTGTATTTAGACTTCAACGAACTCCTTACATGTCTAAAGCGTCTTTTTATAATCTTTTTTTATAGTCTAAGGCCTTTTGTTTAGCCTTTTGAAGCTCTTGGAACTGCGTAAAAAATCATAAATCTTCGCGTCGCGTTCTCGAAGAAATATTGTGCTGCTTTTAAGCCCAGGAACCGGGGAATTTGCTTAGTTTCATTCATGGGTTTTTTTCTGCGAAGTACCTTTGCGTTTAGAGCCCATTTTTTTGGTTTAGGTTCAGCCAGCTCGTGCGAAACATTTTTCCTGTGACTTCTCGAACCTAAATTTGATCTTTTTGGCGGGTTGGGGTGCCTTGGAATACTTCAAATTTTCGTGCTCGCTTCCTTTTTTTCTCGCTACAACTTTCTATCTGATTCTTTTTCAGGAACGCCCTCCATTGCCCGCAATGTGGCAATCGTTCTTCACCAGCGCCGGCATTCCGCCCAACATTGCTGCCAGGTGAGCGTTTTTTACTTTAACATTAATTTTGCGACATTTCCAGGTACGCCAAATCGTTCGCCGACAACCGAATTGACGAGGGGATGCTCGGCGACTTGGACAAGGCCACCCTCGTCGAACTGGGCGTGCAGGCAGTTGGTGATCAGGTAGAAAGAGTCGCTAGTTTTTCACGCTAATTTCCGAGTTTTAACTAGTTTTGGGGAAAAGTTGTTAAAAGTTTAAAAAAAAGTTTTTTTGGAGATCAGAAATCTTTGAGCATGTTTTTGAGGGTTCTACATGATTTTTAACTCTGTTTTTCCAGCTCGCCATTCTTCGACGTATCAAAGACGGCCCGCCACCGCCAGCAGTCGCTACTAAATCGGCACCCGTCACGCCAAAGAGTACTGTAAAGGTATTATAATTACGTTTTAAAATGATTGCCTTTACTAGGTTCGTGTCCCGATCACCGGACCGATGAGCGGCAGCCGATCTTCCACGTCCGGCACGACGATTCTGCCCGCTTCTGAAGCGCGAAAAGGACGACCGCCGCCGGATAGGTAGAGTCTTGTGGTTTCCTGAAAATTCTGTGCTGGGTGGCCGCTTATCTTGAGAAATTCCTTGTAGTTTGATGCCTATGCCCCTGCAATGTTTCAAAAAATCTCAGCTAGCATGCCCCTGCAATTCCTCGAAGAATCCCTGCTAGTCCGGCGCTCCAATTCCTCAAAAACAAATCTGCTAACGACCTCTTTTCAGTCACGAGATCTACCACGTCCGGATGCCGACCGGGGCGACAAGGAAAACCCAGCAAATCCTCCAAAAGGCCCAGGAACTCCGCACGGCAGGTGAGCCACTTTCCCTAATTCTCTCTGCCAATTTTCCCTTGCCAACCCCGTTTTTGCAGGTATCCTAAAACGTGCGCATTCTGGAGTACGGCAGGGCGGACGGCCGGTTGACCCGATCAGCCGCGACCCGGCGGCGAAGCGACTGGCGATGCACAACAAATTCATGCAGATACAGGGTGAGCTGGCGCAGATTATTGGGGAATTAGAGGGGTAGGCTAGCAGAGTTTTTGAGGAATTTGGGGGGCTGCCTAGCAGAGATTCTTTGAGAAATTCAGTGGGGGCAGGCTAGCAGTGATTCTTTGAGAATGCAAGAAATTTGCTTTTTTTCAGAAGTCTCCTCCTCAACCGACCTTTCCGAACGACTCGGCGTTCGTGGAATGTATTCCGACAAGACCACAGTTTCCGGCTCGTCGGGCGTCATCCACCGCGTGCAGACCGGAAAAATTGTGAAAAGGTTGGTGTTCCAGTTTGTAATCGAGATCGGTATTTTTTTTCAGGATATCCGCCCCTCCCGATCTCTTCTCCCGCGCCCTGGCCTCTGCGTCTACAAACCTTGACGAGGCAGAGGAGGATGATGGGGAGCCGGTGATTCGAGTCCGACTCAACGCCAAGCCAACGGCAGCCAGTCAAATGGTATTTTGCTTTTCTTTTTGCGACTTTTTAGGCGGTAAGTCTAATAGCAAGCGACTATCACTATGATTTTCTGAATCTGCGCACAAAATGACGTCGGAATGTGCTTTAGAATAATTTTTTGTAAGATAAGAATATTTTTATAAAGCGAGAACAAGCTTTCTCTTCCCTCTAGAGCAATTTTGGCGCTTTCAAGCCACTTTTCGTGTAATTTTGACCAGTGCGAGCGCTTATGACTATGTTTTTCTGAATCTACGCATAAAACTACGTCGAAAAACGCTTTAGAATAATTTTTGTAAGAATAGAACATTTTTATAAATCGATCGAAAGATCCGTTTTCCAGGCGAAACCCCAATCCATCGCCACGGCCCGGGTGACGGTGAGCAATTCGGGGGCTGGCCGGTCGTTGGTGCGCACGATTCAACAACAGCAGCAGCAACAACCACAGCAGACGACAAGGATTCGAATCGGCGGCCCCGCGGCTGGAGGCGCGATAAAGAATGTACAGCAAAATGTGAGTTTTGTTGGTTTTTAAAAATCGAACTATTTTTTTTTCTTTAGAAATCGATCTACGAGCGCATGAAAATCAAGGGCGGCTCCGCGGCCGGCGCGTCAAGACAGCAGCCAAATGTGAAGGTTCGTTTTTGGGAGCTTGGCAAGCTAGCAGAGAGACTTGAGGAATTTTTTAGCGTTTGTGGCTTGTAGAAAAAAGGTTTTGGCTAACGTTTTTGTGTTTGGCACGCTAGCAGGGGTTCTTAGGGAAGTTTTCTTAGCTCTTCTTTTGATGTGTTTTTTAATAAAACTTTAATTCACAAATTTCTTTGAGATTGGCAGCCTAGCAGGGAGACTTGGGGATTTTCATGCTCATTCTGCGTTTTCCAATACCCTTTTTGCAGATGGTCTACCGGAGAAGCGTCGGCGACACGGTGCAATACGAGGATGACGATGAGGAGGCGATGGATGATACGGTATTTAGTTTGCTCTATTTATTAAAATCGATAGTAATCGATAGAAAATTATCGATTTTTGCGCGTGATTAAGCTTGTGTAAGCTAATTTTTCGTGCTTTTTCGTTCTAAATCGACCATTTTTGCGCGTGATCGATCAAACCCTACGTTTTATTTTCGTTCAGATAGCGTAATCGATTAAGCCCTACGTTTTATTGACATTTAAATAGCGTAATCGATTAAGCCCTTCGGTTTATTCACATGTAGATAGCGTAATCGATCAATCCTTTAGTTTTACTCTGAGTTAGGTAGCATAATCGATCAGACCTGCCTTTTTCTACGCCTGTTTTCAACCCCGTTTTTCCAGGAAGAGCTGTACGACGACGACGAAGGGGAGGACGAGCCAGGTCGAAGCTCCATCTTCAGCCGCATCCGCTTGTGAGGCGCCCGAATCTCGAATATTTATTCCTTTTCATTCCCCCTAACTTATTGCCTTTTATTATTATTCGTTGCGCCGGCATTTTCTTACTGTATCCTTGTTGCCCTGTCGTTTTCGACAGATCCCTCGTTTTTTCGATTTTTACGTGTTTTTGTATGTGGTCGATTGGTGGTGAGAATAAAGTTGTTACAAGTAATACACCAATTTATATGCAACGGTTATTGTATCAGGTCGATGAGACAGCTACCCTTGCCCCACTCGAACACATTCACCAGACCGCATCTGAAAATGGCTTGTTTTTTTGCTAAGGATCACTGCTAGCTTGCCAGCTTCTTTTTTGTCGCTCTCCTAAACGATCTGCGCAAGATCGCCCCAAGTTTTCTCAAGGGTCCTGGCTAGCTTGCCCTCGTTTATCCGCAATAATCGCTGCTACGTCGCTGGCTTTCCATGATTTCCTATATTTTCGATGCTGCCAGGCGTTTTCGTTTTCCGCAAGCGCTCTCTGCTAGCCTGCGTCAATTCTTAACTCACTTCGCAACGTGGTTAATTGAAGAAAATGGCGCTTTTCCTCCGACGGTTCCGGTGCATTGGCCCTGATTGATATTTTGCTCCCAGCCGACGCTCGGCGAGAGGTAGCCCTGAAAAATTGATTTTTTGGTGTTTTCTGTTTCCCAAACAATCCCTGCTAGCCTGCCCCTCCAATTCCTCGAAGAATCCCTGCTAGCTGGCCCCCATTTCCTCAAAGAATCCCTGCTAGCCTGCCTCTCCAATTCCTAAAAAAATTTTGCTAGTCTTCCCATCAAATTCCTCAAAAAGCGCTGCTACCTGCCCCTCCAATTCCGCAAAAAACTCTGCTAGCCTGCCCTATTTCCTCAAAGCACCTCCGCTAGCTGGCCGGCCCTCGTTTTCCAAATTTCCGCAACTTTTCTCTGCTCGTTTTCCCCCACCTTCAACTCAAACCATCCATTGTTCAGCTTCGAGCAGTCCATCAACAGCTCGGCGATCCAATAGCCCGCACCGTACTGCAATTCGGAGATACGGTAAGTGTTGTAGTCTGTAGTTTACACCTTGTTATAGGGCTGATATTCGACGGCCCCCTTCTGATTCGTCGAGTAGGCCAGCGGGGTGCCGAACGCCGCGTTGCCGTCGTGGGTACCTGAAAACGGTGGAAACGTGAGTGTTTTGTTCAATTTTTTCAGGCAAACTAGCGGAGAATTTGGGGACCGATTCCTCGACGGTCTCCGCTAGCCTACCAAGGGTTCAAAATCGCGATTTTTAGCTTTCTGTTAAAAAGTAATTTTTTCAGGTGAGTGCGCGCCCATGAAGCTCCCAATGGTCTCTGCTAGCCTGCCAGCATGAAGCAAATGGTCTCTGCTAGCTTTCCGTGGCCCTGAAATAGAGTTCAGGTATGTAATTTGACGAAAAATATGTATTTTTCGAATTTTTAGACCTCGCCTTTTTCAAAGGTCCCTGCTAGCCGGCCAGCGTGGCGCAAATGGTCTCTGCTAGCTTGCCCTGGTCCTGGATTACCGTTCAGGTAGGCAAGTTGACGAAAAATATGTATCTTTTGGAATTTTTAGGCCTCGGCTTCCTCAACGGCCTCTGCTAGCCGGCCAGCGTGGCTTAAATGGTTTCTGCTAGCCTGCCGGCATTTGGAATTCGGATAGGGTAGGTTTCGTTCAAATTCTTCAAAATTTTTGCTTGTAGGCCTTCCCTTCCGCAATGGTCTCTGCTAGCCCGCCCGCGCCCCGCCTACCGTACCCTGCTTCTCCTCGGGACCCTCGAAGTCGAGGAAGCTGTCCGACTGGCGCCACGTCAAATACTCGGTGAAGAAGAAAGGTACCGTAGTGTTGTGGACTATTGGGATGGCGCAGGCGTCGCTCGCTTGTTGGTACGGGCCCGGGGAGCAGGCTGAAAATTGGGTTTTTGTTTTTCCCAAAGGGTCGCTGCTAGTCTCCCCATTTCGTAAGGAATCTCTGCTAGCTGCCCGATTTTTACCAAATGGTCACTGCTAGCTTCCCTAAGTTATGTGAGGTAATACCTTTTTTCGCGTTTTCCTAAATTCTGCCTGTTAGCGCCGGCTAGGCGATCTTTGCTAGCTGCCCATTTCCCAGAAACTTGTTGGTGGTTGCCGAACTTTCGTCGAAGGGCTCTGCTAGCTGCCCGCTATTCCCAAATTTTCTCTGCTACCCTGTTACAAATTTTTTAAATGTTGCTCTTTGAGCCCTTTTGAGCGAGATTTTTGGTTTTTTGAGCTTCCGAAATTTCCTCTGCTAGCCTAGGCTGCAATTTTTCGATCTCAGATTGTCCCTGCTAGCTAGCCTATCGTTTTCCCGGGCTCAAGTAGCCTCTGCTAGTTTGCCCGCATTTCTATAGGCACGTCAATGATCCTATGAATCACTCCTAGCTTCCCCAGCACTTTTTTTGCCCACTTACTATTCATTTTTCCATTATTGCCCTGATTGGCGCCTCCTCTGACGAATAGATCTTCTCCGGGGCTCGTATCTCGCTTCAAGAATATCACCGTCTTCGTTAGACCTAAAGGGATTTTTGAGACTTATCGCCGCAGAATTTGATCGACTTTTCTAACCAAATCTCTGCCTGTCCCCTCCGCTCTTCGATTCTTACCGGAAGGTACGGCCGGGGTGGGGTGGGGTCCATCGATTCGCGATGACTGCGAGATTGCAATGGATTGGCCACCGGGCACGGTGATCACGGCACTACCTAGAATTTGAATACGATTCCGTTCTCAAGAGAGCTCTGCTAGCTTGCCCAAGAGCTCTATGGACACAGTCTGGTCCTCAAACAACCCCTGCTAGTTTGCCCTCAGCTTCCCTTCCCGCAAATTCTCTCTGCTAGCCTCCCACGTACCGTCATATCCCACAGAAATCTTGGCGGCCGTGCACTGATTTTTGTCGAGGGCTCCGTTATATTGATCACAGTATTCTCCTGGGGGAAGTGTCGTTTGGAAAGATCTGGAAGAAGCTTGGGCTTAGGCTTAGACTTAGACTTCAGCTTCAGCTTACTTACTTTGTCCAATCGCCCTTCTGCGCATTCAGCGCAAAGAACCCAGCGGAATCGCGGGCAAACGCTATCCGGTTATTCTCCGTAACCACCTCCGCCGCTGCGCGACCCGATGAAGCTAAAATTTGGGCGATCCAGCAGGGGTTTTTGGAGGAATTTTTACCGGATCTAAAGAGAGCCATTTGCCTTATGGTTGGCCATCGATGCTCGCAAACCCAACCGGAAGCCTCGGCGCATGTCGAATCCGGGTTGAACGTCGGTGATTTGGTCTGGAAATAACGAGGTAAATGGTCTCTGCTAGCTTGCCTAGGGTTTCCTAACGGGTTTCTGCTTGTTGGCCTTTTCAGCTTGTTTTCCAGATTTTACTTGCCGAATCGGCTGTCCCGAGATTAGTTTAGCTGCGTTATCGATTAGAAATACTTACCTTAATCGAATTTTTAATGTGTATCTGTTTTCCATTTTTCAATTTTGAATTAGCCTTTTTAATGGCGCAATCGTTTAGTTTTTTTGGATTGCTATAGCGTAGTCGGTTTCTGGCGATGCTTTTAGTCGCGTAACCGATTTTTTTTATAGTTTTACCAGCCGCTTCGCCCTTTCAAACCGATTTTAATCTCGTAATCGATTACTCCGAATGGTTATACTAGCGGAATCGACTTTTCTAGGCATATTTCCTGTCGTAATCGATCAAATAGTCGCTGCTAGCCTGCCCACCAACCGCAAATCCCTTATCAGCTCCCTCATGTGGTGGCCCCTGGTTGTGATCGCTAAAGGCGAAGCTGCTCATCACTCGGGGGTACCTAAAAATTCAGAATTTTCCGCGAAATCTGCAAGCAAGCCCTGCCCTCAAATTCCTCAAAGAATCCCTGCTAGCCTACCTTTTACTGAAATTCCGCGAATAATCTCTGCTAGCCTATCCCTCAAAGAATCCCTGCTAGCTTACCCGTATGGCCAGGCCAACATAAATGCGGCCGCTTGACGATAGGCATCACCATTTTTGTAGGTTACCTAAAATATCGGTGATCTGAGGTGCCGCGCTCCCTTTGGAACTTTTTAAAGACCCATTGAAGGCACTGACCACATATGGATTATCATCCCGCTGATTATCATGATTGTCGAGGAAATTCAGCACATCGTGGTCCTCGTAGTTACCGTAGGAAAAGCCGGGGCCCAGGTGGGAAAGGGATCTGCAAATGGTTTCTGCTAGCCAGCCAAGAAATTGGTTCCTCAAAGTATCTCTGCTAGCTTGCCTTCTGCATTCCACAAGGAATCGCTGCTATTTTACCTCAAAAATTTTCTGAGTAGCTGCTAGCCTGCCCGCTTTGGCTTCCAAATTCCTTTAAGAATCTCTGCTAGCCTGCCGCCAAATTCCTCAAAGAATCTTTGCTGGCTTATCTTAAGTTTGTTCTAAAAATTCTCTGCCAGCCTGCCCTCTTTTTCCTTCGAAATTACCTACTTCCTTCCCTTTAAAACTCACTGCCAATTCGCGTATCCCTTCGCAGCATTCGACACGGCCGCTCCAAAGTTGAAATTGGTGTATCTGCCTACAATTTTTGACGTTTTTAAAGGGATAGAGACAGTTACCAATATTCGTGTAATCGCCGCATTTGACAGCCTCGCCGCCTCGGTCGATCACCTCGTGCACGATAAAGGGACGAACGTTAGACCCGAAAACCTAAAAAACTATTTTCTATGCTTTTATGAAAAATGTGGTTAGCTTTAAAGGTCTTTTCGTAGCGTAACCGATTGGCTGGACACGTTTTAGATATCGGTATTGCTTTTTTCGGTGTTTTTTTATCGATTAGTCGCTTCTTTGATCGATTTTAAAGGTGTTCCAAAGCTAGGAAATCTCTTAAAGGAATAATCCATTAACCGGCCGTATATTTTGACGTGGCGTAATCGATTAGTTTATATTTCTACCGTACTGCACACGAACACCTAAAAACCTAATTTCTATGATTTTATGAAACTTCGATCGCTTTTGAGGGGTTTTCATAGCATAATCGATTGTCCCGACATGATTTAGGCTTCGTAATCGATGCGCTACCGTAACCCACATCTGCGCGTAGATCCTTTGTCATATTCAGGACGGCCATCAGATCCCCGGGCCACATGTGTTTCGAAGCGTCGCATCTGAAAAGCTCAGGGGTAGGCTAGCAAGGATTATTGGGGATTTCTAGTTTGTGGCTTGTAATTTGTAGTTTGTAGCCGGTGATGAGCGTCGCGTAACACAGCGGCCCGGCTCCTAATAAAACGTCCGGTAGCTTTGGAAAGGAGGGAAGACCGCAACGCGTGCGATAGACGCGTCGCGCAATTGCGAAAGCAGGACTGCGCAGCTAAAAACCGGTTGCTATTCCGCGCACCCGCACATAACGCATACAGTACGCCCTTTCCCTTGAACCCTCTGGACCGAACCCATGGGCGGTTGTGGTAATCGGTTTCCTCGCGCCCTATTTCATAGTGTAATCGGTTTCCTCGCGCCGAATTGCATAGCGTAATGAAATATCGATTTCTTTTCATCTATTTCCACAGCGTAATCGATTAACTGAGCAACATTTACGTGTCGTAATCGATTAAGCTGAGCAGATCTTCATGTAGTATGGATTTTCAGGCTTGGTAAGCTACCAGAAACGATTTGGGAACGCTAGTTAGAGATCAAGAATCACCTGAACCCAGCGACCCCCATGTCTATCAGCGTGTTGAGGTAGTTGGACAGCTTGGCGCGCACCTCGGGATTGCCCTGATCGAGGTCAAGCAACCCGACGAGGCGGCAGTTTTTCACCTAAAAATTTCTATAGTTTTTCTTATTGCAGGGTCCCTTTAAAATCCGCAACTAAAACTTGCTAGTTGCCCCAAATTCCTGAAGAATCTCTGCTAGATAGCTCGGAGCTTGGTTTTTCTCAACGAACCTCTGCTGGCTATCCTCACACCGCAAAAATCTTTGCTAAGCGGTCCGGGCTTTATATTCCTCAAAGAATTGCTGCTAGCCTGCCCTCATCGACTCACATTCTCAGCGCTCTGCTGGTAGTCATTGTCCTGAATATCGCGATGACATCTCTGATCGTTGAAATCCGAAGAGGAGTACGGTACCCCGGGGAATGACTCGACGCCGTCTGTCCCGTCGAATGGACTGTTGTCTGAGGAACCTAAAAACGAGAATTTAATGGCGTAATCGGATTCTTCCCTCGAATTACCAAGCGAAATCGGTAAAATGGCTCGAGTTTAATGGGGTAATCGATCATTTGAGATTATTTTTACTATCGTAATCGATTTTTTAAACGATTTTCTGAAGCATTTAGCTCAAGTGATCCATTCTCGACTTTCTTTTTTGCTTTTTGATTTAGATGGCATAATCGGTTCTCTGGAGACGCTTTTCCTAGCATAATCCATTCTCAGGCCCTTAATTAACTAGACTAATCGGTTCCTAGGCTTGATTTTCTGCATGATCCGTTCTGGCGGGTCCATTAGACTCCAAACTACGCCACCCACCAACTCCCCCAGCACCCTGCTTCTGCCCCACGCCCACCATATGGTTCATCACGACGTCGACGATGATCCTGAAATTTTAGGACATCGTGTGGCTTTTGCTTGACCTACCTAACGCCCACTTTGTTGCAGCGTTGCACCATGTCGCGCAGTTCGGCCTCGGTTCCGCTCCGAGAGTGCAGTTTATAGGAGACGGGCTGGTAGCGCACCCACCTAAATGGTCTCTGCTAGTTTGCCACCTTCTCTTCCTCCAATTCCTCAAAACTCTGCTAGGCTAGCTGCCCCTCTATCCCGCCCTGAAATTCCTCAAATATTCTCTGCCAATTTGCCTACAACGTCGAGCAATATAGCAATCTTTGACGTCCCGGTTCCTTTAAAACTCCCATAAATAACATACCAAGGCATATCGTTGCCCCCCGTATTGGTGATGTGCTCCATCGGGGGTGAGATCTGGAATTTTTGCATTCCTCTAGGGTCTCTGCTAGCTCTCTCCCTCTCTCTCTCTCTCTCTCTCTCTCTCTCTGTCTCTCTCTAATTCTATATACCTCTCCCTTTCTCGCCCTGTCTCCCTTGCTATCTCTAATTCTATATCTTTCTCTGTCTCTCTCTTCTCTCTCTCTCTCTCTCTCTCTCTCTCTCTCTTTCTGTGCCTCTCTCTCTCTTTTTCTGTGCCTCTCTCGCTCTATCTCCCACCTGTACAGCCCCGTATCCGTAGTACTGTAGGAAGTCCTCGCATTCCTTCGCCACATCCGTCCATTTCCACTCGAACAAATGCACCATTGTCTGGCGGGTGGGCAACGTATTTGTCCGATCATACCTATCGAGAAATAATGGCCTTTTAACGGGCCCAGAAAGTCTTTTTTGTGCAGTTTTGGCTTCAAGGTTCCTTTAAAGTGTGACTCACCACCAGAATGGGGTGTCAGCGCCTAGGCACACGGCGATGAGGAGGGCCAGCGGCACGAGGGCCCGCATCCTAAACGATTTTCGGAGATAAGTTATCCGATTACGCTTTGAAATGAGCTGAGAAAATCAATTACGGGGCCATACTAATAAATTGGATACGTCATTGAAATACGCGATGAAAATTGACTTTGAAAATGGATTAAGCTACGAAATCGGCCTTACGGAATCGATTAGGCTATGGAATTCGTATTAAGGATTCGATACGTCGTGAATTTAGCAGGAATAGATCGCCGATTAAGATAAAAATGGATATGTATTTAAATAAAAGGATAGATAAGGCTATGAAATTCGGTATAAGGCAGCGATTACGCGATGAAACGTGCAAAAATGAGGTCAACAAGCAGAGATTCTTGAGGAAAAATCCGGGATTTTGGAAACGTTGCCATGCCTCTCCCACAGACTTGGGGTAATAAATATTAGGGGGTGGACGGCTGCTGTCAAATAGGAGAACCCGGCCAATCTAGATAACAACAATTCACGTGTTCTTTGTTCTTTTGCTCTCTGCACGTCTCTCTCTCGCTCGCTTTCTCGCGCTCTCTCTTTCTCTCGTTCTCGCTCAGTCTCTCCCTTGCTCTCTCTCTCTCTCTCGCTCTCTCTCGCTCCCTTTCTCTCGCTTCCTCAAATCGTCACAATTCGGAATGCTGGGGCCCTTTTATCAGCTCAAGAACGCCGTGCACCCCAAAAGGCCCGAAAAGTCCAAAATATGCTCTAGCCTCCAGCCAACATTTTGCACCCGAAATATCACCCAAAATCGCGCACATCATAGCATACAAGGTGACGCAGAAGAATCCGGGGACTGCACGTGAACGTTGCGCGCCAAAACATCTGAAAGCAAGGCGAAAAGCCTCCTCATGGAATCCCTGCTAGCTGCCCTTTCCCACCGCCTCGACTATTCCCAAATGCTCGCTGCTAGCCTACCCAGAATGCTACTTAATTTTTTTAATTCCAGGTTCGTGATCCGGAAGGATGGCCGTCTTCTCAAGTGGTCTCTGTTAGCCTGCCCGGCTCCGACTTCCTCAAGAATCTCTGCCAGCCCACCGAGTCGACTCGAGGAGGACTGGGTAAGGTACGTAGAATTTTATACTTTTCACTTCTCGCCCTCCCGTGTGCCAGATTGATGCAAGGTTGAATTAGGTGGCGTAATCAGTTCTTCGTTTCGGAGTGTTTCTGAGCCCCCGGGAAATCTTTTGTCGGCGCGTCGGCTGGGAATCGGGATTAGTCGACGTGGTGATCAAGAACAGCAAGTCTCTCTCTCTCTCTCTTTCTCTCTCTTCCGCTTCTAATTCTTTGGAGGCTCGACTCGGGGGTGTGGGCGCGCTAGGATCAGCGATGTGGTTTAAGTGGTGATTGGTTCTTTATCTAGGATGGCGGCCCTTGGGACTAGAATGGGATTCGAATACAAATGACTTATTCACGAGGTAAAGGCGTATAGGGCATATAAATGAACAATAATGGTATGTGGGCACCAGAATTGAAGAAAGAGCGGACAAAGTGTGTGTTCTATTTCCATTTTATTCGTTCCATCTCGACGCGTGGTAGTCGGGGAAATTCACGCCCTTCGGCTCCAACGCGTCTCGTTTGCACCGCTGGCATTGGACTGAAAAACATGGTTTTCTTTCGTAATTTCGAAATTTCATGGCACAAAATTCATAAAGTCGAAAGGCTTTATTTTGACAAACCAAAATTTGTTTAGGTTGTTGTCAAACGAACAACGTTTTGTTGGCATCATTAAAGGGCTGCCGACGGCATGTGTCGATCCCCCCCATCAACAAATTGGCAAGTAGCCAACAGGGCAGAGAGCGCGCCCAGGGGAGAGGCGCGGAGACATTTTCTTTTCAGCGCGTAACCGATTGACTATGCGGTCGGCATCCCTTTAATTATCATTTTCACCAATCATCATCATTAGTCCAGTACCTTAAAGTCTCCCAAAAGTACCTAACCACCTTCTGGGCGGCCCGCTGCCTCGCGCCGTGCGGCTTCTTGAAAGACGTCTTTGAACTTCATTTTGAAGTCGCGGGTGCGGCTTCGGCTGAAAAAGGGAAAAATGCTTAATAGTCGTCGATTAATTTTTGTTCGACCACTCCCCGAATAAGTGTAGTAAAACCCTCACCCAACCAATCTCCTAAAGGGCGCGGGTGCGCACGCGTGCGTCGCGTTCTCTTTGCCGGGGCGCGTCTTGTTTTCCGGTACTTTGCCCGTCTTGGGCACGAGTTGCGGGTTGGCCTGAAAATTACGAAGGTTTTCCATCCATGAATCGACCTTTTAAACTTTAAAACTTTTTATCGGCCCGCTTTTCAGACAAAATCTACATGGCTACATAAATGGCGGATGCATAGCTCATTTTCATAAATTTTTGACCAATAAGTCCAAAATTTTCCGGATTTTTTACTTCTTATAGGCTTTTTATATATAAAAATGTATAAAATGCCACAAAAATGGTTATATTGCGCTATAGATTCGTACGGGATTACTTGTGAAAATTTGGTTTCCTTGCTAAGCCCCTCCGGCCGCTAACAGTCCAGTACCTTAACATCTCCCCAAAAGTACCCAACCACCTTCCCGGGGGCGCTGCCTCGCGTCGCGCAGCTTCCTCTTGAAAGACGTCTTTCAACTTCAGTTTGAAGTCGCGCGCGCGGCTTCGGCTGAAAAAGGGGGGTTGAAGCTCACGTGGTAAAAAGGAGAGTCTTTCTTTTTGCCGGGCTTTCGCGGCAGGTTGTCTTTCTGAAAATTCCCGAATCTTCCATTTTCCAGAAAGTCTCATGTCTAGTAAAATCTGCCGCTTCTGGGCTGTTAAAGCGCACGTTCAGGGAGGGGGCGTGTACTCGTCCCAACGTGTACACTCTATGGACGTAGGGACCGCGCGCACTGTCTGCCCGTGCCGTGGGAGGCAATTCCCCTCCTTTGCGGCGGCAAAAATCTTTGCTTTTTTCCAAAAAAACGCCCCTGAACGTGCCCTTTAAAGGTTTACCCGTATAATAGAATAATAGATAAACGCATAATAGACTAGAAACTGGCGGAATGGTGCGCCGAAAGAGGTCAAGGGGCTACCATTGTACTCAATTTCTTCATTTCCGCGTGGATGCACATCAACTTTCCCGTCACGACCCCAATCCCGTGTCGAACCTTCCGTCGCTGAGCCAACGTAGGCTGAAAAACAGTTGTTTCAACCAGGGTGTGCGTGTTAATGAAAGAAGGACTTACCTCCTTGATATTGCTTTTCCCTCGCGAGTTCAGGTACTGCTGGAGCTTTACACAAGCGTTGCGTTCGATGATTTTGGCCTCCGTCCCTGCGACAGCTCTTTCCCCATAATCTTTCAATTCGGCGGGCGGGCTCAGTCCTTCCTGAGTGCAGAAGTTCAGAAGAAGTCGCCGTTTCTCGAGCAGCTAAAACGATTGGTTTTCAGGCGACGGAAAGAATATACGTGATGGTTTAGCTGGCGCGTTTCTGTCGAGCGCACAAAGATTTTCGCCGATTCGGTAACTGCATCTTCACAGGCGCCACGCAGCTCCTTCGGAAGGGTGTCGACTTGTGGTAGCAGACCCTCAATTACGTCGCCGAGGTTGCGATCAACGTCTGGGTGGCCAGGCTAAAAGCACAGATAGGGGTGGATGGCGAAACTAACCTCAAAGATGAACACGGCCGCAGACCCTGGTGGGCCGTCGGCCATCGCGCTCGGGTTCGGGATTTTTGGCCCCACCACACCGTGGATGATATGCAAAACCCTAGTCGAGATTCTGATTTCGCTTGCTAATGAATATTGACTTTGGATGGGGGAAGTTGGCCTATATCATTACTGCCGAAGTTCCTTGCTGCTGATATTTTGTGCGCTTTTCCGGCTGATTTGTGGTCCTGCGCGTTTGTGAAGTTAAAGAGCCTTGAAACGTTCTAAAGAAAGTTAAATCCGTTTTCCAGCTAATTTACGATTTTTTTTCCAGATGATCCATTGCTGCTCGTGTTCCGCGACATCCGCTGCATCCTACCAGCTCCCCTTGCGATTAAAAATTTATTTTAGCCTCTAACCGTCCTAAAACCAGTTTTTCATAGAATTTTAGACAGTCCGTTCGAGCGCTTTTTTCTGGCAGTAGCTTGCGGCTTTCTCGGCTTCTTTTACTTATTTGATGTGATCTCTGACTAGCTTGTTCTGTCTCAAAGCGTCTCTGCTAGCTTGCCCCGGTTTTGTGCTTCTTGAGAGTTCAGATTTTCCCCGGAATGGTCTGCAAAACTTATCTCTTTCCTGAAAAATTTTCTGCACATTTTTCTTCTCCATTTTCCATTCATGTTCCCTCCTGACGTATACGTTTAATTTCAGGTATACCGTGGCTCGGCCTCCTCGTCAATGGTCTCTGCTAGCCTGCCCGCCGGCTCCCCAAGAATCTCTGCTAGCCTGCCGACGCCCCTGGAAGCGATGGATTTCGACAAAATTCTCGGTAATTTATAATTTTCATGGACAAATGTTGTTTTTAAGGGTTGCCGACTTTTCCGACTTTCCCAAGGATCTCTGCTAGCCTGCCGGCGCCCCGGAAGCGATGCATTTCGACACGATCTAGGTATTTTACCATTCTCATAGAATCATACAGTTTCTTAGGGGTGGTCGACCTTCCGACGTCCCCAAGGATCTCTGCTAGCCTGCCCGGCTTTCGGAGCGATCAATTTGAAAAGTATTAAGGTATTTTTATGCTTTTTGGTTTTAACCGCTTATTCAAGGTATTTTCCTGCAGTGAAGAGACCGTCAGATGAATCGACTTCCGCAAATGGTCTCCGCCAGCCCGCCCAGCTCGAATCGGAGGATTGATGGGAGGTGAAGTGAAGCAGTGAGGTACCTAGGAGAATCGCTTTTTGGGGGTTACCGTACTTGCGCGATTATCTTGCGACTTTCTCCCCGCCCGCCCACGCTTTCCAAGGGTCTTTTTGGCTATTTGATTTCTGGGGTTTGTAAATGGGTTTTTGTGATTTTCAAGACTTCAGCTTTGCACCATTTTCGTAGCGCACTCAATTCGGAATCTCTAAAGGGTCATTAAAGTGCGCGACTTCTTTTATTTTGTTGCTTTTTTGAGCTTGGAATCTCCTCTCCTTCTCCTTTAACTGACAGAATTGAATTCGTAACCTTATTTTAGGACGTATCCAATTTTTCTTATCCTTTTTCATGGCGTGATCGGTTCCTGAGTGGCTAAAGGGTTATAGAAGTGGGCGGTTTCTTGTATTTTGTAGTTTATGCCCTAGCAAATGACGCGTTTTACTAGCATAATTGATTCCCGAATTTCCACAAACTTTTGAGGGTTTTTTTTAGCTCCGTGGCCTCATTTTCGTTGCGTAATCGATTAGTTTAACCGGATTTTCGTGGAAAAATCGATTCCTAGATTTAAATGGGGCCTAATTTATCCTTTAGTTTGTAGTTTATCGTCTAGAAATGTAGTCTTTATTCGGTCTGTTTCTGGATGTTCTCCTTCACTTTCTGCAGCCCTTCCGGGATGGCGGCCGGCCCGTTCTCGTTGGGGGCGGCGACTGCCGGGTCGGCATGGACATTCGAAGTAGTTTCGGTGGCTACGGTAACGCTTTGGCCGGCGGCTGCTGCTGGCGTAGCTGCCGCAGCTGGCGTCACGGCAGCACCTTCCGCTGCTGGAGTCACCGCGGCTCCCCCAGCTGGCGTCACGGCAGTTCCATCGGCAGCGGGCGTCGAATTGCCGGCTTCTTCAGAAGGAGCCGAGCTCGCGTCGGCCGTCACCTTCTTCTCCTCTAAATTTGGGCGTTTTAGGAATTTTGTTAAAGTTTTTCCTCTAATTTTGAGCATTTTTGGGAATTTTTAGATTTTTTTTGCTCTAAATTGGAGCATTTTAGAATGTTTTAGAGCCTTTTTAGAATTAATAGGCCGAAATTTGCAGTTTTTTCAGAATTTTTCAATTTTTTTTCAAAGTTTAACGATGTATTTTGTACCTTTGAATTTAGTTCCTAAATTTTCGGCTAAACTATTTTTCTGATTTTTTCGCAAAGTTACGCCCACGTTTCAGCCTATCCTCGTCCATGCCAACTCGCGCGTTAAGCCCCGCCCACCCCTGGCGCGTGCGGCGCTCTGTAAAAGCGTCTTTTTGCCTTTAGTGTTCCTTTAAAAGTAGGAAACCTTGCATATGTAGCGCTTTTTGGCTTCACTAGCCCTTTAAGGTCGATAATAATTTTTTTGAGTGTTTGTTGACTTGAAAAGGTGTCATTTACCCCAATTGTGCCTTCGACGGTCCTTTAAAAGCCCCCTATAATCCACTTACCATGGTGAACCTCCTTGGTCACGTCCCGTCCGACGCGCGTGTTCAGCCCGGCGGCGTGCTGCCGAGCAGTGGCGGCTTCTAAATTCCGCAAATTGTCGCTGCTAGTTTGCCCGCTTATTCAGGCCCCACCCCTCCCCAATGCTCGCTGCTAGCTGCCCGGAAATTTTGAGAAAACTCACGCAAGCCTGGGAAATTCCCGACCAATCGCTTGGGGCGCACTGAAACGTTGGTTTAAATGATCTCTGCTAGCTGTCTCGGTATTTCCTCAAGAATCTCTGCTGGCTTGCCGTCTTTTCAAGGGTCTTTGCTAGTTTTTGGGGCGATTCCTCAGGAATCTCTGCTAACTTGCCACGGGTTTCAGAGGTTTTCTGCTAGATTGCCGGCTTTCGAAGGTCTCTGCTGGTTTTTTTGTGGATTCCTCAAGAATCTCTGTTAGCTTGCTAACTTTTATAAAAAATCTTTGCCAGCCTCCCCAACATTTCCTCAATTATCTCCGCTAGCGTTCCCTGCGTCTCCAAAATGATCTCTGCTAGCTGCTACCCAGCGTTTCCTAAATGATCTTTGCTAGCCGACCCAGTTCTTCCGCAAGAATCTATGCTAGAAAAAGCTTATTTTTAAGGCGACTTTTTTACCTCAACAGCCATTTAAAAGGATTTTTTCGCGATTTTAAGAGCCCTTTTAATTTTTTAGCCGTTCAAAAAACACCCACCATCCCTAGCGACTCGACTCGACTCGACCCCAGCTGCCTTCTCTCGAGCGGCTGTCAGTTCTGAAATTCCACGATTTCTCTCTGCTAGTTTGCCCCATCCGTTCCAAAAATTGTCTCTGCTAGCTGCCCTCAAAGTCCCAAAAAGAACTCACTCTGATCGGCGAATTTTCCCGATGACCCGCCGACGAGCCCTTTGGGGTGATCTGAAAATTGGGTTTGGATTGGCTAGATAATCTCGGCTAATTGGCGCTGTTTTCCGCAAGAGTCCCTGCTAGCTTCCCACTAGCCTCGCAAACAGTCTTGTATGGATTGCCCCTTTTCCTCAAGGATCTGTGCTAGCCTGCCCTCTGCATTCCCCAAAGAATCACTGCTAGCTTGCCCGGGGTTTCCTAAATCATCTTTGCTAGGTTGTCGAATTTCCGCAATAATCTCTGCTAGTTTGTACCAAGGTCTCAAAGTGTTTCTGCTATTTTGCCTGATTTTCCTCAACGATCTCTGCTAGCTTGCCGTAGTTTCCCCAAAAATCTCTGCTAGGATGCCGTGGTTTCCCCAAAAATCTCTGCTAGCTCACCTTCCGTTGCCAAGGCGCAGACGACAAATAGGGCAGCAACGAGGAGTAGTTTCATGTTGTTGTTGTTTTGACAATCCTTTGGGGGGACAGTTGAGGGAATCTCATTGAAACTCGTCTTATATAGCCACCCATCTAGGGAGGAGATGACCTTGTTGTCCGGGGTGTTTATCTGGACTATAGCGCACCAAAATCGCCCACTGGAAATGAGAGCGGCTATTGCCGGTTTTTCCGCTCGAAAACAATTGCCGGAAACCCAAAAAAAAAACGAAAATTTAGGGTAACGAATCTCTGCTAGATTGCCTGGTGACGAGCAGTGATTTTTGGGGAATTTTTTGACACTTTTCTAGTTTTGCAAAATTCGAAATTTCCGGGGAAAAAGTCTTGAGTAGATTGCCTCGTTTGCCTGCCCGAGTACCTAGCGGTGAATTTTCAGGAAAATTTGAGAGCAAAGAACCTCCGCTAGCTTGCCAAATTTTCAAATTCGGAATCCTTTATTTTGGGAATATTTATGTGATTTCTTTCATGGCTATCTTGCCGTTTCCGGCTTCCACAGCGTCCAATCATCGCCTAGATTTCGCTCCACCTGCAAAGTTGAGGATTTTTGCCTTCATTGGCTCTTTAAGCACTGACCTGTAGCCCTGAGACTTTTATACGTTTCTGGAAGAGGTCGAGGAATTGCACGGCAGCGTTTGAGGGGCCGGCGGATACGACCGAGATTACGGTATCGTCCCTGAAAAGGCAAAGAATCTCTGCTGGCTTGTCAGACGTGAATTTTTTTACTGCCTGGTCCCGTTAAAGGGCTAAAGTTTTTTAGGGATCTCTGTGATTTCTGGCTTTCCGAGCCCTTTAATAGGAAAAAATTCTGGATTTCCTGATGGTCTCGGCTAGCTTGCCCTCGTTAATTTTATTTCCAGCACCTTGGGGTCCGCGAAAAGCCGTTTTTCCGCAGAAAATCTTTGCTAGCCTGCCTAAGGCTAGACGCCTAGCTTCCCAATCCCTTTAAAGTCCCAAATACCCGCTGCTAGCCTGCCTGCCCTTCCTGGCTTCCTGTTTCCCTTTAAAATGGACTCACTTCAAGTAGTATTTTGTAAAGTCAAAATTGGCCAGATCCCCATGAACAATCGTCGAATCGTAGTCCTCTTGATAACCTAAAAGCTGTCATATTATATCCAAATCTAAAAGTATAATATAAAATGCTCCTCTACCTGACGATTTCAACGATAATTCGTCGAAAAATCTGCCCCAGAAAAAGGGGACGAACGCGGTGAACGTGCGTTGGCCCATCAGGGAATGGGCGGCGATTTGGCCTGCAAAAATGTCGGATTTTTGAAGGGTATGACGCCAAATTTTTTGCTTGTTGTTAGAACATTTTAGAGGTTTTCTGATCCCTAACTTATCGATTAGATTATTCTTTAAAGAAATTCATCTTTTTATAGGGGAAGGGACGCCAAAAACTTTCGAGGGTTCGAACCTCGCGCGCGACAATTTTTGTTGCTTTTTGCTTTAGTTGATTTTTTACATTTTTTTTGTCTCTAATTGTTCCATTAAGCCTATTTTTTTTGTTGAGAAATTTGGCTTCCTGAAATGCGTACTGACTTTAAAAACAGCTCGTGGGTTCGAACCCCGCCCGCGACAAGGGTTTTGCTTTCTGCTCTAGATCTTTTTAAGGGTTTTTATGATCTCCAGTTTATGGATTTAACGTGTTTTTGATGGTTTGACCCTCGCCAGAGCCAAATTTTTTTTGCTTTTTGCTTTAGATAATTTTTGAGGGGTTTTCTGACGTTATATTTAACATTCAGTTTTTTTGAGAAATTTAATTTTTTTGTGTGTCACTAAAATCAGCTCGTGGGTTCCACACCACCCACGATCATTTTTTGCTTTTTGCCTAGAATTATTTTTAGAGGTTTTCTGGCCCCTAATTTATCGAGTCGAGTAGATGTCACCAAAAACGGACATGGGTTCGAACCCCACCGGCGCCAATTTTTTTGCTTTTTGCGCACTATGGGCTTGAATCCGTTTTCAGAATCAATTCGGGGGATCAGTTTTTATAAGCCGTTTTGTTTTAAAGGGGGCAGTAACACCAAAAACCACTTGAGGGTTCGAACCCCGTCCGCGACAAATTTTTTTGGTTTTTGCTTTTCCCCACTTACCATGCTTTTGGGCCACCTGGAAATGTTCGATATGAGCGTCGGGGACGTCCCAAAGCTGTAGAGGGCATTCGACCACGTCTCCGCCTGCCCAGATCTGAAATGGAGGCTTTGGGCTAGAAACTAGGATGTAGGCCAGGCTACAAACAACAACCCAGCCTACAAACACTACAGCCTACGAATTCTTACATTTTCTTCGACCGTCATGTTCTCATCTACCAGCAGATAGCCCCTGTCGGAGGTGGGCAGTTGGGAGGTGTGGAGGATGTCCGTGTCGGGGCGGACGCCTGAAAAATGGCTTAGGCTTAGGCTCAGGCTTGGGTTTAGGCGTAGGCTTAGGCTTAGGTTAGGCTTAGGCTTAGGCTTAGCTTGGCTTCGGCTTTGCTTAGGCTTAGGCTTCCGCTTAGGCTTAGGTTTGGCTTAGGCTTAGGCTTTGGTAGCTTAGGCTTAACACTCACCGATTCCAACGACGACACAAGTAGCTGGTAGCACCTCACCGTCACCAAGGTGGACGGCTTCAACCTGAGCAATACCTAGTTTTTGGGAGCAAATTGTCTCTGTTAGCCTGCCCTCCGATTCCTCAAAAAATCGCTGCTAGCCTGCCCCGTGACGCTAAACTTACAGCCCCCATCTCGGATCCGCTCAAGTAGTCGACGGTCGCCTTGACGATCACCCGGATGCCCTTGCGGTCAAAGTACTGTAACGGAGCGTATCGTAGCGTACTGGCGCGTACTTACCTTGCGCAGCGCGGCTCCTACATCTCGGCCAAAAGCCGGCAGTGGCTCCTCCGTAGTGCAAACTACAGTCACCGATTCGCAAATGGCGAGCAGAATACTGGCCGCCTCCATTCCTAAATTGTTTCTGCTAGCTAGCTGGCCTGAAATTCCGCAAAGAATTGCTAGTTAGTTAGCTAGTTGGCGCTCGTTTCCGCAAAGAAGCCTTGCTAGCTTACCTGGTAAGAGTTTACTTTACCCCCCCCCACAGCCGAAGGGTCTCAAAGTTGTCGGTATTTCCGCTTATTTTGTCGGGATTTTCGCAACGCCATTCGATAGAGCGTCGAAAAATATACTAAGAGTTTTAATTTGAGCCTACAATAATGTAAAATAAAAAAGTTATAGCCAAAACCTTCCGGCTGGGGGGGTAAAGTAAACCGTAGCCGCTTACCTATAAATGATCCGCCAATGCAAACGACATTTCCTCCTTTAGCGCGTTCCCACAAGCTCATGCAATCTTGCATCTGAAAAATGGGGTAAGAATTTATTCCTCAATGGCCTCTGATAGCCTGCCCTCCTAACGATAGATTTCCTCAATGAACACTGCTAGCTAGCGCCAGGTTTCCGCAAGAATCTCGGCTAGCTGCCGGCTTGTGACCGATTTTGTCAATGGCCTCTGCTAGCTTCCTTTCGATTTCCGCAAGGATTTCGGTTAAACCACCCATGGGAGCAAGACTCAATTTTTTTAACAATCCCTGCTAGGCTGCCTCCTCTCCCTGCTGCTCCCTTTAAAAGATCCGGAATTCCTCACGATTCGTGCTAGTTTTCTGCCCTATCTAGCGATTCCCGTGCTTAATGACCTTTGCTAGTTATCCTAGCTAGATTCTCCAAGAAACTCTGCTAGCTCTCCCGAGTTTCCTCAAGAATGTGTGCTAGCCTGCTTTTTTCTGTCGCGCTCCCTTTAAACCTCTTAATAACGAACCGTTCTGACGTAGCAAACATTGGCCAACTTCTCCCCGGGTACTTGCAGCCTTTTCGGGATACAGCCAATGGCGATGAACAGTTTGGCGTAGTAGAGACAGCACGAGTTGGAGAGGACCAGGGTTCGGCTCTTTTTGTTGATGTAGAGCATCTGGAAGTGGGGGGTTTAGAATTGGTAGTTTGTATTTTGTAGCCTAGCGAGAGAGACAGGGAGAGAGAGAGAGAGAGAGAGCGAGAGAAAAAAAGAGACTATCGTACCCTCGTATTCGTTTTGACATCAATATTCATCCTCTTGTACCAAGCCTCGTCGTGAATTCGCGTCTCCATCACGTTTTTGAAGATTTTCTACAAAATTCAGCCTTTTCTTGGGTTTTTGGGGGTTACTGTAGTTTTCAAGGGCTCGAATGTGCGGAAAACGGCGTTTTTCATTTTTGTTGGATTTTTTCGATTTTTTTTTGACCGATTTGTATGGCTTTAGAAGGACCGGAAACCGTGAAACCCAACTTTTAACGATTTGTCGATTTTTAAGCCTATAAAGGCACCTGAAAGCTCCATTTCTCTCTCTCTCGCTCTCTCTCTCTCTCACTCTCTCGCTCTCTCTACCTTATTGAGCATCGTCCTGTCATATGGTAGCTCGAATTCCTGCGTAATCATCTCGATTCGCGTGGTGCAGCCGAGCTTTCGAAGCGTTTCCACGAAGCTGAGGGCAGCTGGGCCTGCAAAAAAAGCGTGAATTGCTCCATTTCCGCAAGTTTCCTCTGCTAGCCGGCCTTCCCATTCCCTATAAAATCCCCCACCAGTCCCGATAACGATAATATTATTCTGGGAAATCGTAGAAGACGACGGGACAGATTGCCAATCGTATGTCCACGATTCTTGCAGTCCTTTCCCGCGTTTCTCGACGATCACGTTGTCGCCGCGCTCGAATACCTGAAATCGGTGGAGTTTGTATTTTGTAGCTTACTTTGTAGCTTGTAGCTTAAGTTAGGCCGTAGAGTTTTCTAGTTATGTTTGGGGCCAGTTTTTGCATTCTTTCTTAGATTTTATGATTTTTAGACTTTGTCGTGTAGCTTCTGGGCTGAAAACTACAGCCCTGCGGCCGGTATTTTTGCGTCAGTAGCCTGAACGGTCGTCGGTAGTTTGTAGTCCAATTGGCTCCCTGGTTTTTGTAGTCTGTAGTTTGTTGCCTTTGTCTGCGCCCTATAGGCTAGCTTTTTGTGTAGTTTGTAGCCTCTAATTTTCTCTAGACTACAAACCTTATACGTTGGCAAACATCCGAAACTGGGGTAGTCCTCGATATCCCCAGCTTGAACCGAGAAACGAGCCCCGTGCGCCGGACATCGAATCGACCCGTTACGGTAGATGCCTAAACACGCTTGGATTTTGATTTGTCGATCCCTTTAAAGGCCTATTAAAGCCTACCATTGACGAGTCGCGTTTTCAAATGTGGACACAGCGCCCCGGTTCCGTAGTATCTGCCCTTGTCGCGGATGACAAGCACGGGTGTACCCGCCACGTCGAATTCTTCTTTTCTAAATTTTGGAGATTTTGAGGGATTCCGACATTTTAGGGTTCAACGCGTAATGATCCGATATCAGATTACGCCGTAATCTGATAGACGCGCGCGAATTTTCGGGATTTCGGATAATTTCGGGGGGGGGGGGTTAAGTTTAGCTTACGTCGTAAACGATTTGTTTAGTTATGGTTTAGTAAATTTTTGGCATTTTCGTTGCGTAACCGGAAAGATCGTTCCATATTCTTTAAAACAGCCATGATACTCGGGTTTCTGAATTCGATGGCGTAATCATATAAACGCGCCGGATCTTTGAGGGTTATTACGTTCGATTCCGATCTATCGATTTGTTTAGCTAACGAAGGTTTAGGCATTCTTTAATTCGTTTGCGCATGCTTTCCATTCCGTAATTGAGGTTAAGCACATCCTTGCCTTTAGTGACGTAATCTAGTAATTTCACGTACCCTCCATCCGGAATCTGCCCCACCGGGCACAGCACCATTTCGAGTACGGTATCCGGGTCATCCTTCAGGTTGTCCCCATCGCCTGGGGCCGGCGAAGTGGCCGAAGAATGGCCACCACAACAGCAGAACATCTTCTGAATTTATTTCATGGCGTAATCGGCTTCAGAAAGTGAGGTTTAGATGACGTAATTGGATGAAGAAACGAAAAATCTTCATCGAACGTCACAAAATCAATTTTTCACGCCCTATCCTAACGCGTAGAAAGGCCGATGCTGTCTGCATTCTTCATGCGTAGTCGAGCGGAAAATCAGAGAAAAATTGCGAGGGGGAGAATCCATATAATGGAATTTTTTTCGAGGGCCTTTTGATCGGATTTTGACGTTTGGAGCCTGTTCTGAAAGAATCCCTGCTAGCCTGCCTAAAAAACTGGCATTTTAGAGGGGCTGAGAAGGCGGAATCCGTTCCTCAAAGGTCTCTGCTAGCTGCCATGAGCTCCTTTCTTGATTCAACCCAATTCCTAAAGAATCACTGCTAGCCTGCCCCAAAACCTGGCGTTTTAAAGGGACTGGGAAGTCAAAATCCATTGGAAAACTTTCTCAAGGGTTCCTGGATGCAAAAATTTCGTAATTTTCGATTTCGAAATGGCCGTTATCCTTTTTTGGGCGCAGAATGGCCAAAAAATGTAATAAAGAAACCCAACCCGTAATTTGTACTTGTCCGTACTCCCCGAGGGACTGCCGATTTTTTTTTCTGAATTGTTTGGGGAACTTGGCAATGTGCCAGAAGCAAAACGTGAGCCTAATTCCCCCAAAAAGCAGAAATTAGGGAAAATCCTGATTTTTGGACAGCGCTATCCATAGTAACCGGGCGGAAGGGGGCATAGGAAAGCTAGAAAAATGAAATAATTCCTAGGCAAAGGGGACACTGTAATTAGCCGGGGAAGCGCCACCTAATTGCCAGTTTCCATTACGCTACTATTTTTCGGGGCTCATTTTTTTTGGTTCTGCGCGCAGAAAACAGGCAATTTTTGCGAAGCAGGAAAGGTCATTTGGTAGTCTAAACGAGTCTAACAGGTGTCTAGTTTTTGGTACTGTGCTGTTAGAGGGGGACTCAAATTTTTTCAATAAGCTGGTACGGCCATTTAACGAAATTTAAGCCATTTTTTATATAAAAGCTCATAAAAGCACTATAAAAATCCAAATTTTTGGAATATGAAGGTGCTTTGTATAACAAGCATAAACTATTAAAAAAAAAGGTAGAAAATCACATTATTTGTAAAGCTAGCGGCGTAAATATAAAAATTAGCTACCCCCGCTAACAGTACAGTAACGATTTTTCAGAAATCCACTAACACATGCGGTTTAAGAGGACTGATTTTTCATTTGAAAATCTGAGTCACACCGCTTTCGAGAATTTGTAGTCTATAGCTTTGTTTTCGAGAGTTCTTATTAGCATTTTCTGGCTTTTTGCCATCCAATTAAAATAACGGCCAGCGACCGCGGCGGGAAATGGGAAATTTGTAGGCGCTTGGCTTTTCCGGGCCGCCCAGACGACCGGAAGTAGATTTTCCGGACCGAATCCGTAAAATAAATGCTCTCTGCTAGCTTGCCTAGCTTAGAAAAGCATAAAAAGCAAAAAATCACGTAGAATATGCTCGCTAAAATTGGGCGCGGCAACATAGGGCGACACACTTCGGCATCAGAAGCCTATCACAAATTAACTCGAGCCAGGAGGGGGGTGACCGGGCAATTAGCAGAGATCACTGGGGAATTGGGATCGGCTTGTGATCTCTCTCTTTCTTTCTCTCTCTCTCTCTCTCTTTCTCTCTCTCTCTCTCTCCCTTTCTCTTTCTCTTTCTCTCTCTCTCTCTCTCTCTCTCTCTCTCTCTCTCTCTCTCTCTCTCTCTCTGTCTCTCTCTCGCCTGGCCAGACAACAATGTGACAAGCGCACTGAACCAATTGCCGATGCTACGATACGATACGCTGGGTACGAAGTAGAATGCGGATAAAAAGTGAACATTTCACGGGGGCAGGCTAGCAGGTATCTTTGTGGAATTTGGGGAACTAGCAGTATTTAGGAAATGGTAGGCTAGCATAGAAAATTGGAATTCAGGAATTCAGGCAATCAGAGTTTTTGAGGAATTGAGGCAAACTAGCAAAGTTTCTTTCAGGAATTCAGGCAACCAACGGAGATCATTTAGGAAACGGAGGCTAGCAGAGGAAATTTAGGAATTCTGGAATACTAGCAGAGATCCTTTAGGAATTCAGGACAAACTAGCAGAGATCTTCGAAGAAATGCGGGCTAACTAGCAGAGAATCCTAGACAATTCCCTGGTGGGCTAGCAGAGGTTCTTTCGGAAATGTTGTACCTAGAAGCGAATTTTTAGTACAATTGTCGTAGAGCTGAAATTCCATCCTGGATTCCCCAAGGATCTCTGCGACAAAAACAATACCCAAAAAGACTGAAGATCTCCTCAAATTAGGCGCCCCTTGTTCCCATACACGCGCACACGCTTTACGTAGCTCGAATTGTGCGCATTTTTCGGATGTCTCTGTTTTTGTTCTTTGACTAGGCGGCGAGAAAGAGAGAGAGAGTGAGGGAGAGCGTGAGAGAGAGAGAGAGCTAGATTGTGTGAAGCTGAGAAAGATATATTTTTATGTATCCGCCACTTTGGCCTGAGAGGAGCCTAGCAAATACCGTTTAGGAAATATTAGATTTTTCTTCTGGCTAGCAGAGACAATTGGGGAGGAAAGGGGCTGGGAAAACGAGCGGGAATCAATTTGGAACTAGCAGAGGCAATTAGGGAAAGGGGAGTGAAGACAGCGAAACCCCAGAAGTTAAGAGTATCGCTAGGAAGTAGACGACGTTAGGCTTGGTTAGGCTTAGGTTTAGGCTTAAGCTTAAGCTTAGGGCTTAGGCTTAGGCCTAGAAAGCAAACACCAATCATTCCGGAAACAAAAACTGGACCCCCTAGTCCCCCGTTTCCACAGCATTCCGCCCCGCAATTTTTGTAGCCACCTGGGAGTGTTTGCGCGTAAAAATCGCCATTTGATGTTTTTAGAAAAATCCAAGATTTCCAAATTTTCTCAGGGCGGCCGGAGTGGGCGGTAATTTTGCTGAGATTGTTTTGGGCCTGTTTTTGCCTTCAATGGCCCTTTAAAAAGGGTTTATCGCTTGGAGATCATTTTGCAATGAAAGAAAAGGAGCGTTAAATTGAGGTTTATCCATCCGCCAGGGGGCGTCGTTCGGAAACGGCTTCTGGAAAATTGGGTTTAGCTGATTATACCATCTAAGTATAATTTTGAATGCATTACACTACTTAATAGCAATAGGCAAGTACGTTTAGCCGATTATGCTACCAAACGCAGGCAGTTTTTAATGGATTTCGAGTTTTAAATAGTCTAAAAATCGCGATTACTAATCGCTTAGACCATCAAAATAGAGCCAAATATTCCGATTTCGCGAAGTTTCATCGATTATGACATGTCATTCGTGCAGTTTTAAGCGATTACGCGATGTAAATGTTCTAATAGAAACAGGTTTTGTCAATTACGCCATGGAAATAAGCTAAATTATGAGTTCGTTGCGTGATTTGATTACGCCATGTAATTCGGGCTTTTTTAATAGGTTACGCTATATTAAAGGCCAAAAATATGCCATTTTTGATCGATTACGCCGTGAAATTACCTTCAACAAAATGATCCCCATCACACTCGTAGTCGCAGTGGACGTAGGCTCTTTCAACTCCATCTAGACGCCACAGTTTTCGCTCGAGAGGATGGCAGATATCATGGGTATCCTGAAAGTGACGGGCTAGCAGAGATTCTTGGGGAATTTGAGGGTTAACTGGCAGAATTTTTTGAGGAATTTAGGGCAAACTGGCGGAGAAACTTGGGGTATTGAGGGGCAGGCTAGCAGTGATTTTTTAGGAATATGAGGACAAGTTAGCAGAGATTATTGAGGAATTTTAGGGCAAGCTTGCGGAGAAACTTGAGGTATTGGAGGGGAACGAGCGTAGATTCTTAAGGAACTTGGGGCAAACTGGCAGAGATTTTTGAGGAATTTAGGGGAAAGCGAGCAGAGATTCTTGAAGGATTGGGCCCAACTACCTTGAGCTAAACGATATTTTCGGGCAGCTAGCAGGGATTTTTGGAGAAGGGAGGCGCGCTAGCAGAGATTCTTTGGGATTCGGAGATAACTAGCAGAAAAAATTTAAGAATTTTTTTACCCACCTTCAACGGCAAATGCTGGTCCAACACGACATGTAATTCCACCGTAGCCGCAGTGCCCGTTTGATAGCATATCGCGTGATCAATCTTCTTAATTCTGGAGTCGTGTTGAGAGGCGACTCGTATGACTCGAGAAAGAAGTCGCGGGTCTCCCCTCACCCCGACCATTTGCGGAATATTCTCCACGGCGTGTGAGAACCAGTTGAACGCGATTATTGAGCTGAAATTGGGGTTTATTTTTATTAGCTAGGCTTGAATTCTATAGTTTTGGGCTTGCTACCGCAATCCTAAGCATCGAAAAAATCGATTTTTTTCATTTTTCAGTGATTTTCAGGGTTTTTTTTGACGCTAGTTAATGCGTTTTTATACGCTGGACCGTCTACCGAATTATCGAGCTCGAAATTGGGGTTAGTGGTATGGTTATAATTTTTATTTACGCGCTGGCTACCTGAACCCTATGCAACGAAAAATGCAATTTTTCTCACATTCGATTTTTTGACATTTTAGAAATTTTTTGATTTTTTCTATAGCTTGCCTCTCGCTAACGTAACCCACCAAACGAGAATCGCTCCAATCGGATCAGCATATTTCCACCATTTATGGGCAATCAACGCCGCGCAGAAGGCTGTCAGACACGTGACCGCATCATTTCGCATGTCCATTGCTAGCACCTGAAAAATAGCGTGGATATGCTAGCAGAGATTATTTGGAGAAAATTTAGGTTTTCGTGGGTTACCGGTGCCTTTAAACTGGCTTAATTTGAATTTTGGAGCTTTTCTTAGTAAAAATCACGTCGGGCCAACTAGCAGAGATTATTTGGGAATCAAAAACTTATCGGGAGTGCTAGCAGGGGTTCTTTAGGAGATTTTACACTCTTTAAAGTTCGTAAAAATCGCTTCAGTAATCGTTTGGCATATTTTTTTTGCGAAAAACTCGAGGCAAGCTAGCGGAGATCTTTTAGGAATCGTAAATCTAACGGGATGGCTAGATAGATGATTTGGGAAATTTCGACTTCTCAGTCCTTTTATGGTATTAAGTTTTTCCGTTTTAATTTTAGATTACCCATTTCCGTGAGGGCAATCTGGCAGAAACCCTTTACGATCCCTAAGCGTACCTTTGAGGAAGGTGTCCCTCTTTTGAAGCATATAACAGCCAAAACAATCTTCAGCCCGGCTCCTCCAAGCATTAGCCCGCCAGAGAAATAGTCAATCTTGGCGTTCATCTGAAAATTCGGGGTGTCACGTTCCCTTTAAAAATAGCCTGAAGAATTTTGCCCTATTTTACATCCATTTTAAATACTTAAAATTATTTTTAATAAGTAAAAATAAGCAGAATAGGAATAAATAATTACCGAGTCGTTCGAAATGGCCAAAACGGATTGGAAAACGACGACGATATTCGCGATTCCCATCAAAATCGAGCACACGAGCACGCCGATCAATTCTAGGCTGCAATTCGCGTTTTAGGGGGAAAAGTAGTAGGATATGTGCCAGCGAATCTGAGCTTTTTCGATGACAAACGAGCAGAGAGACTTTGCGGAAATTTTTTGACCCTGCGGAAACTAGCAGGGATCATTAAGGCATTTCCTTAACAATGAACTTTTGTGGGGGGAGCTAGCAGAAACCTTTGCGGAAATTGCTCTGAACTTTTCTAGACGTTTCAGGGCTCTGGCAAGCTAGCAGAGAGCCTTTAGGAAATTTTCAGCGAGCTTGGGATACTTGGCGGAATTCCTCCTGATTTTTTTCTAGACGATTTTAGGCGCTGGCAAGCTAGCAGGGGCAATTTGGGAACAAATACGCGAAGCCGCTAGCAGAGATTGTTTAGGAATTTTTCGACAGACGCGGCAAGCTACCAGAGGCCATTCGGGGAATTTATAGGGTTTTCACATCGTTTTTCTAGGTCTGGCAAGCTAGCCGAGAACGTTGAGGAAGTAAAAATTAGTCTAACAGCTAGCAGGGACCATTTGGGAAAGTTTCTATACACGGGCACGCTAGCGGAGATCATGTAGGAGTTTTAAAGCGACAGTAACAGCCAAAAAAGCGCACCGATCTCTCCCGCGTGGATAGTGATAGGCATTGGTCCTTTGAATCAACATCAAACAGATGGCGATTATGATATTGCTCGTCAAATCCATCGCCGAATCGATGAACGTACTGTAATTGCGATAATTTGGTTTGTACAGTAATCCCTACCTGATAATGGCCAGAGAACTGGACAGAATTGAAGCTGTCAGGTTTCCACCGAGGAGCACAAGATTTATTCCCGTAGCGATTCGGGAAAGTAGACGATCGGCGCCTCTGAAATGGGCTTAGGTTTGGATTAGGCTTAGGCCTAGGCTTTGGCTCAGGCTTGGGCTTAGGCTTGGATTTAGGCTTGGCTTAGGCCTCAGCTTCGCTTGGGCTTGGCTTGGCTTCCCCCATTTCCACCAATAATCCCTGCTAACCTGCCCTCACCTCTCCTCCTCTTCCTTCTTCGTCCCGGCTGCGATTTGAGCGTCATCCTCATCGTACAGCGCCGTCAATTCATCGCGTAATCGATTGTACTAGAATTCCTCAATAAGCCATGCTAGCCGCCCAATTCCGGAAAGAATTCATGCTAGCCTACCTCTTCCAGCTCTTTCCTCCTCCTCCGTTGCTCCAATTTTCGGAAGATGGCCATCGTCGTGGTTGGCGCTACTGTAGAGGGGCAGAATTTAGAAAAATAGAATCGATTACGGTAGTTAAGGTGTCGTCAGAAGTTCTGAATCGTCTGATTCGAAACAAGGGGAAGGCTTTTTGCATCATCGGCTTGACTTTTATAGCCAATTTCGTGGGTTCGAATCCAGATAAGGGAGGCATAATTAAGGGTGGTGAAAGTGGGGGGTATCTCTCTCTCTCTCTCCCTCTCTCTCGCTCTCTCTCTCTCGCCATGTCTGATTCACGTGTGCCACAATCACAAAACCCAAAAAATTCGCGGACAAACTGTTTATCGACCTGGAGAACCCGGCGGGTGGGTTATCGGGGGGAGTTTTGAGCCGTTCAGCGTAATCTCGGCGAGACGCCAGTGATTTTTGGACCCAAACAACGGAGAAAAAAAATGGAGAATGCTCGAAAATGTACCCGGAAAATCTCAAAGAATCTCTGCTAGCTTGCCTGGCTTGAGATGTGGGCTTCCGAAAGGATCTCTGTTAGCCTGCCTTACAAGGATACCTCCCCAGCTCGAAGTTCAGCCTCGATTAGCTATATAGCCTATCAGATGCAGTTTTTCACGCTGATAGCGATACCGCTATTTATTTTTGCCCAAATCCATAGGAACACTATTAAAAATCACTTTAAAGTTTTGCCATCGTTTGCCGCCCGGCCTCAAAGCCCTTCCCCAGGGCTAGGGATCCGTCGGTGGCGTGGTGAAGTCGGCAAGTACTTCGTAAAAATAAATATCGGGATCGTGATCAGCGCGAAAAACTGCATCTGATAGGCTATATAGCTAGTCGAAGTCGAACTTCGAGCTGGGGAGGTATCCTTGTTAGTCTGGTCTTACTGAAAAAGTGGGGCATGCTCGAAAATTTACTCGAAAACCGCAAAGAATCTCTGCTAGCTTGCCCGGCTTGAGATGGGCTTCCGGAAGAATCTCTGCTAGATTGCCTGAAGCTGCTAGATGCAAAAAAAGCTATTTGTGAGCTTTCTCTGTCCCTTATTTTTCTCAAAGAATCGCTGCTAGCCTCCCTGCCACAAGGAATCTCTGCTCGTCGCCTCCCTTTCCTTTAAAACAGCTCTAAATTTCAGGAAAACGGTTTAGACGAAATCTAATAACTTTTTATAACTTTTTCAGGTTTTTCAGGCATCTCTTCGATTGAAAGGCATCTTTGATTTATGTCGAATAAAGATTGCGCCAATTGTGTCGTTTTGATGGTTTCACAGCCACGATATTTCCTCATCCTTTGATGAGTCACTCTGTCCATTTTCACTTCCGTTTTGAATTGGTAATCCGTTTTTTGTTTTCAGCCTGAAATGAAGCGTTTTACTTTTTCTTTAGGATTTTCGCCTTGAAGACTCGAGTGAAATACTTTTCCCTTATGCCAATACCTTCTTGAAACGTTAGAAAGTGATTCCTGATGCTATTCCTGCTCTGATATCCGCTCCTGCAGCTTCATCCCCTTTTTGCACGCGGAAAAATGAGGCTTCATCACGTTGTCTTTTCTCCTCACTCAAATCTAAACATGTTTTCATCGTCCCGGAGTCGAATCAAGCGTTATTTTATATTCTAACCTTTTAAATTACCTTTTTTGCCGCCGACTTCCTCGCTGAAGGCTCCATTTTTACCTTTTTCAACGGAATTGGGCTCGTGGAAGTTTATTTGCGACGTTTGCTTTGAAAAATCGCTTGTTTCATCGATTCCTAACTAAAGTTAGTAAGGTGATTAAAAGTTTGGTTAAGCTTCTAGCGCCTCTAAAACCTTTTCTCGCCCCGCTTCCTTTTCCGCGCTCTTTTCATCCTCTTTTGCTCGGCTTTCTATCTATCCTTGTCGGCTGCTTGCTTTCCATTCCTCTTGCGTTCTTTTTCTAACATTTCGCGTCACATTTTGCTTTCATCTGGGCAAATTCCCTGCGATTTCAGAAAGTTTGCAGAAAAACCTCGATTGCCTTTAATTCAGATTTCAAAATAAATCGACTTCAAGCACGTCTTCATCGGCTCCGGCGGATTCTCCTCATCTGCAAAGGTACCTTCTTTACGCTAGCAGAGACTCTGGTTTAGGCAGTGCACGTCACAGCCTGAAGTTGAGGAGAAGATGGAGATGGCGAGCCGATGGAGAACAGCGACGTCAAGGAGGTCGATAACAAGGTATAGATTGACTTATTCTGCTTCGCTGACTTACTTAGCTTACTTGCTTACTTTTTTATGCTAGGTTTTGGGCTTTTCTCGCTAGTTAGTGACTTACTTGTTAGCTGGTTAGTGATGCTGAGCTTCAGATTGCAGCTGTTTGAGCTTCATTTCGCTTCTAGGATCGGCTTAGCTTCAATGGCTTGCGCTTAGAGGGTAAAGGCGATTGCCTTTTTAGTTTAGCTTGGCGAGCTTCGCTTTTTAGTTTAGTTGGGCTAGCTTTGCTTTGACTTCCCTGACTTAGCGTTTGCGCTCGAGATTCCAGGCTTTCTTCGCTTTGGGGTTCCCGCATCCGTCTCCTAGGCGTGACTTAGATTTACTGGCAAGCGTAGAGACTTAGTTAGGCGGTTAGAGCGGACAGAGTTTTCAAGTTTGGAGCTTAGCTGACTTCGTTTTGCTAGACCGGTCTTGAACGGGCTTTCATAATTAGGGAGTTAGCGTAACTTTCATTAGCGTGATTTTGGCCTTGCCTATATTTTCCACCTTCTAACTTTAACTTTTTTTGTCAGACGGCGCCGCGTCTGCACGTCTTCTGAAGGAGGTCAACGCGGACGACGACGAGAAGCTGAAGACCAAGCGCGAAGGGCCCTGAAGCCATTTTAAAGATAATTTCAATTTTAAAATGTCTGAATAAAGTTGCGTCTTCTCTATCTCATAAAGATAGAGAAGTTTTCTATATTCTATAAAGACATACTAATAGTATCTTCTCTCTATACAGACACTATCCTGTTCTTTGTACGTTCTTTGAATGCGTTCTGATCACCCCCCACTCGCCACCCATCTGGCCCACCCCAAGAACATAACCCCCGGCTGGGAGATGGCGAAACTGGGCCTAGCCCAATCCTCTAGTCGAGGGGGCGTGAAACTCTCTCTTCCCTTACCCGGCCACTTTGAGTTTTACAAATTGTGAATATTCCTAAAACAGGATTTTGTGAATTCTAAGTTGATAAAGAGTCCTATTATTAATAGCACTTCTCTACTCTATAAAGAATCATTGAGAATCTTCTATAAAGACACTCTATTAATGCTCCTCTACAAAGTCCCACTAATAGTATCTTCTCTCTCTATAAAGACACTATCATAACAGATCTATAAAGAAACATATCTAATTGATACATTCTGAAATACAGTGAAATACTACCGTCCACCATCCCCAACCACCTCCTACGGTTTTTCAAAGCACCTATAGTTTCGAAGTGGTCCAGACGGGTGGCGAGAAGAAGAATATCAGCGAGCATTCAAAGAACACTCGCCCTAAAAGATTAAAAATGGACCTCTGAATTAAAGAAAATTTGATTTTCTGATGATCCTCCCCATTTTCGGGGCTTTACCAAAATTGGGCGCCGGAAGAGGGGCCAGAGAGAAAGAGAGCGAGAGAAAAAGACAAGGAGAGCTTCGCCTAGGAACAGTGGAAGCCGGGCAGAGCTCCACCTCGGACGAACCGAAGCCAGGTCTGCCAGAGCTTCGCCTCACTTAGGCTAGGCCAAGCCTAAGCAAGCAAGGGTAGACAGACCGGAAGTCGACTTAGCCCAAGCAATGCTTGATTTAAGGAGATGGAGCTTCAGAGATGAAGTCCAACATCTTTTTTTGCACTCTGTGATCACAATCGAATCATCGATTGATCCGCCAGAGTGTGCTCTGGGGGGATAGGGGCAGCCCGAAAGCTACCCGGCTAGCAGAAAAAATGGTTGGGCCTTATGCCCAGACAGTGAGCCAGACGGGGGGCGAGTGGGGCCGCGAGCCGGAAGCACCCAAAGAACACTCATCTGACCAAAAATGGTTTAGTTGCTCAAGTGTTTCGGGGTTTTTAGCCGTTTTTTCGGCAGATTTGACGTGTTCCGCTCGGTCTTCTAGAGCGTCAACTAGAAGAGATTATTGGGGAGCAGGCGAACTGAGGAGAAGCTCAATTTGGCGGTCGGAATCAGGAAAAGACACAGGTTAAATTTCGATTTCTGGAGGTTGCAATCCGTTTTTCGGCAGTTTTCACACCTTCTACCCGGTTTCCTAGTGGGTCAACTAGCAGAGATCTTTGGGGAGCTGACGAAGCTGAACCTGGTGCCGACGCCGCAGTAGTTTCAGCCTAAATTAAATTTACGCGCGGAAATAAAGTTCAGGCTTAGCTTTTCGGTGTTTCCACTGAACGTCTTCGTCCCGAGCAGCTAGCCGAGATGATTGGGGAGCAGGAGCCGTGGCGGAGAAGTTGAACTTGCTGCTGATGTCGCGGTTGTAGCGGAGAATCGTCGCGTTTTCATCTAAATAAAATCCATTTAATTGGATTACTTTAATTTTGCCTCAAATCTTCTCTGCTAGCTGTTCTCTATCGTTATTTTATTTTTATCGTATTTTCAGATAATTAGAACTTATTAAAACCTAGTTTTTTAGCAAATGGTCTCTGCTAGTTGTTTTTCATTGCCATAAATTTTCTACTCCACTTTTTAGCTATAATTTCTGGGCTCAAAGTTCCAGCTGGGACCCGGGGAACGCCTGAAACTCCACGAAAAAACGGAGACAAATATTTTCGCCGAAAACACTGATAACTGCAAAAAATTGCTGACTCGAAATCGGGGGCTTATCGCTGTTCCGGGTGGCCCGGATTAAAAAGCGAAATTGCGGCGAGGCGTGCGTAGGTAATTTTTTTGAGCGAAAAGGATGTCTAAAAACTAATAAAAGCTTGAAGAAGTGCTAAAATCTGTTTTTAAGAGCTAGCAAAATATTAAAACGCTGAGAACGACGCGATTTTTGCAAAAAATTTTTCTAAAACGCACAAAAATCTGTTTAAAAACGCCTGAAACAACGGGGAAACGCTAGAAAAACCAAGTCGGAATGCTAGTAAAATTACCCGCATGTTTACAGGGTGTCCAAAAAAATTGTTCCGGACTTTGGGCTCGAATAACTTTTGATAGAAGAATATTTTACCGTGCGTTACCATGCCAGAATGCTTAAAAGTGTCTGGAACTCCGATTTAGATCAACTTGATTTTTTCGATTTTTGGCGACGTATCAATACAAATGACACCCGAAAACTGTGCGTTCGGGGAAGTTTAATTTGTATTTTTCTCAGCCGCCTGTGGTGGGGAGTTTCTAAATTTTGCTGCGTAGATTCTTGTAGGCATTAGATAGATACATGCAAAATTTTGGATTTTTCTAAGGTCTGGTTGAAAAGTTATTGCGGACTGAAGTTTAGTATGGAGAAATTTCGTAAATTTCGAGTATTAAAAAAACCTATGGCGAAAATCCCAAACTAAGTCGTTGTGGATTGCCGACATACTCTATACTATCACATAAACATATTAAAGAATTTTTTGAGATCGGTGATTTTTCGAGTTTTTCAACGACCCCCTGGTCATGGTTTTTTTCGAAGTGACAAAACCGAACTTTGAAAAAATATTTCTAAAGCTCCGAATAGAATCTAGGTGTTTTCTTTGCTTAGTTGTGTAGGACTGGGGTCCATCTATCATGTACACAATTTCTAGCTACCGTACCCCTTCGGAAGGTTGCCTTTTAGCGCCGCCAAAACGGTTGGTTCGTGCTATTTCGCAGATCTTTGCGCCAGTCGATAAAATTCAATTGCGTGGCTAGAATTATTGTCATAATTTTATTTAATACTGCTTAATGGGCGCATTCTAAGATTATATTTAAAAATTTATTTGGCCATCCAATCTCTCAAAAGAAATTCATGAAAAGTCCAAATATACCCGAATTCGGGACGAGGTAAAAAAGTTCTCGAGGGTTTAGTAGCCCCGACTTTTTTGGCATAAACTCAGCTTGGGGAGTCAACTAGAACCCATGCAAATACAAAACCTTTTCATGGCAAACGAATTTAGAAGAGCACCCCAAAGTCGGCTATTAAAAAACGTTAATTTCGGGTTTTAAATCAAAATTAACCATTAACTTCAGCCAGATCATTCCAGAATTCTGCTCTCATACACAGTTCGATGCGTGCTTTAATTGTATCCACGAAACTCCGGTGCCTTTTTCATTTTCAAAAATTCGATATTCGACTCCGGAACTCGGATCCAAAATCGGGCCCCGAGGAGGGTTTTCCACTTTCCCTTATAACTTTGTTATTTACCACAGAAAGTAAGTAATTTTTCGCCTGCTTCCTTATAATTACTCAGAGAACATTCTAGAATAGAAAAATCTGCATTTTATGGCATTTTGTCTTGGCATGCTAAAACGCGCTCCAGGCGGGTTACTGTAGAAAACAGAAAATCGCCGTTTTCTCGTTCTTTTCACCATAGAAACGTTTCAATCTTTCAGCAAAACAAATAATAGTAGTTTTCAGTCCGATGCATCAAAATATTTAGAAATTTCCGTGGCTAAATACAAAAATAAGTTTTTTGCATATTTTGGGAAGGTGTATGGCTAGAACTTCGCGATCTTTGGCCCATAGGTCCCCCTTACTAGTGTTTACCAATGATAAAATTTTAAGCGAATTCGCAGCTTACGATAAAAAGAAAAACGCGAAAAACCAAAACTACAGTATCCCTCTGGGGCACGTTTTAGCACGCAATATTAAAATACCATAGAATCAGGTAAAATTTGGTGTTGGGCTAAGGATTATCACTCGGTGACACCATCTGCAAAAGATCAGCCATGGGCAGCGTATTTGAAGCGAGTTGCGAATTAAAAGGCAAAAAGCTGCAAAATAGTGAACTTTGTTTTGCTTGTAAAAAAAGAACTAGTGCTTCAAAAATTCTAAGATTTGGGGATTAAGTTTCTATAAATATCAGCTATTTTTAGGCCAAAATTCAGAATATTGCCACCACCCGTTCAAGAACGCACAATTTTCGGTCGTAACCAGCGTTAATAGTACAGTTGTGTACTCAAAAATCGAAAAAATCAAGTTGATCTAAATCGGAGTTCCAGACACTTTTAAGCATTCTGGCATGGTAACGCACGGTGAAATATTCTTCTATCAAAAGTTATTCGAGCCCAAAGTCCGGAACAATTTTTTTGGACACCCTGTAAAAACGTATCAAACTTGTGCAATTTCTTTACTAAGCGGGGGCAAGCTAGCAGAGAATCTTTGGGAATCAAAAAGAACCTTACAAGGTGATCGAAAAATGTTCCCGTTTTAAAATTTCCGTTTCGTCAGAGAATCTTTAGGGCTAAAAAGCCACTCACCAGCGAAATCAGCCCTCGTTCCGCGTTGAGCAGCTTGCAGAGATTTTTGGGGACGACGTAGCTGACGTAGAAGACGTCCCTTTTCGTCACGTCTTCATCCTCATCGCTGGTTCGTACAACTACAGATCCAAAAAAGATGTTAAATTAAACGAAAGCCATACCTTGGGCTTCTCGAGCTTTTGCAGTAGCTGACCTTGGGCACGACGTCGCCGGGTTTTCTGCAAAAATACACTCAATTATTGAAAATACTGATTTTCACGTTTTAAAAAACACACAAAGGAACACACCGCGATACGCAACGCTCCTTGATGAAGCTGAAACGGCGAGGCGATACAGCTGAGAAGTGGGTGACCTTCTCGATGACGTCGATGAAGCCGGACGACGGGCAGGACTTCCGAATTGCCTGAAAAACAGTTAATGTATGAAAATAGCCTGGAATTCCGCAAAGAACCGCTGCTAGATTGCCCGAAAACGTCTAGAGGCTGGGAAAACTGAAGAAATAAAAAATAATCAATTTTCTGCCGTATCTTGGGCACATTTTCGGGATTCAATTCCAATCAATTACCTGTAAAAACCATAACTCTATCAAAAAATGAGAAATTTCCGCAAAGAACCCCTGCTAGATTGCCCTGAAGCGTCTATAGGCTGGAAAAGCTGAAGAAAGCATAAAAATCAATTTTTTTTACCGTACCTTGGGTACATTTTCCGGATCCCAAAATAATTTTTTTAATGTTAGGGTAAACAGAATCCGAGTAATCTCCCAAAAATCCCGCGGAAAAATTACGGGCGTGCGCTTACGCGCCGCGCAAACAAAAACAAGGCGATTGGAGAGGGGGAAGAAATGGAGAGGGGGCACTTTGTGTTTTTGAGCATGAGCTAGTGAGGGAGAGAGAGGGAGAGAGAGAGACAGAGAGAGAGAGAGAGAGAGAGAGAGAGAGAGAGAGATACAGCCAAATGACGCGCACCATTCGAGAGAGATCTTCTCTATCTACGATAACGATCCGGCTCCCCGGGGCTGCACTTTTAAATCGAAAATATTATCCACCAGTGCAGGGGGGTATTTAACGGGATTTTTTGGGATCAAAATCAGCTCCCCAAGCATCAACAAAATGAGGATACTATTATTAGCGGCTTTCGTCGGCTACGCCACTGCCCAATGTACGGTAGCCCTCTTAAAAATTGTACAAAACTAATTTTTTAACAAAATTTTCTAATTTTAGAGCCAAAATAGTACGTTTTCTAACGTTTTCTAACATTTTTCAACCAGGGCCAGCTAGCGGAGATCATTGGGGAAAGTTTTCAGTAGGTTTTTGATAGATTTTTGGCGAAATTCGAAAGCTCCCGAGTCATTTCGAGCTTGGGCAAGCTAGCAGAGAGCATTAGATCAATTCCAAATGACAATTTTCGCTGAATTATGCTTCAAATTCGACGCCTGAGTGGGCTAGCAGTGGTTTTTGAGGAATTTTGGAGATTTTCTACTGAAAAACTTAAGCAAAAGAATCGACAATACAAAGAACAAACTACAAAAAACCGTAAAAATTGTTGTTTGTAGTCATAGCTGGCGCGGCGCCGGCAGTCGTAGTTCCCCCTCCATTGATCTCTATCGGTAAACGGGATACTTCACGAATTGAGCAACTAGGTAGGTTGGCTCGGTTTGGCTTAGGCTTGGGCCTAAGCTCAGGCTTAGGCTTAGGCTTGGGCTTAGGCTTTAGCTTAAGCAGCTTCATTTCCCCCATTTTCAGATGCTCATGACGCTAGCCTAAGACATGATCGTGATGTCGAGAAGACGATGCACAAGGAGGAGCACAAGATTGGTAGGTACAAAGTGGCGAATTTCATGGCGTAATCGTTTCCCCTGCCTTCAGTGGTCCTTTAAAAAGCGTCAGCATAAAATAAACTTAATTTTCTTTAAAAATTTGAGAGAATCTGAGCTATAGTAGTAGTAAATATCGTTAAAAACTCTAAAAAATCGTCTGAAATTCATGGCGTAACCGAATAGCAGCTATTTGACTTCAATGGTCCTTTAAACCTATCAAGCTAAAAATGTCACGTTTAGAAACCCGTCAAGTGAACGCCGGCGCGAATATGCGAGTCGGACGTGATGTCGAAAAGACGATGCACACCGAGACTATCGGTAATTATTTTCGAATTCTAAATTTAATACCTAGACCTATAGCATTTTTGTAGAATTAATTTTCTACTAATTTTAATATGCAAATTTTACTTATTTTATTATAGAGCGCCACGAGCGCGGAATCGAGAATGTTCAGGGAGCCGGAGATGGCGGCACTCAGTTCAGGGATCAGCGTGATATCCCCGATCGCAAGGAGGAGGCCCAGCTTGGTGAGCTTGAGCAAGAGCCGGTTTTCCGAGCGACAGCTATTATCGCGCCCGGGATCGAACCCGAGGCCCGAAATTTGTTAGAAAATAGTGATTCTAATAAACCAATCGCTTTTCCAGACCAAGGAGCCCGCGATGGACGCGACGCTACCCTGAACAGGGAACCCAGGACCATTGGATTGGCTACGGGAGGATACGGAGGTGGATACGGCATGGGAGTGCAGCCCGGAGTTGGATTGGCCGTTGGAAGGAAGCGCAGAGACACTAAGGGTACGGTATTTCATTAATTACGGCATGGAAAGAGCTATTAATCGGTTACATTATAAAATATCTAGTAGATTTTGCCTTAAATGGCCGTTTAAAAAACGTAAATTGTCTATAAAATGCTTCAAAAAACGCTAATTAACGCATTACGACATAAAATTTAGTCTAATCGATTACGGTACAAAATAACGAGCAGTTTTGCCTTCAATGGTCCTTTAAAACGTAACAAAAACGTTAAAAAAACGAAGATTTTCTATAAAATGCTGTAAAAACCGCTAATTAATTAGTTATGACAAAAAAATATATCCATATTTTCGCTCCCTTCAACGTCCCTTTAAAGATCAAGCACAAATCCGCGAGCCGCGCACCATTGGATTGGCTACGGGAGGATACGGAGGCGGATACGGTATGGGAGTGCAGCCCGGAGTTGGATTGGCCGTTGGCAGGAAGCGCAGAGATACGCTAGGTACGGTAATTCATTAATTACGACGTGGAAATCGGGTCTATCCGATTACGCCACAAAATCCATTGCCAAATGCGCCTTCAAAGTCCTTTAACCTCAAAATCTTCAGCCGAAGACGAGCGTCAGCCCCGCGGAATTGCTATGGGAGGCACATCTAATGGAGGAAGCATGCAAATGACCGGATCTGCCACCCGTCCCGTTCGCCAGGCTTTGAGTGAGTTTTTGTGCCTTGCCGGGTCCTTTCGGAATTGATTACGCTAGGAAAAGCGAGAGAGCGAGAGAGCGATTGAGCGCGCGAAAAAGCGAGAGATTAAACGAGAGAGAGCGAGAGAGAGATTGAGCAAGCGAGAGAGACAACGAGACAGAGAGAGAGAGAGAGAGAGAGAGAGAGAGAGAGCATCAATTACGCTACGCAATCCTAAAGCCATGAATTTCTAAAGAATCCCTGCTAGCTGGCCCCTTGAAAACCTACAAAATAACGTTAGCTCGATAGCAAACTCACACCTCTATCCAATTACGCCACTAAATTCCCCCGTTAGAAACCGAGGCAGGAGGATACGGTCGCGTTGCACCCGCTTCCGTCCAGGCCCCGATCCTCCTCCGCGAGACTCGCCAGGTTTTCAGTGAGTTTTGCAAAAAATGTGTCTTTTTGGGTTTAAAGGCCTCGGGAAGCCACTTTAAAGGCGTGGTGACACCTGGCAAAAAATGGTGATATCTTTGCAGGAAGCGAACCGGGTGGTTACGGTAGGGCCCTTAGGGACGTAGAGAAGCAGATCACCCACCACGAGGAGGAGATTGGTGAGTTTCAAAAAATAGGCAAAAATAAAAATAATCATAAACTGAAAATCCGAAAAAGGCCAAAAAAAATTTTGCCTTGAACGGGCCTTTAAAATGAAAAAATTGGATCAAAACGCTTGCATTGGCTAAAGAGCCAGGCGTACTATTCAATAATACGCTAAAAAAGACATTCCGCAACGCTACAAATGACGTTTTGGGGGCACGGTGGGGTACGGTAGTACCGCAGGGCTACGGTAACCCTAAAAAAAAAATCGATTTTTTGGTTTTTCTAGTGAAAATCGCTGAACTAGCTGCAAAAATGTAAAAATATCCATTTTTCCAGCCCGCCCCGAGCGTGAAGCCCAAACTACAACCATCGAAAAGACCAAATCCTCAGTCTGTAAGTTGATTTTGGAATTTTCTGAATGTTTCCGTCTTTTCAGCCGTGACGCGACCGGCACGCGACGCGACCGCTTCGGGTAGGCCACAGGGCTTCTATAGGATGTTTACGGATTTAGGTCAAAAATTATACAAAATTTTGGGGTTTTGGGGATCGATTACGCCATGAAATTCAACTAAATTTTCTCCTTTTTCAGAGACTGAGCGCCACCAGCGTGAGGTTGAGGAGCGTCGTGAGAGGAGGAAGCGATTTATGCAAGGTAATTTGGGGTTTTAAAGGGACTAGGAAGTCAAAAAGGCGAACATCGAATCGCGGGTTCGATCCCCGGCCACGAAAAACTTTTTGCTTTATGCCTAAAACTCTTAGAATAGATCATCTGAAGCCCGGAAAAGTCTAAAAGCAAGCTCCCGAGTTTTTAAAAGGACCGGCAAGTCAAAAATCTATAAAAAACTGACATCTGGGACCGCAGAGTTCGACCCCGGGCCGCGGCAGCCGTTTTGCTTTTTGCCTAAAATTCTCCGAATAGATTCTTTGAAGTCCGGAAAAGCCTAAAAATCAAAGCTAGACATTTTGAAAGAATTCGACAAGCCAAAAACCCTGAAAATTTTAGCTCACGCCTCGCACTCGGGCCCCGGCTTCGGAATGGGCTACGGACAGGTCCCGATGGGATGTAAGTTTCTTTAAAATCTGCAAAAATTACTTAGAATTTTCAAAATCCAATTTTACAACCTTTTAAAGGGTTTGTGAAGTCAAGAAAAGCCAAAATTTCTCGATAAAACCAAGTTTTTTTCAGACGGCTGGGGACGCTAAACGCCTCAAAAACGACACCCTCGCCACCGTAATCGCGAGGGAGCGTAGAATTTGATAATTTTCACCCCATGTATCAATTATAAAATGTACAAAAATAAATTGATACAATTCAATACACTTTGCCATACACAACACTGCGCTACGCTACAGTACGCCACACTACGCAACGCTACCCTACACTACATAGTCTCCGCTACTAGGCACCAGTAACCGAAACATCGCTAACTACGCACCGTATGCTCGCATTCACTACGCAAAAGTACGTTAGACTACGCCACACTACGCTAAGTTACACTAGACAGACTACGCTACAATACGCCAGGGTAGGGTCCGAAACTACGTGACGCTACGCTACATTCCACTCGGCCAAAGACCAGAAAAATACTTTAAAAAATCAATATTTCAATGCTACATAACCCCCAGAAGTCCAAAAGTTACCGTATCATCCAACGTCCCGAAGATCGTTTCAACTGTCAGAACGCGCAGGCTAGCAGGGATCCTTGAGGCAACCTCAGGGTCTGTCGTCTGCCGAAACCTAAAATTTACGATTACGACATGAAAATCCTCGATACGAACGATTGAATGGCAAATTTCAGTAAATCGTGGTCCAGGGCAGACTAGCAGAGATGCTTGAGGAAGCTTCAGGACAGGGCGATGCCTAGAATAATCGATTACGCTATGCAAATAGCATGCACCTATCGTTTCGAGCCCCCGGCAGGCTAGCAGAGATTATTGAGGAAGTCGGCAGGCCAGCAGAGATTCTATGAGGACACTTCGGTGCTCACGGCAGCCTAGAACAATCGATTCCGCTATGAAAATTGCACGTACATATCTTTTCAGCCCCTGGCAAGCTAGCAGGGATCCTTGAGGAAGTGGGTAGGCTAGCAGCGATTTTTGACGATTCTTCAGCGTTCGCGGACGCCTAGAATAATCGATTACGCAACGAAACCCGTAAATACCTATCATTTCGAGGTTCCGGCAAGCTAGCAGAGATTCTTGAGGAAGTGGGCAGGCTAGTAGAGACCATTTGGGAGCCAAGTGAGGGCTTTACCTGAAAAATTGGATTGTAAAAATGGGAAAATGGTGCGTTTCGCGGAAATAAATGAAAAACGAAAAACCCGAATTTTTAAAGGGATAGGGACAGCTTTAGGGAGGGTAGAAGTACATTTTCTCATTATTCTTCCGGCTGTACTCGGCAAACACTTTGATAAGGTCGGCAAATAATGGAAAGTGGTAGAAAGTAGTAAATAATCGAGCATGGAGGGTCTGGCTCGCTTTCTCTCTCTCTCTCTCTCTCTCTCTCTCTCTCTCTCTCTCTCTCTCTCTTTCTCTCTCTCTTCTAAAGGGACAGTAACAGGTCAAATCCCGAAATTACTACGCAGAAAAAGTGCAAAAAATGCGTTGTGTCTCCGGTCGTCCTTTTTTTCTCGTGCAGCCGATCAATCTCCCTCATCCACGATCATCGAGCACTTTTCCGCACGCGGGTTCCCGCTTTTCTCTAGTTTTCTCCTGAAATCGTGGTTGGCCAGGCCATCACATCCTTTTTTATTATCAGGTTTCATTATTAATTGATTAATTACGCTATTTAAATCGATTAATTCGTGGCTCGTTTTGACAAAAATCCTAATTTTTCTCTTTCTCTAGGTTACAAAATGTTTTGAAGGGTTCTAAAACTCGAAAATCTAATTATTTACGCGTTTAAGTCTGAAATGTTGTGAAAAATCGACAATATGGCTCTCCATTTTCAATTTTTACTTTTACTCTAAAAATCAACTGATTACCGCGTTGTCTAAAATTTTGTGAAAACGATAAGTGTATGAATAAACTCCTAAAAACAGCTTTTTTTCTTTCTTTTGATGAATGGTTTTCTATGAATACTCCGCCTGACTAAAAATCCCTAATTTTAATTCTGCCACGCGAAAAATCTTTAATGCTTGTAGCACCTAATCAAATCTCTAAATTTAATTCCCCGAGGCCACAAATCGATACCTGGCCCTCCTCTCAATCCGGCTGATCTTTTGATCAATCTCTGTGCCCCCGGGGGTTCTTTTCTTCCTCTTTGCCGCGGGCCGCGATATTTATGACCTGTCAGCAGGAGCCGATCGTAAAAACGCTCTCGAATCTACGATTTTGCCGCCCCAAAAAACAGTCTAGGCTGCTAGCTGACTCTAGAAAGCGCATTTTCTATTTTTATAGAATTTATGGCCCGAATTACATTGCGTAATCGATTCCGCACTAATTTCCCGACTTTTATGCGCCTAAAGATGAATTTTGAGGCGTTTATTGACGAAATTAAATTGCGCAATTGATTCCAGCACGATTTTCCGCTGTTTCAAGCAAAACAGATTTTAAAAATTTCTGCGCTTTAGAAGCTTTGAATTTGAATGCGGGAATGGATTCCAACCTGCGATTATCCTGCGCAATTGATTACAGCTAGAATTTGCCCTTTTTTCCGAGGAGGTAAGGACAAAAATCGATTGCCAAGAATTTCTCCCCTTTGAAAGCCACAAATTTGAATGTATCTGCAGTTTCCTGGACTGAATTACCTTGCGTCATCGATACGCCGAAAATCCTCATTTTATACGCGTTTTTGCAGAATCGCCGGTTTTTTCGGCTTCGAGAGCAGCTAAAAATGCACAGGTAAATCGCTTGAAACCTTTAAAAAAATCGAATACTATTACAAGCTACAATCTACAAGAAATAGTACAAAAATACAACATATAGCTAAACTACAGGCTACAAACTACAAATTTAAAGTATTAAAACGCGAAAAACCACAAACTACACTTTTTTCAGCTCGAAAGTCGTGCTCTCGACAGCTGGCCGACTATCTTATTACCATGCCGTAAGCGGATCGGGGTGGAAATCGAGAAAATCGTGATTTTAGCCATCTACCGTAGCCCTCTGGGGCGAGACAATTGGGCATAGATGGAGGAGAGTGGTGGAAGAGACCCCCGACAAGCAATTTGTCATTTTTCCAAGGCAAAACAAGCGACAGACCTACGAGCAGGCGTACAAACAGGTGGGCCAGGCTTTAGTGGTTCTTTAAAATGAAGAAACGTGATTACTAGCTGGCACCAACCCTTTAAAATCGAAAATCTATAAAAAAATCTAACGAAATGCCAAAATATGCTAATTACTAAGTTACCAACGGCTTTTCTGCCTAAAGTGGTCCTTTAAAATGTGGAAAATGCGCTTTCCTAGCTGTCACCGCATCTTTAAAACGTCAAAACGTTTTGAAAATCGATTTAAAACCCAGAAATACAAATAGCAGAAAATCCATAGCCAATTTGCCTTCAAGAGTCCTTTAAAATGTGGAAAACAAGCTTTTCTGGCTGTCCCTAACCCTTAAAAACGTCGAAAAGGTTTAAAAACGGCCAATGCCAACAATACGCTAAAACGAAAAATCCGCCGCCGTTTCTCGCCTTCAGTGGTCCTTTCAAATGTGGAAAACAAGGTTTTCTACTGTCGACATCCCTTTAAACCGGAAAGGCTTAAAATCTACGTAAAAGTCCCTCCCTCCCCTCAAAAAAACATGTCGTAATCGACTTCTTTAGAGCACGAAGCTGGCCGCCTCCCTGCTCGGTCTCGGCCTCAAACCCGGGGATCGAGTCGGACTCTGGGGCCCAAACTACCTCGAATGGGCCGAGACACATTTCGCGTGTGCACAGGCCGGACTCGTACTCGTCAGTTTTGCCTCGAACGGTCCTTTAAAATGGTTTAGGTGAATGTCAACCCGTTCTATCGAGCCCCAGAGCTGGAGTACGCCCTCAAGAAGGTCGGCTGCACGGCGTTGATCACCCCGGCAAAATATAGGAATTCCGATTATTACAGGTAATTCCTAAATGGTCCCTGCTAGCTTGAGTTTCCAATTTTCTCAAAGGATCCTTGTTAGCCTGCCTCTCCAATTCCTCAAAAAAACCTCTGCTAGCCTGTTCCTCCAATTCCGCAAAAATCTCTGCCAGCCTACCCGCTCAACTTACTCAAAAAATCTCTGTTATCTGGCTCTCCATTTCCTCAAAGAAGCTCTGCTAGCCTACTCCTCAATTTCCAGCTACTTCGAAGAGGTCGTCCCCGAAATCGCCGCCAAACCCCAGGGCCAGGGAGCGGTATCAATTTTGCCTTCAATGGCCCTTTAAAGCGGTCTAGGTCACGAGTCACAACCTGCCCACCCTCAAGCACTTGATCGTCTTCGACGCTGAAGACCCCGGCAAGAAGTTCAGGTAGGGTTTAGGGCTTTTTTAAAGGACTGGCGAAGCCTCAGAATGACCCTAGTAATTCGATCACTTTTCTAAAGCGATCGATTTTTATAAAAATATAATGATCCTACAAAAAATTATTCTAAAGGGTAAAAAAATGCGTAGATTCAGAAAATCATAGTGAGAAGCGCTCGCTCTGGGCAAAATAACACGAAAAGCTGCCTAAAAATGTAAAAAAAAAAAAAAATGTTTAGCGGAGCCTGGAACTACGCGGAGCTGCTGTCCGGAGGAGCGGGAAGTAGTCAGGAAAAACAGTTGGAGGAGATCGCCGAGAATACACACTTTGATCGGCCGTTTAATATCCAGTTTACGAGCGTAAGTCACAAGCTAAGCCAAGACTAAGCCAAGCCAAGGGTAAGCCGAAGCTGAAGCCTAAGCATAAGCCCAAGTCCAAGCCAAGCCTAAGCCAAATGTAAGCCATGCCGAAGCCACTAAGCCAATTTCAGGGCACCACCGGCTCCCCAAAAGCCGTCACCCTGTCCCACTTCAACGTGCTGAACAACGCCAGGCTGCTGGGGTTGAAGTCGGGATTTGACAAAACGGTTAGTGCATCATCCATCTCTAGCGTTTTTAGCTTTGAAAGAAACGTAAAAGCTTCAAAATCCATAGGTTTTAAGAAAGAGGTGATCTGCGTGCCGAACCCGCTCTACCATACGTTTGGCTGTGTGGCCGGGTTGTTGAATGGAATGGTGCATCGGCAGGTGAGCGTGCAGAGATTATTTAGGAGGGGCAGGCTAGCAGGGATACTTGAGGAACGGAAAAACTGGAAAAATCGGCAAAAATTATTCGGCGATCTAGCAGAGGTCCTTTGGGATAGTCGGTGAGCTAGCAGGGATTCTTTGAGGAAGGGGTAGGCTAGTAGAGGTCCCTGTGGAAACCAAAAATCTGGAAACCCGCCTGAAAATACTTCAGCAACAATGGCAAGCTAGCAGGGATTCTTTAGGAAGCCCAGGAAAGCTAACAAAGGTTTTTAGGAAGGGGTTTGCTAGCATAAATCATTGAGGAAGAGAAAAAGCTGGAACCCTGCCTGAAAAAAGCTTCAGCAACAATGATTCCTGAGAAACTCAGGGAGGCTAGCAAAGGTTCTTCAGGACGTAGCAGGCTAGCAGAGATTATTTGCCTTGAAAACTCCCTTAAAACCCAACAAAACCTATTCTAGACCCTCGTCTTCCCCAGCGAGACGTTCAGCGCCGGCGCCGCGCTTAAAGCTATCCAGAGCGAAAAGTGAGTAAACTTCGAAGCTTAAATGAGCGCAATTTTTGTAATTTGTAGTCTGTAGCCCCCCCCGGGCTCGATTTGTAGTCTATAACCCACATTCAGGGCGACGTTCGTCTACGGCACCCCTACGATGTTCATCGACATGCTCAACCACGAGACGTTCGCCAATACCGACGTCTCGTCGGTTAGCGGGGGTATGTGCTCGTAGTTTGTAGCCTGGCTAATTGTAGTTTGTAGCCTAACGTACTCTAAAATTGTAGTCTGTAGCCCAGCATACTCTAGCTTGTAGTCCATACTCCAGACTACAAAAACCCTCTATTCAGCCTATATCTCGGCCGCCCCAATCCCGAAGCCCCTCCTCGAGCGAATGTTGGACAAGATGGGGCTGCACAGGTATACCAGCTACAGACTACGAGCTACAAACTACAACATCTGCAGACTGATGGTACTGTACGGGTGCACGGAGACGAGCCCGGTGATTACGGCTGCCAGACTCGAGCAGACGCCGCAGGAACGAATCCGGAATTCTGGGTACCCGCTGGATCATACCGAGGTATGGTAGTTGGGGTATTATAGGGTACGCGGGATTAGGGTTTGTTAGGATAGAGTACGAAGAATTACGCTACGATACGGTGATGTACGAAGTATTGCGCGACATTACGTTAAACTTCAATATAGCACGCGAGAATACACGAGAGTACGCGAAATTACGATAGCGCACATGAGAGTAAGCGATACTACGCGAAATTACCATACAGTACGCGAGAGTACGCGAAATCACGATAGAGTATGCATCAGTACGAGACGATACTCTGGCCAAGAGTACTGTAGAGTTCGAGAGAGTACCGTAGAGAACGGCAGAATGTATCAGGGTACGGTAGATTACATCAGAGTACGGCAGAGTACGATAGCGTACGATAGAGTACAGCATAGTAAGCAAGAGTCTGTTAGAGTACGCTACGACGCGACCATAGGTAAGCGTGAAAAAGCACCAAGTTAAAAATGAGGGATGCGAAAAGCACGAAAAAAGTAGGGATGCTACGCTAGGATACGGATACGGTCGTGTACGCTAAAGTACGGAGGTACCATGGTACGGTAATGTACGCGGGAGTACGTTAGAGTACGCTATGCTCCGATACAGGAATTTTCAGACAGCCGTCGTGTGTCCCCAGACGCGTCTGCCAGTGCCACGTGGCTCTCGTGGGGAACTGGTAACGCGAGGTTTTCACGTGATGAGCGGTGGCTATTGGAATGACGCGGAAAAGACGAGGGAGGCCGTGTGCGCGCAGGGATGGTACAGGACTGGGTACGTTAACTGTTACCGTGCCTTTAAACCGGTTACGACATGAAATATGAGCGTTTAAAGGACCATTGAAAGCAAAAAATTCACGAAGAATCGAATTTTCCTGATTTTAAGAGCCATGAAGACGAAAAATATGGAGTCAAACTTGGTTTTTAGCGATATCGCGGTGATGCAACCAGATGGCGGCGTTCAGATTGTCGGCCGGCTGAAGGATATGATTATTCGAGGTGTCACTCTCCCTTTAAAACCCAAAAAAACCGGATTTAGGCGGCGAAAACGTGTATCCGACCGAGATCGAGACGTGCCTCTTCAAACACCCGGCAATCGCTGATATTCATGTAAGCTAGCAGAGATTCTTTGCGGAATCAGGTGTCACTTTTTTAGGTGATCGGCGTGCCAGACGCACGCCTTGGCGAAGAGGTGTGCGCCTGGGTGAGGCTGCAGACCGGCAAGAAGTTTACGGCCGACGAGTTGAAGGAGTACTGCAAGGATAAGGTGGGGAAGTTCGAAAATTCCTCGAAAAACGCTGTTAGCCTGCGCGGAAAAGTGCAAAAAATGCTTTCTAAAAGTTGCTGGGCAATTTGCAGACTAAAGCTAATTTTCCCAAAAGATCTTTGCTAGCCTGCTCAGCACCAAAACGGCTCTAAAACTTCAAAATTCCTTGTTAGGATGCCGGAAAAGTGTAAAATGATTTCTAAAAGTTGCTCCGTGATTTCGGGCCTAAATTTAAATTTTCTAAACGATCTCTACTAGATGACCGATGCGAAAACGTCGGAAAAAAAGTTGGAATTCCTCAAAAATCTATGCCAGCAGGCCAGAATTTCTAAACATAGGGGAAAACGTATTTTCCCCGATTTGCTCTGCTAGCCTGCCCTTCCTAAAAATTTAAATATTAGACTACAAACTACAGACTACATTTAGATGGCCCGCCACAGTATCCCGCGCTACATTCTCTTCAAAACCGAGGCCGATTTCCCGTTGACGGCCACCGGAAAAGTGCAGAAATTCGAGATGCGGAAAATTACGAAGAAGGAGCTCGGGCTCGACAAGGTCGAGACCCATTTCAACGAGGAATAAAAAGGAGCACGAGAGAATGAATAAATATTTGATACGGGTTGTTCTTTGTAGTCTACCAGATTTGCGTGATTTATTATAAACTGTAAACTACAAATACAGACTACAGAATCAAAACGACGATCCAGGCCAAAAAACGCAAACAATCTCTGCTAGCTTGCCTCCGGATAGCTTGGAGAGCACAAACTACATACTCCAAAAAACAGCAAAATCGCCTTGTTGGAGTCAAACCACCAGCTCCAAAACGCTCAAACTACAGACTACAGACTACAAAAAAATGGAGGGAATATCTTTGCTAGCTTGGGTGCAACTACAGGCTACAAATTACAAAAACGGCTCCTACAGAATCTCTGCTAGCATGCCCAGACTCCAAAAAAATCGAAATGGCAGTTTCCGGTTTCAAAAGTGACCTAAAGTTTACTTTCACAACGACAAACCCATGATTCATCATGCAAATCCGGGGTATATTTCTGTCTTTTCCGTCTCTCTCCCTACCTCTTTCTCTCTCCCTCTCTCTCTTTTCGCTGCATGGTCAATTTTCGTAAGAGTTAATCGCTCCCCCCCCTCCCCCAACAGTCCGGATAGTTCGGAAAACTCGCACTCAACAGCTGTGACTCTCACTTTGCGTGAGTGATTTTTGGATTTTCACCACCCCAAAAAAAGTTGGAACAGTTTTTGTGGCTCCCCAGGAATCTCTGCTAGCCTGCCATAAACTGATTTGTCCTCAAATTGTCTCTGCTCGGGTGCCCCATCCAAAAATTCCGGAAAAAGCGCTGCCAGCATGTGCTGTTGCTATCAATAAAAGTTTCCCAAAAAATTTTCTGCTGCCTCATTTGCCAATTTTCAGGGCATAACCGATTTTCCTACATGTTCTCTGCTAGCCTGCCCGGCCCCTTCCCAATTTTTGAGTAAAAAAGTGACGGCTCAACGATCCGGCTCATCATCATCACAAATCGTCGCCGCAGTAAATTGCCCAAATGGTGAGAGTGAGCGAGAGGGAGAGAGAGAGAGAGAGAGAGAGAGAGAGAGAGAGAGAGGGAGAGAGCGAGAGTGAGAGATACTTTCTCCTCCCTTCCGGGATCCACTCCCCAAACACGGAAATCTGGCCTCATTTCAGCAATCGCCCCCGATAATCAGCATCAATTTTTTGACACTTCCTTTTCCTTTTTAGCACCAAAAATTGAGCTTTTTCCTGGCTGTCCTGCTCACTTAAACAGTGAAATTTCGAGCTGTATTGCTACCCCCTTAAAGCTATTTTTCAAGATGATTCTCCGATGGGTATTCGCGTCAATAGTCCTGTTATGTACTATCCTAACGGCGCTTCCGCGTTTCCGGAAAACCGGATACGATGAGCAAGAGGCGAGGCTGTTGCTCAATTTGGCAGCCGGGGCGTATGCCGATTCGCCGTATGAATGTGTCAACAGGTGAGTCTCAGAATTCCGCAAAGGATCTTTGCTAGTCACCAGGAAAACTCAATATTCCCCAAGAACCACCGCTAGCTTGCCAGGCTCAAAATTTCAAAAATCATCACTAGCTTGTCTGCACAAAAAAAACCCTTCCCACTAGGCGGCCATCGATTTCCCAATGGTTTCCCCCTAGCTTGCCCCCCGGAAAACGGCAAATTCCGCAAAGAACCCCTGGGGCGGAGGTTGCAGAGAAGTTGCAGAATCCGGAAGAACCTAAACCAACCCCCCGCAAAGAATCCCTGCTAGTAACCCCCTCTGATAGCCAATTAAACAATTTTCCGCAAAGATCTCTGCTAGCTCCCCTCCTACCCGCAATTTTCAGAACATTCCCCCCACACGAGGCTCGAGTGTTGCTCGAGAATATAGGAGAGGAATGCGATATCGTCTCCAGCCTATGTTCTGGATATGTCGTCAAATCTGATCGGCTGCAACATCTTGTACTCGTATTTAGAGGTAGAGAGAGAGAGCGAGAGAGAGAGAGAGAGAGAGAGAGAGAGATAGAGCTAGGCTTTTAAAGGGACAGTGGCAGCAGCAAAAAAAACTAAAAGAGAGCTACATTAACCCCCATTTTTCAGGTACTAAGACGAAAACCCAGCTTCTACTGGAGGGATGGGCCTCGCACAGTGACGGCGCCCCCTTTTTCGACATGGGAGATGTTAGTGGTCTTGTGAGAGCTAGAGAGAGAGAGAGAGAGAGAGAGAGAGAGAGAGAGAGAGAGAGAGACAGATAGAGCAGCAAAAAAAACAGCTAGAAAATTCTGTTACAGTCAAAATTCCAGGTGAATAAATATTTTCTGCACGCCCACCAAGTACTGTGGCCACCGGTTGATCGCGTTTTGAGGGACCCGCGCTATCAGGTAGGGATTTAAAAAGACTCGAATGTTTAACAAAAGCTAAAAATCCACAAAGCTATGGTGCCGTGAGTTCAATGGTCCTTTAAACCCCCTAAAATTACGCTCTTTAGCACTACGCCGTAACCGTAACCGGCCATTCCCTCGGAGGAGCCCTAGCCGCGCTAGCTGCTGCCAGAATTGTGAACCAAGGTAGGAGATAACATTGACGCATTACGCAACAAAAACGATCCGATTAGGAAATCAAAATCAGCATACAAACCGGCATTAATGCGTTACGTATGATATTTCCGCCCCGATCACGTTATGAAATTCAGCGTTACAAAGAGAAGAACGCCAAAATCTAAGGAAAAGCTATAATAAGTTGGGCATCAAATTCCTGATCCGATTACGTAATGAAAATCAGGTTGAAAGGGACAGGCAAGTCAAAATCTACAAAATAGCATTAATGTTTCCATGAGATTTCCGATTCGCGAACGAAGTCGGTTTTAAAGGGACAGTGATGTCAAAATCTATTCAGGCCTTCGACAAAGCGGACAAATCCGTCTGATCACCTTTGGCGAACCACGGGTCGGATCAGGAAAGTTCGCGCGGAATTTCGACGCCATCGTGCCGAACGCGTGAGTATTTTTCAGTTTTTCCTCAATTTAAGAAGATTCTAATATTGCAAAAATTAGCCTAAGGCGTTTTTCGACGTAGTTTTGTGCGTAGATTCAGAAAATCTTAGTGAGAAGCGCTCGCCCTGGGCAAAAAAAAACGCGAAAGGTTGCCTGAAAACATCAAAATCCAAAGATTTTAGGTATCGGGTCGTCTTCCGCCGAGATATTGTCCCCCATATGCCGGCTTGCAGGAAGGATTTCAGCGATACGAGGCTAAGTAAGTCTAAGCATCTCTGCTAGCTTGTCCCCGAGAAAAAACGGCGATTTTCCTCAAGAATCCCCGCTAGCCTGCCCTTCTCCAATTGCCTCGATTTCCCCAATAATCGCTGCTAGCCTGCCCTGTTTCTTTTCCAATGCCTCTAAGGATCTCTGCTAGCCTGCCTCGTCACTCTCACCGGTCTCTCTATTTCCTCAAAAATCCCTCCTAGCCTGCCAGATGGAAATTTTTAGAGCGATCGATATTTGAGCGCGTGTGGGGTTGGATTTGTGGTAGGTTCACGAGCATGCAGAATTCCTCATTTTGGCCCGAATTCTGCCTTGCATGCCCCTTTAATTTTTAGATACGGTAGAACCCAAAAAAATCGATAAATTTAGGAGAAGAAGACGTTCATCCGTGCGATGACTACGAGGGAACAGCAGCCTATCACCACGGAACCGAAATATGGTAATCGATTACGCTAGGAAAAACTGAAAAATCACAAATGGTCTATGCTAGCTTGTCCAGTCGATAAATTGGGATTTAGGTACCCAGACTGTATGGATCCGGGCTGTACGTATCTGGAATGTACGGGATTACCCAAAAACGAAGATATGCAATGCTCGGATAAGCTGTCGTTCAACCTGGGCGATACCTCGGATTACGTCTGGGATCATAGGAATTATTTTGGGGTCAAGGTATGTAAATTCGTCGGCTTTGCCTTCTTGGGCCTTTTAGAATACAAAAAATTACTACAGCAATCCTCTAAATGCCTTCCCGGTATCTTTAAAATGAAAAAAAAACGAAAAATATGCTACTATAATTCGAAAAACTGAAAATTCGCTACCGCAATAATTTTTTGCCTTCCAAAGCCCCTTAAAATGCAAAAATGACTACAGTAACCCGGAATCTGACTTGCAACCACCTAAAAAATGGGCAAAAGTTGAAAAAGTCCGATCGTAATCGACTTCTTTTTTCTCTTCCGGCACTTTTAAAATCGCGGAACCTTACTACAGTAACCCGGAATCTGCCTTAAAACACCTCAAAGATGCGAAAAAGTTGAAAATATGCTATCGTAATCTACTTTTCTGCTCTTGCCGGAACTTTAAAATATCGGGAAAATACTACAGCAACCAGAAATCTGCCTTAAAAACCCTTTAACCGGCGAAAAACTTGAAACTATCTTATCATGATCAATTTTTTCCGCATTTCCAGTGCCCCTAAAACGCAAGAATATGCAAAAAAATAAAAATTCATCACCGTAATCGATTTTCTTTTTGTCGATCGATTTTGAAAATCGCAAAAAACGAGGAAGACCCCGAAAAATCCCAAATTCCAGGTAACGAGCTATGGAAAATCGGGTTGCGATGGGGTGTTCAACGCGACGGAAGTGAAAGAGGGCACGATACACAAAATTGTGTCTGGGCTGAAGATGTGGGCATCGAATATTGGATGAAATGTCGAATATCGAACCGAATAAATTGTATTTATTTCGTGATTCCACAAAAACCTCAGCTAGCCTGCCTTTCTATGAAATCCGCAAGAAAAACTGCTAAATTTTCTTCTCAAAAAAGAGAAATATTCCTGAAAAATCTCTGCCAGCTTGCTTGCCTCCAAAAAAGCGACATATCGCCCAAAAATTAGCATAAAATCTTGAATGCAAAAATCCTAAAAACTACGGTATTCGTCGGCGATGCCGCGCTACAGTAAGCTGGCCTGCGACGAGGAGCTGTACCCACAGTTGACACCGCATAGTCGAGAGGTAGCGAGCGTAGCCTAAGCCAACCTTAAGCCCACGCCTAAGCCTAAGCCCAAACCAACCCCAAGCCAAGCCAAGCCAAGCCTAAACCCGTGTCACGCTTCATTTTAAAGGTGTTGTGCCACGGCCCAATCCTCGTCTACTACATCCCTCCGTTCGAGGGCGTGCGGCGCATTAATGGGCACGATTTGGCGGCACCGCCGGCCGATGACGAGGACTTTCTTTATGATATTCAGGTATTCCCTAAGGGTCTCTGCTAGCTTGCCTGTCACCAAAAATAGCTGAAGCGCAGGCAGGTGCTTCCCCAAGGATCACTGTTAACCTGCCCCGTTTCAGGTGAATTGCGGCTTCAACCACCGCCTCTTCACCACAATTACGGATATAACTATCGTAAGCGATTGTTGGATATCGATTGATTTCCGGGGTTTTTAGGCGATCGTCAACTCAAAGATCCCGATTCTCGTGCCGCCATGGGTCGAGGTGGTTGTGGAGGTGAGAGAGAGAGAGAGAGAGAGAGAGCGAGGTACAGAAACAAAAAATCTCGTTTTCTAGGGTGAAAACTGCAAAATCTACCACACGCACCACTGCACCGTCGACGTCACCGGCACCATGGAGGTCGGGAGCTGGGAGCCAGCGGCAAAAAGCAAACTTTTTGATCTCGGCGGGGATCGAACCCTTGACGCTTCGAACCAGGATTTTCAAAAATTTGGAAAAATAAAAAAAATCAGAACTTTTTGACCTCGGCGGAATTGAACCTTCGTTCTCCAGACTAGCGATTTTTGGTTTTTCTGGCTTTGAAATTATGGGCTACAAACTACAACCCCCGGTTTTTTTAGCTCACCGAGAACAGCACGGCCGAGCAGCGCCCCCAGGTCGGCATCCTCTGCCTCTACGCCGCTGATGTGCGCCGTTTTGGGGAGAATATTCAGGTGAGGCGGGCAGCCAGCTGGCAGGGATCTTCTAGGACCGATTTTCATGTCGTAATCAACTGGCAAAAGGCGATTTAAATGGCGTAATGGAGCAACCAGACTAAAAATCTAATGAAATCCACAAGTTTTCAGACTAAATCAGCTGTCACCCTCCCTTTAGAATAAAATTTCATGTCGTAATCGTTTGACAAGCTCGATTTTTCTATCGCTATCGGTTTAACGGCTTTATAATCAAGGAAATCCAAGACTTTCTAGGTTAAATCTAGGAGTCGCGCTTCCTTTACCAATTTTCATATCGTAATCGGTTACCAAAACCCGATTTTCCTAGCGTAATCGGTCAAACCCCCTGGTTTTCAGGTAGTGCTCCAAGATGACGTTGTTGCGTGGGTGCCCCATGGCGGGAAAGTGATCGTGGCCCACCACTCTACCGAGCTCATCTCCTACCGCGAGCAGAGCGACCTCTGAGAACCTGTCGCTGCACCTTTAAACCCCCGCCCCCGGAAATGGATTAAACTTAACGGATAGGACTCGGTGTATTGCGTGTGCGTGTCTGATTGGAGATGATGGATAAATGGTTGCTGCTTTGGGTACAGGTTACAAAAATTGGAGAGGCTCTGAAAATGCAAAATAGAGAGCTGGCACGGAGACTACAGACTACAAAAATCGGCTACGAATGACAACTCGAGACGGTTTGGCTAGATGCCAATTTGTCGAATTTCGCAGAATACAGAAGTCGTCGCCTCCGAAAAAGACGCACAAAACTTTTGGCAAAATTCAGACAAAACGCGCGGCCAAGGCTACCGACTACAAAAATGGGTAATGCCTCAAAAATCGTGAAAATTAACCTATTAAAACCTATTAGAACAGTCGAAACCGCTCGGCAAAAAAAATCACGCGAAAATTTCTTCAAAACTCAGAAAATTGCGCTTTTGGAGGCGGCCAAACTACAGCACACCTCTAGACGTCCCGTCTAAACCCAATTTGTCAACGTCGAGAAGAGCCAGTCTACAAATAAAAACTAATATCTGCTTTCACGAGGCCTTGCAAGGTTTTTAAGTGGCTGGGATATTCAAAAAATCTCGCTGCTAAACGCCGGGCTACAAACTACCTGTAAGCCAAGTTTTAGCTCGATTCTCCCAGTAGCTGGGCCCTTAAAAATCTCACATTCGGCTTTCCGACCATCAGCCTACAAACTACAGCAGCCAACTTAATTGTTGAGTACCAGTCATACTGGGGATCTCAAAGTTGGTGCTTTCGCATTATCGGGGGAGGCTAAGCTTTTTTCTCAGTTTCCCATTTTTCGAAAAACATTGACGAGAAAAAACATTCATTTGACAAAAAATTGGATAAAAACGGCCGACTTGTTACGAAAATTTCTCATCTTACAATTGTTAGCAGATAATACACCCCCCCCCGATAATGCAAAAGCACCCCAACGTCTTTAACGTCCCTTTCCAATTCACCCACTTCTTAAGAGAAAATCCCCAGCATTCGCGTTGCGTTGCGTGTGTGGGGATGTATCTGGTGCTCGTTGGGGGTGAGGGATGAAAATGGTGCACCAGATAGCCCTCGGACGGGGGGCAGATAAGGTGGCGAGAACGGGTCAGATCCCATCTCTCTCTCCCTCTCTCTCGCCTCTCTCGCCCACCAACGCTAAATTATTAATGGGCAGGATGCGCGGGCGGGGTGCACCCTTTCGGGGAGCACGAGCTCTTTCAACGAAATACGCGCTCCCTGGTGCTCAGCGCCAGATCGGGAGAGAGCCGGACTCTGGGACGGATACGGTAGATGTGGATAGGATTTAGGCGGAATTTTCGCTTGTAAAGTGTTAATATTGTAGGCTGATGGTCAGGGAGTACGGTAGAAGTCCAAAAAACCCGGTAGCTTCTCTGTATTCCGCAACTTTCCACTGGGGTACGGTAACCGTAAAGAGGATGTGTGCGGAATTTCTAATGAGGCCTATTTATACGCAGGCTGACAGCTGGCAGCTACAGTAGCTAGGTCAGATTCTGTAAACCGAAGATTTCTGAAGTTCCACAACTTTTCGTCAGAGTACGATAACCGTAAAGCGGAACGTAGCGGAATTTTTTAGAGTGCAGCGTTCAAGAAATTTCTGAAACCTCGTAGAGTGAACTTAGTTGTAGTCTCAGAAACACAGTAATCTCTGTTGTGTTTACATTTCTTTAACCATTTCCTCAAGGATCCCTGCTAGCCTGCCCCGTCAAATGCCCTATGTAATGCCTCGGGGCATATGACACTAAAAATCCTCTCAGAACTCGTTTTTCTACTCGACCACCCTAGTAGACGGCGGATTGATAGACAATCCATCTGCGGAAACAACCCGGGCGGCCTAGCGGACTCTAAAGAGACGCTTTTCCTCGAAACGCACATTAGCGCTGCAGGAAATACCCCGAAGAATGATAGCCAATCCCCTATAAGTTGCCATAAAGTCATCTAAATATGCCAAAATTCCAAAACAATTTTCAACTATTTAGGCTTTTTAAACTGAACAAATACGTTACAAACTACAGCTCGGACAACCGGTTAGGCCACGAAAATTGCCCCCTCAAAAATGGCTAAAAAGTACCGATTTTTCCGGATGTTTGTAGAAAATAGCTCTCAATTAGCCCACGTTAAAAGTATTCCGTTAAAAATTCGCCAGTACTACCCCCTGAAAATTTCCAATTTTCGATCCCCCTTGCTTCGAAAAACGCAGAGTTCTATCTTGGCTGCGGGCCTCGATTTGGTTAGGGGGAAACCCTAAAGCAGGTTCCACCCTCTAATCAACCGCCAGAGCTTCGTAAATTCATATAGCTCTCTTTCTCTCTCTTTCTCTCGCTGGCTTCTGCTATGTGCCTATGCCAGCAGCCAAGCCGGATTTCAAATATGAGGGGCCGGGCAGTGGGAGCCGCAGGGATATTCACGCGATCAGATCGGGCACCCTCGAATGATATCGTTTTAAAGGGATCGTTACAGACTGAGTGAGAGAGAGACAGAGAGAGAGAAAGATAGAAAAATTTGACGCGATCGAAAATCAAACCAGCGTCTAGAAAACCACTTTAACAAGCTCTTTAAAAAATAGCGAAAAACCATAGAAACGCTACATTGTCTTCCAAAAGCGGATTTTACAACAAGCTACAAAATGTTCCCGTTTTTCGCTACGTTCTAAAAATCTAGAGTGCCGGAACTACAAACTACATCCTCTAAAACCTTGCTCGCGTCCCGGATATTTCCAAATCTTCCGGCTTCCTTGAAAAGCCCTTCCAAAAGCGAGAAACTGACCTACTGTGACGCCCCACCACAGACTACAAATTCCACCCATCGGTACGATACGCTATGGGGCTATACCTGTAGCCAGAAGGAAGTTGAACCCCAGGTTACAGGTAAACGACCAGTAAACAGAAAAGCGAGCTCCAGATGAAAGACTACAAACTACAAAGCAACCGCCGCAAAATCCCGCTACAATTTCAAAAATTGCCTTCAATGGCCCTTGAAAAGCCCTGCGCTTGCAGAGCTGAAATCCAGGGTCGGAGCCTACAGACTACCGGCCACAAACTGGCGCTGGATTTGGCGATACCACACTACAATCGACAAAATGCAGATGCAAAATCCTCAAAATTTTGCATTCAATGGTCCTTTGAACGCTTCCAAACTAAAAAAAAAGGAGACCCCAAACAAAAAACAAAAAATAAAAAAAAAATCTCCTCCCATACCCCCAAAAACAAAAAAAAATAAAACCGGGGTTTCCTCTCTCTAAAAGCCTCCTTAAATTTTTTAAAGCTAGAAAATGGCAACCAGGGTCCGAGACTACAGACTACAAAATCGAAAGGTCTAACTTATCTCGAGAAACTATGGAAAGAGTAGAATAATTGCCTTCAACGGCTCTTTAGCATAACGTACTTTCCTCTCCTCCACGTCTCTCTATTATTCTACGTATATCCCATGTCAGGGCGGCTATATCGTGAGGGGTATCCCTTGCTGCTCCCCTCCTAATGCTCAGACTCCGCCCCCCTCGGCCTCCCTATACCCTGGGGCTATTTAAGGGCGCGAGAAGGGATTGAGAGTTGCTCTCAGCCATCTCTCATCTCTTTAGAATGGAGTCCTCCGAGGGCCGTACCAAGGCCTACAAATTTGTCGCGTACACGGCGGTCAGCTTCGCCGTCGTCGCCCTTCTCTCCGTCGTCTGCACCCTGCCCATGGTACGGTAGTCTTGTTAATTGTCATTTTTAACTTTTCGAAACACTTTCCGATTAATTGTCTGCCAGAAAAACCAGTTTACGATTTTTAAACTCAAAATGACGTTAATTTTTGAAAAAAAAATCGTTTTTTTCGCCCGGGGTACGGTAGGAAAATGCATTGTCTCTACGATTTGTCATTTTTGTTTTTAACGTATTTAACGGCTTAGCCGTCTGCCAGATACAGTGCCAGATCTACTGTTTTAAAATTCAAATTTTACGATAATTTTCGAAGGAATTAATTTAAACTGAAATGGAATACGGTAGAAAAAGTTACGGTAATTTTTCCATAACTTGTCATTTTTACCTTGCTAACCTATTTTTGTTTGTTCACCCCTCTAAACTACAAAAATTCCAAAAAGTTCGAAAAAAATAGGATTTCGTCAGGGTACGGTAACTAAAAAAACAAAAATTAATTGTTAACACTTTTTCTACGCTTCGAATCGATAAAGGCTAAAAAGCTAAACAGCTAAGCTAAAAAATACAACCGATTACGCCATTTTAAAGTTGACGAAAATCCAAAAATGCCATATATTTTCAGGTGTACAACTACGTTGCCCATGTACGCCGGCAGATGCAGCACGAGCTCCAGTTCTGCAAGGTGAGCAGCTACAGATTTTGTTGTACTTCGTACTTTGTATTTCATAAATTTCATATCGCAATCAGTCAAAAAATGACAAGATTGCTAAATATGCCACTCCGTTTAAAAGTCCATTCCTTAGCTATCGCGCTCCCGTTTGTTGGCTAATGCGCTTGTGGGTTTACGTATAATTCGTAGCGGCCGAATTTCATGTTGTAATGCATCGAAAAACACGATTTTCACGGGGTCACTCCCCCAGAACACCGATACTTCTAGCTGTTGCGCTCCCTTTAAACTCCAATTCGAGGCGTTTCGTGCTGCCCTTAAGAGTCATCAAGTTCGTTAAGTTCGAGAGCAATGAATTACATGACACAATCGGTTAAAAACCCTTTTAAAAGCCCATTTCGAGCTGTGCATGAACCCTTTACAATGCGTAAATTCTAGGGCTCCGCCCGCGACATCTTCGACGAGGTCAACCAGATGAAGCACGCCGCCGTGGTCCACCGCAACAGGACCACCCGCCAGGCCGGCGGATACGGTGCCCCCGTTGTCAACCCCGAGCCCGAGTTCACCTGCGATGGGTGCTGCTTGCCCGGCCCGCCCGGAGCTCAGGGAGCCCCTGGACGCCCTGGAAAGGTGAGCACGAGCTCTAAAAAAGGCAAAAAATGCTCGGAAAGCAAAAAGTAAAACTTTGACCCCGGAAGGAATTGAACCCTCGACCCTTAGGTCACTTCACAAACCCTTTAAAATAATTTCTAAAACTATATCCCTAAATTAAATTTCAGCCTGGTCGCCCCGGTGCCCCCGGAGCCCCTGGAGCCCCTGGAAAGCCGCCGCTTGCCCCCTGCGAGCCGACCACCCCGCCCCCGTGCAAGCCTTGCCCCCAGGGTACGTCTACGAGCTTGAAATTTAAATTTTCAGCTAGAAATTGCTAAAATGTATTGTTTCCTAGTCAGAATGAATCCCTTTCCCCATCATTTTAAAAAATTTTGAGCGAAAAAAGCAAAAAGCAAAAAGTTTGTCGCGGCCGAGGATCGAACCCTCGACCCCTAGAGCGATAGAGATAAGGCTAAAAATGCTTTAAAAACTAAGTCAAACTTTAAATTAGCAGCTATACAGGCTACAAACTCCATTTTGGGCCTTTTGAGTAAAAAAGCAAAAAGTTTGTCGCGGCCGGGGTTCGAACCCTCGACCCTTAGATCGGCAGAATGAAAGCTAAAAAGCTATCAAAAAGAATCGAAATACTAAAATGAAAGACATACTAGGCTACAAACGCCATTCTGGACTTTTTGAGCAAAAACCAAAAAGTTTGTCGCGGCCGAGATTCGAACCCTCGACCCCTAGAACATCAGAAATAAAGCCAAAAACGCTCTAAAAATTACGCAAACTAAAGCCAAAGTAAAGCTCAAAGTATAACTCCATTTCCAGGACCCCCCGGCCCACCCGGACCCCCTGGAGCCCCCGGAGACCCCGGAGAGGCCGGAACCCCTGGACGCCCCGGATCCGACGCCTCGCCTGGACTCCCCGGACCCCGTGGACCCAACGGACCCCCCGGAGAAGCTGGAGCCCCTGGACCTGCTGGAGAGCCCGGAGTGCCCGCCCAAAGCGAGCCCCTCACCCCCGGACAGCCCGGAGAGCCCGGAGATCAAGGTAAGGGAGTATTACGAGTGAGTACTAGCGACGGAAACGCGTAATTTGGAACATAGCGTCGTTCACAACTTTTTAAACCCCAGGAATTGTAAAATGTAGAAAGCGTAGTCATCCGGCTCAAAAATCTTACTAGAGTACGGAAGAGTACGGTAGCGACGGAATGTCGTCATTTGGAACATAATGTAGTACCTATCTAAGTAATTGGAGCGCGTAGTCAACAGCTATCTCAGGTAGGAGAGGGAAAACTGAAGCCCAAAAAATTACGTCAAAGTACGATATGATACGTTTGCGACGGAACTACGTAAACTGGTGTATCGCGTAGTGCTAAATCTAAAAATTACGTGTAGTTTGTAGTTGCGCGTAATTTATAAAATTTTGAGCTGGTCATACTGTAATATGCAATCCAGCCTAGCCATATACCTCAAAAAAACTGACTTCAAGCAGTTCAGGGTTAAGTAGGCTTCGCCACAGAATGTACGGAATTTGGAGCATCCATCGCGTAGTCGGTAGCGTTTTAGGGGTAAAAATTGGCAATTTCAGCATGGATTAAAGAGATTAATCACTAAATCTAAAGAAACTAAAAATTGCAGGACCCACTGGACCCCCCGGCCCTCCCGGAGCCCCCGGAAAGGACGGACCCCCCGGCCCACCCGGACCGAAGGGAGCCCCCGGACCCGATGGACCCCCCGGAGCCGATGGAGGCGTCGGTCCGGCTGGACCCCCCGGACCCGCTGGATCGGGCGGAGAGAAGGGTATCTGCCCCAAGTACTGCGCCATCGACGGAGGCATCTTCTTCGAGGACGGAACTCGCCGTTAAGGTCAGGGTTTTTGGGTTGCGGGGGCCTTTAAAGTTGGATTTTAAGCTCGTAATTGGTTAAATCGCATCTAGAAACTAGCCCGAAGTCTTTAAAATACAAAAATCTACTCTAGTTTCAAAAAGCAAAAATTTTGGCGCCGGGCGGGGTCGAACCCTCGGCCCCTTGGATCGTTACTTATTACAAATTTTCGAGAAATTAAAGCTTGAAAAACATTCCAGAGTAATAAATTAGGTCATCGAAGCGCTTCAATTAATTTTTTACAACCTAAAAACCCCATTTTAGAAGTCAACTTGTCCAAGTTGTTCATCTACCTCCCTCTGCTCCTCATCCTCAACATCTACAGGTCCCGAATCGATTCTACAGTCTCTACCTGCAATCCAATTCGTGCCAAGCCATCCTTTTTCTGCTTATTCTCTTCTCAAGTACCCAACAACACTCAAAAACTGTGTAATAAACTGTATAGTACGCAACTGTACGCTGCGCTACGCAACAGATACAGTAGACTAGAAGCCACAAAAATTGCAGAAAATGTTGAGAAGCGACAAAGTGAGATTCAGACGAGCAATTGGACACTTTAAAGCCGTTTTAAAGGGCCGTTGAAGGCAAAATAGCTCGCTTAATCGATCAGCCGATCGAGTCCTAAAGATTCTCTGCTAGCTCTCCCAGACAAAATTTTCCTCAAAGAATCTCTGCCTGCTGGCTAGACAACCCATTGAAGAAAAAAATCCGTTTTAAAGGAAAATTGAAGGCAAGTGGTTTCCGAAACGACCTCTGCTAGCCTGTCCCAAAGAATCACTGCTAGCTTGATTAGCCCAAAATTTCCGCACAGAATCTCTGCCAGCAGCCTAACAAGCTATTGCCCGACTTTAGAACCATGTTAAAGGACCATTGAACTAAAAAAATAGGCCATTTCCACAAAGCGCTTCTGCTAGCCTGCCCTAAAAGACCGATGATCACGTGCTTGCAAGGTACATATCTTTTTGGGGCACACGTGATTGTTGCCGATCGGTCAAGGTTGTGAAAAGCGGAGGCGAGAGAGAGAGAGAGAGAGAGAGAGAGAGAGAGAGAGAGAGAGGCAGATCTGGATGATTAAAGGGAAGGGGTCAATAGGGCAGATTATATCGTATTCCGCCACAAACCTCACGACACCCCGACTAGCCCTAGGGCATAAATAGGATAAACAAGGGGGAGAAGGCGAGGGGTAGAAAATATGAACAAATGAATTCTGCTAGCCTGCCCTCAAAATTCTTCAAGAATATCTACTAGCGCCCCAAATTCCTCAAAGAATCCTTGCTAGCCTGCCCCTCCAATTCCCTCAAGAATCACTGCCAGCTCGCCACTCCTCTAAGAATCCCTGCTAGCCTGTCCCTCCAATTCCTCAAATCAATAAAAATCAATAAAATCCTCCAATTCTTTGCTAGCTTGCCCCAAAATTAGAATACAGGAATTTTACGAAAAATCTCCAAAAAACTATTCCACTCCCCTCCCCTCCTACAGTATGGTCCATTCGAAGAGCAACGAGTACAAGGTTTGCTCCCAGATATTACACGTCGTAATCGATTAGCCGGACTACAAAGTACACCACTTGACAGTTACTTAGCTGGCGGAATCGATTGACTAGTGTTTAGAAAAACCCCGTTTTCAGAAGGCCAGCCTTCACACGCGCACGCGGTCAGCGTATGGGGTAAGTTGGAGTTTGTAGCCATGGATTACATGTCGTAATTCACCTTTTTAGATGTCGTAACTGGTTGCGATCTAGCCATTTTCATGGCGCAATTGATTTTTTGTAGGAGGCGCAAACGCAGGAGGACAAAAAGAGCATTACGACGGGGAAGCCGCTGACGGCGCCGCATACACCGGTCAGCGGAAGGAGGGGAATATCCCCGGCACCCAAGGATATGAAGGAGCTGAAGGAGCAGAAGGAGCAGAAGGACACGAAGGAGGATGGGGCAAAGTCAAAGATCGAGGGTACGTAATCAGTTGGTTACTTATCAAAATTGTCTGCAGGAAAAAATCGGGAGCTTTAGCATTATCGGGGGGACCAACTTTTTTCTTCAGAGCTAATTTTTCAAATATAGATAGTGGAAGTGTTTTTAAATGGTTTTTTATTATCCCTAAACGCGAAAACTGGACACATTATGATTTTAAAAAAGGCACAAAGATATCGATTTTTCGATCAGAAATGGCAGATTTACGACCGAAATTTCGGATTTAAAAATCTCAATCCCTACAATTACGTCTAGATATTACTGGAGTTTAAAAAAATCCCTCACCCCCGGTAATGGAAAAACACCACGCAATCGCTTAAAATCCGAAAATCCCCGCAAAAATCAGTCAAAGCGATGGAAAATCGTCTAGAATGGAGTAAAACGTTGTGTAAAAACGAAATTTTGAGATGGAAGGTACGGCAGTGAGTTAGACCATGAAATTCAGCAAAATAGCTTGAGAAAATCGAGTAAAATATCTCCCCCAAAAATCAGTCCAGGCTATGGTAAAATGTCCAGATTGGCGCAAAGAGTGGATGAGTGGAATTTACGCTTCAGAATTGTCTAGACTGACGCCCTAGCTACAGTATGCTAAGCAAAAAAAGTAGATTTTAGAGCGTAGAACAAAAAAATGCCTATATTTTGGCGAGAAGAGAGTCGCAGCTGGGGGTATGGTAATGCGTTACGTCATTCAAAGTTGTCACTCGGAAGGTTGCGCCTCAGAATTGCCTAAATCTACCCCCGAGCTACAGCATGGCGCGCGCAAAACACAGATTTTTGCACCCCTAAACTCCGTAAAATTCCCTTAAACCTAGTTTTTTTTTTGGATGTTTTATAGCTTCAGTAAGAAGGTCAAAAGGTACCTCACTGCTTCGCTTCACCTCCCATCAATCCTCCCAAATATCGATTGATTCGTGCGGGGTAGGCTAGCAGAGTCCATTGGCGGAAGTTGACTCATCTGACGGTCTCTTCTTGAAAATCCACCAATTCCAATATTTTCGAGGCTGGGGCAGGCTAGCAGAGGCCATTTGGGGGCGGCTGGCTTGCAAGCTACCTAAAATCAAATAAATTAAGCTATGAAATTCAGAAATACCTCCTTAAAATTGGTCTTCTAGGGGCCTACAGGCTAGCAGAGATCCTTGAGAAACGAGGCAGGCTAGCAAAGACCATTGGGGAAGCCTAGATTATTTAATTACGCTATGAAACTGCAAAATACCTGCCGAATTTTTGCAGGAAAGCAGAAGCAGGGGCAGCAGAAGTTGGGCGTGATGAAGAGGGGCGTGCTGTTGATCGATCGATTCGACATCCGGGAGATGATCTCGTTCGGCGGGTCGGCCGAGGTCTACAAGTACGGCGGTTTAATCGATTACGAAATGCAACTTTTGACGCTACTAAAAAATGGTTTTCCCTAATCCAATACGTTTTAAAATTCCCTATCCGATTACGCAACCAAATTCCCCCCCTTTTAGGGCCTACGACCGGTCGACGAAAAAGGAGGTGTGCGTGAAGGTGGACATCAAGGACAAGGCGAGGCTGAAGCTCGAGATACAGGCACTCGCTGAGTTGAGGGGCACGGTAGGCAAGAGGGCAAGCTAGCAGAGACCATTTAGCCGTTCGTTCCCGAGATCCTGGCCTACGGTGAGCACACGGATCGTGGCTTCATCGTGATGCGGCTGACCGGGAAGAGCCTGATGGAGCTGAGGAACGCGCGGAAGTCGAGGCATTTCACCCAGGAAACCCTGTTTAGGGTCGGGAAGAAGGTGGGGTGAGAGGCTGGCAGAGATTCTTTAAGGAATTGGGTGGCGTAATTGGTCTAGAAAAAGTCGAAAATTCACTTTTTTTTCTTACTATCGCATTTTTACCTAACCTTTGGCAAGCTAGCAGAGACAATTTGCGGAATTTTCTTCTAGATCGTCTCGGCCCTAGAGGCAGTCCACCAGGCCGGCTGGGTGCACCGCGACGTCAAGCCGGCCAATTGCTGCATCGGGCGACTCGACTCGTCCCGCATCTACCTCCTTGATTTTGGTTCGTGGATTTTTGTCTTCAACGGCACTTTAAATCGATTTTTCGATTCTAAAGGGCCCCTAAAGGCATTTTTGCAGGCATTTCCCGGCAGTGCAAGACGACGCACGGCGAGATGAAGAAGCCCCGGAAAATGGCCCAATTCCGCGGCACGTTCAAGTAGGGCAGGAGGCAGGCTAGCAGAGATTATTGGGGGAGGAGAAAATTGGAAAATTGGGGGAAAATTGGGAAGCTAGCAGAAAACTTTGAGGAAGTCAGGGACCCAATTTTGAGAAGTTTAAAGGAATAGTGAAGCCGAGAATCCATAGCCAGTGAAGGGCAGGCTGGCAGTGATGTTTCGGAATTTAAACCTTGGGTAGGGCAAGCTAGCAGAAATCTTTGCCGAAATTAGATTTTAGGAATTTTTTAGTTTCATTTTGATCATTTAAAGGACCCTTGAAGTGAAAATTCAAAATGAGGGCGTGCCAACTAGCAAAGACCATTTGCGGAATTCCCCATTTTTTCCCAATTCAGATACGCCTCAATCGACGCGCATCTGAAGAAGGAGCAGGGCCCGTCGTCGGATCTGCAGTCCCTCATCTACTCTATGGTCAGCGAAAATTTGGGAAAAATCGTTAAAATTATTTTAAAGGGACAGTGACACCCAGTGAATCCCGATTTTCAGGTGGAAATGGGCACCGGAACGTTGCCGTGGACGGCCAAACTGCACGGGGATGAGGGCAGGGCGGCGAAGGCGCAGCAGGACATCGACATTCTCAAGATGAAGCGCGACCAGACGGCCCCCAAACTCTGCGCCTCGTTCCCGCAGCCATTCCAGGCGCTTGCCAAGGCATTTTTTTATGTCTACCGTAACCCGAAAATCGCATATTTTGCTAAAGAACGCTGTTTTTAGCTACCGTAAGCCAAAAAACCATTCTATATTTTTCTACAGTACATCCTCGGGCTCAACTACCACTCGGCGCCCGACTACAAGAAGATTCAGGTAAGAAGACCCGAAACTAAAGACATTTCCGCAAATAAGCCCTGCTAGCCTGCCTCGAATTCCCAAAAGATCTGCGCTAGCCTGCCCCAATTCCTCAAATTGTCTCTGCCAGCTCGCCCCGGATTCCCCAATTTACTCTGCTAACCTGGTTCGCACGAATTCCTCAAATTTTCTCTGCTAGCTTGCCCTCCGCAATTTCTCAACCAAAAACTGCTCTGCCTGACTCAATTTCTCAAAGAATCGCTGCAAGCTCGCTATGGATCCCACAAATTGTCTCTGCTAGCCCGCCCCAAATTCCTGAATTTCTCTGCTAGCTCGTCCCAAATTCATCCATTTTCCCTGCAATCTCGCCCCAGATTCCTAAAACTTCTCTGCTAGCCCGCCTAACCTAACCCACTTGCAGTCGCTGCTCGACGATTCGCTGCCCCCGGGCCTGACCCTCGATGATTGGTACGACTGGGAGCTGAGCGGCGAATAGACACTCACTTTCTACACTTGCTATCCCTTTAATGCTTTATCTTCTTACCCCTTAATTATACTTTAATGTACCCCTGTGTTGTTTTTTTTGCAATTAATCGAGCCATCCGATTTTTTGCGTGTCATTTCCGCCCCGAATAAAGTTATACGATTTTTCTACGATTTTTAAGTTTTAAAAGGGTAGAAACGGTTTTAGCGATTTTAAAACTGCATTTTGCTAATTTTTCTTTTTCGTTTCCATAATTTATTGAATCAATAAGTACTATAAATATTATTTTCCCAAAATTTTTAATTCTATCTAATGATGGATTTTAATGACAATTTTTTATACGGATTTTTTTTAAGTTTTAAAATAGCCAAAAAGTAGATTTACATGATTTCAAAATCGCGTTTTTACTATTATTTCATTTTTCCCATTTGAATTTTTATTTTAATTCGATCGAAAAGGCACATGCATAGAGAGAGTGAGCAAAAAAGCTAATTTACAAATATAAGTATCACAGATCGAGGGCGTGGAAAGGAATGGAACGGAATTTGGAGCGCAAAAATAGAGAAAAATTCCTTAAAAAGTAGTGTACTAATTCTAGAAAAATCGATAATACCATTTCATATCGGAAAATGAACTTTAAAAAGCTGGAATTATCGATTTTTCGAGACATTTCAATTTAATAAGTCTAGAATAATTTTTTCAAGCAAAAATTAGATTTTTTGAAGCTTTTCAAGCTCTAAGCAAAAAATAGGACTACGAAATGTACAAGCAACGGTCGTGGAAATCGAGCCGAAAAGTGGAATGGAACAGAATATTGGAGAGCACGAAGGAATACTCGAAAAGCGAGAACACGGAGAAGACGTACGGCTCGCAGTAGGCATTATGGCGGTAGAAGAGGTAGAAACAGGTGAGCAGACACGAGACCGAGAGGCAAAAGGCACGTTTCTTCAGCCTGGAAATGAGGGGGGAGGAGGATGCAGGAAGATTCCGCAAAGAGTTCTGCTAGATTGCCCTCAAAATTCTGGGCGGGATGCAGGAATTTTTAGAGTTTAATCGATTACAACATGCCATTTTCAAGCTTAGTTGCATAAAGAATTCCTAAAAATTAGTTTTTCCGCAAATTGTCTTTGTTAGCTTGCCCTGGATTTGGTGGTTCGATTAGGCATTTAATTTATCTAGTTTTTTAAAACCAAAAAATCACGTAATATTAATTTTTCCGCAAATTTCCTTTGCTACCCCTCCCCGATTGGATTTTTGAGAATCGGTTACGACGTGTAATACCCCAAAAATGCATTAAAAACCGATACCTCCACGCCTGCATTTGAAGCTTCGTCTGGACGTGCAGCTCCAGCCGCCGGCACAGCGTCAGGTGGACCAGGGCGTAGAGTAGGGAGGTCGACTGAAAAAACGGGATTTTTTAGGGCAAGCTAGCAGAGATTCTGCTGAATCGAGGGGAGAAGAGGGGCAAACAAGCAGAGATTCTTTGTGGAATCTATTCAAAAACCCACGCCAAAGATGGAAAACGAGACGACGTGGTAGAGGTGGTTGTAGTCCGAGTTGTAGTAGGTCAACGACAGCAGCGCGGACAGCTCGACGAGGCTCAGGGTGGCGTGAAGTCTGAAAATTGGGTTTAAAAAGTAAATTTAACAAGAAATCGAGACTATTTGAAGTGTTTATCTGAAAAGCGCAAAAAAGCCGATTAACTCAGCTCCGAAACTTATTACAACGCAATTTTTATCTACTATATATAAATTTTAATTTCCCGCCCCGGAATTCCAAATTTTTTAATTTAAAATTAAATTTCCGGGGGGGGAGGGGGGCCGGGGGTAACCTAAAAATCATTTTTCGAGAAGAATCAAGACAAAAATTTTTTTCGGTTTTTATGAGATAAAGCGCAAAAAACCACCTGTAAAAACAATTTTTGAGGTTTAAAAATTTGTAAAAAACCCCTACCTTATCAAAAACCACGTCAACCGGCCTCTCCGCGGGGCCCTCGGGATGAAAACGTTGTTGTAGGCGAACGCCGGGATTAACCTGAAAATCCAAATTCGCCTATAGACTACAAACTACAAAATCCCACCTGGGAAGGGCGTGCAGATAGATGGCCCAGCTCCAGATGAAGTTCGTCTCCCAGAAGCCGCCGATGACCGTCGAGATCGAGGGCAGAATGTTCGGGACGTGGCAGTGCGTGCTAAAAATGGAATTGGATGTTTTGGTACTTGTGCACTATCGGGGGGGGGTTAGAAGTCCAGAAACGCCTAGAAATGTGATATTCAGGATCTTGAATAGTTTTTTAGTCGAATTTAAGCATATTTTAAGTGACGCGCAAAAATAGTTTTTGTCGTAATTGTGGTCGAAAATCGAGTATTTTTACCCTAAAAAGCTACCATTTTTGTATTTTCTAATCAAAATTTCTAACGTTTTGACGGTTAGAATAGTAAAAACAGCTCACCCTATTTAAAAAACTTTTTCTCAACCTTTAAAAAGGAGATTTTTTTATAAAGGAAAAGAAAGTACCATTAAAAAAAGCGACGCACTCCAGCATAGATCATTTAGGAACACTTTCAAAATAAAAACCCACTTCGTGGCCTCGTCAAAGTGGAAGAACAACGCCAGGAAGATGCACGAGACGAGCGCGAAGGTGGGCAGGAAGCAGACGATCAGGGTTAGGGTCCGCGCCTCGATCCGGAGGTATCTCTAGAAATGTCAAAAGTTTCAAAAGTATAAAATTTTAGCCGACCTGCCCAATATAATACGAATACGCCTCGCGCTCGCTGCCGAAAAAGAGCGGCAAGCACGCGCCGCTGACGTATTCGGGGTGGGCGACCTGAACAAAAGATTATAACTTCTGTCTCTAAAGCTTTTGAACATCTACAGCAATTTTAAGCACTTAAAGGGCGTTTCTAAAACTATCTAATATTTTTTGAAGTTTTAAATTGAGTCCTGAAACTGTAAAACCATGGTTTTCTACACTTTTAAAAGCACGAAAAGCCTCAAAATTATCAGAATAACATCGTGCAAGCGTTTTCTATAGTTTTATTTGCGAAAAACAAGTATGAAACCGCTTTCCACTTCTAAAGAAACCTAAAATCCGGTTATAGCTGTTTAGAACGATGTTTTCGACACTTTCTAAAGGGTAACTCCTCCTAAAACTAATAGAATAATATTTTCGACAAATGAAAAGAATGACAAAAAAAACAAAACAACTGGAAAAAAACAGGGACAAAAATAGTACAAACTGACCCAAAATGGCCAAAACCTCCGAGTAGTATCCCAAAACAAAAAGAAATGAAAACTACCCAAGGCCACACCGGACCAAGCAAAGAGAGGAAACCACAAATTTCAAATCGAAAAAAGAGAACCAAGAACCAAAACCACCAGAAAAAAACACCAAAATAGGGAACCCCCATAACGACCACCGAACCTATCAACCCCCATACAAAAAACCCAGAAACCCAAAAGAACCAAGCCAAAAACATTACCCAGGGAGAAAAGAAAAAAGAAAAAGTAAAAAAACATTAAAAAAAGCGAAACAAAAATGAAGAAAATACGGAAAAAAAACCACAAATCGGATAAACGAAATTAACTCCACAAATATCAACCCCAAAAAGCCCAGAAATCCGAAAAAAATGTTAAAAAAACATCCCCTGAAAAACATTTTCCGAACAATTAGCCATAATCTGACCAATCCTCAGGAGTCCACGATTTACCCCAAACCCCAACCAAACATCCCCATTCCAAGGGTCCACTTACTACCTCCAATTTTTAAGTCCCGATTTTTTTAAAGTCCACATTTCGTTTGTCACTTTTTTTTTCCACGATTATGGTCCACTTATGTAAGCCTTTTTCTATCGTTTTCGATACGAAAAACTCTTTTCTAATAAGTTTTAAAGTTAATAAAACCTTTAAAAGCCAATTTTTGCTAGTTTTTAGCTTTTTTCTGAACCCAACCCCCCAGAATTCGATGGGGAACCCGAAAACGCACCTTTTTGCTCGTTGGCAACAGCGTGTCGACGCCATCATCCCATCCCATTCGTCTGTTTCCGGTTCAGGATCTTACTTTTGGTTGATTCACGCTTTCCCCGTCGTAAACGAAAGCCTACGCGCCAATACAAAACCACGTGGAGCCGGAGCGGCGCGTTCGAAATTTGCCTTTTCGCCGGTCATTCGCCATTTCCCGCAAAATTCCATTGTTCTTGCGCTCGTCTTACCTTCATTCATAACTTTTTCGCCGTTTTTAGAGTTAGATTGTGTAGATTTTTATTACGTGACTGTTGATCTTTTTCAGTAATTTCTACGCTTTCCTGAGCAAATTTGGCATGAGAAACTGGTTTTGCGTCTCTTGTTATTGTTATTTAGTATTATTTCGCGAGTTTTTAAGCCTGTATGAACCACTAGAACCGTTTAATGCTAAATCTGTCTTCATTTTCTTCACTTCCCGGTTTTCCTGAGCAAATTTCGCTTTAAGAGTGGTGATTTGGGTCATCTAAATTTCATCCATAACTTTTTATGCGGTTTTTATTTTTAGAATACTTCCTAGATTAGTTTTTGCTAAGTTTGGCTTCGTTTGGTTGATTTCCGCGTTTTCTTTACACAATTTGAGTTTGGAAAACGTTATTCCATTTTTTTTTCAGGTAAAATGACCTTCGGCCAGCTCGATGAAACGCGCCCGAATCGCAGCTTCTACGTGAAGAACATCCCCGAGGAGTGGAGCGATGTAAATTTGCCTTTCCTCAGATCAAGTTTTCATTTTAGTGGGACGTCTTCGAGGCGTTCACCCGCTTCGGCCTCGTCCACAACGTCCACTTTCGCAAGATGGCCGACCAGCCGAATGGGCAGCATGCGTAAGATTTTCTAGCCTAGAAAATTTATGTGTTTTTTAGGTTTCTCGACATGCTCACCGACGAGGCGGCCGCCAACCTCAACAAGTCGATCGCCGTCAGCCACAAGATGAAGCACAACGGCGCCACGCTTATTGTAAGCGCCTTAAATAGTTTATTTTACACTTTTTTAGATTGACCAAAAGAAGCAGCGCACCGAGCTGATCAAGCTGCGCGAGGCCCGGCTGCTCAACGCCGAGGACAACAAGGAGAACGAGGCACCGGGCGGGTCGGCAGAGAAGAAGAAGGCCAACCCGAATGGGTAAGGCAGTTGATGTTTATAGGTTTTTTGTTTGCACTTTTGATTCGTAAATGCAAAAATTTTTCGAGGAAAAAAGCTACTGTCACGAAATTTTAAACTTTTTACGCTCTATAAACTTTCTAATTTAGCTACTGGACGGTGCCCGAGGGATACAAGCCGCGCCTCTCCGACGACGGCCCGACCCCGCCCGCCCAGTCGACCAAGAAGAAGACCGAAGCCGCGCGAGCCGTCAAGACTCTACCCTTCCAAGACCTCAAGCTTCATCAAGAGACCGGCATCCTGCTCGCCGAGACGCCCCGCGACCACGTCGACGTCGGCGCCGAGCTGACCTTCTTCGTGAGGCTGCACCCGTCTGTTGCCATGCCGAGGTATCTTTGCGCAAAATTCTGAAAAAATCATTATATTACAAAGATTTTATCGAATAGTGGAGTGTTTGCGCTATATTTCCACGTAAAAACTTCAAATTTTTATGAGAGTGCAAATATCGATCTTTTCGAAAAGAATTTCAAATTTGCAAACATTTTTTAAAGTTTTTTTCAGAGTTTTTCGATTTGGAATGTGGCTAAATTTTATTAGAAAGATTATTAAGAGACTACTTGCAGTTATTTTCCGAAACCCCCAGTTTTTCTTTAGTTTTTAACTCTTCTTTTTTTCAGCTACGAGCACATGCAGCAACAGTTGAACACCTACGTGTCGATTAAACAGTCGGACGGGTTCAACGCGCAGGAGGGTGACTACGTCATCATCACGTCGAAGGACGTCGGCTACCGCGCACGCGTCGTCGCCCGCAAGCCCACCTCGCACGTCGTCTACCTGGTCGACTTCGGGAAGGAGGTCGAGGTGCAGCCCGACAACATTTGGCTGATCACCGACTGCCAAGCCCATCGTCAAAGCGACTTTTTCCTGCCCACCACGGTAATTTGACTTTGGTACAAGGATGGTTGGGGGGGGGGGCCCACTTTTTTTTGTCGGTTTCAGAGTAGTTTTTTGTGCTGGGTTCGAATTTCATAAAATCAGGTTCGAATAACGCCGTTTTCCACCGTAAAATGCCTTAACCTGTTTAACAAGGGTTTATCGCAACAACCAGGATATAACAAGATAATAGACTAGTAACAAGTGTGGTCGCGCTAGCTTATCATTCGCAAGGGTAGAGATCGTGGACTTGTTCCCAGAAATGGTAGAAAGGGTCGGTGGAAAGTTCCTGGCGCCATAGAAATAGTATAGTATAGGCTTAGTCTAGGCCTAGCTTAGGCTCAGGGTTGGTCTTTTTTGACCCGGACCCGGACCCGGTCCGGACCCGGGGGTCTGGTCCGGGTCCGGACCCGATCAAATTTGCATGGGTCCGGGTCCGGGTCCGGGTCCGGGTCCGGGTCCGGGTGGGTCCGGGTCATTTGCATGCCGATTTCTGGATAAATTCCACGATATTGCACGACATTTCTCACGTCTGCTAACTTCGGATGGGGGCTCCATCCGATGTGATTTGATGTTCTGGTCTCCACTCCTATATACCTGAATCATACCGGATAAACTATTATAATTAATGCCGTTGTCTTTTTCCGAGGAAAATTAGAATCCTAAATCTCTATCTCAAATAAATGCAAATACCAACTTCCGGACGGCCCGGACCTGGCCCGGCCGGTCAAAATGACCAACCCTGCTTAGGCTTGTTCTAGACTTAGCTTAGGATTGGGCTTAAGCCTAGGCTTGGCTTAGGTTATGCTTAGCCTGGGCTTGGCTTGGTTAGCTTAGACTTGGAGAAAAGCTTAGGTCGGAAAAACCCAAAAAAAAGATGCCCCCCCAACATCAATAGCTCCGGTTGTATTTTAGGAAAGTGGATATCGCGGCTGATACCGCCGTTTTACGGTGGAAAACGGCGTTATTCGAACCTGATTTTGTAAAATTCGAACCCAGCACAAAAAACTACTCTGAAACCGACAAAAAAAAGTGGCCCCCCCAACCATCCTAGTACCTTGACTTTTTTTATTTCGCTAATTCTTTGTTTTAGGTTTACAAATGCCAGCTGTACGGCGTCGACTACGGCTCGGCGGAGAACGTGGAGAAGACGCTGCGCGTTTTCGATGCGTTCCGGAAGAAGATCGGCGGCCAGAGCATGAAGATGACGGCCACGACAAGGGGCTACAAACGCGACTACAACCTCGTGCAGGTCATCGTCGAGAACCATCGGGATAAAGGTATTTTTTTGAGCGCGAAATTTTCGAAAGTTTGCTTAAAAAATTGGCCCTATTTTAGTCGAAAAATAGTTTTAAAACTTTGAAAAAGCTTTAGAATTTTGAAGTTTTGGTGAGGAAATCGGTCATTTTTGATGACAATTTTTTTTCTGATTATTTATTACCTATATTTGCCTAATTTTTTCTAGTGGACGAGCTGAAGGACCTGGCGCTGGCCCTGGAGGAGCGCGAGCTCTGCCGCTACGTGCAGCCCCAGGACGCGTTCATCTACACGAAAGAGGAGCTGCTCACCCTCAACGAACATGCCGATGTCGCCGGATTGGTCAGTTTTTCGTATTTCCTTTACAAATTTTATTTTAGGTGATGGATATCCCGGCCAAAATCAACCTCAACGCCCCCGCAGACGAGAAGCCGAGCAACACCAACCCGGCCGGCGGCCTGCTCAACACGGTCAAGCACTTCTTCTCCACCCCCAAGAAACAACAACAATAGATAAGCCAAATACTCCCGATTTCTCTCGTTTTGTTATAACAAATTGTGTCTCCTCTTTTCCCCCATTTTGCAAGTCATTTCCATGTCTTTTTATTTGCCACCAACCTTGCGTTGAAATTCCACAAATGATCTCTGCTCCGTCACCGAGTGTCCATTCCCCCAGTTGTCCCCTCTATACCTTCTCAATTACCAGCGCTCAATTCCCGATGTTTGTTTGTATACTTTTATCGTTTTTGTGTCACGCCGGTAACCGATTTTGGGTGGAAATAAATTTTTTGGCTAAAAAATGTTCAGTTTTCCAAGTTTTTGAATTAGCACAAAGAAGATTGCCGGTGTGGATGCGGATTTTCAAAGAAAGATGATCTTTTTTGTTTAGGTTTTGGATGAAGCTTTCCAAAAGCTGCGATGAGACTGCGCGACGTGGCAACTTCTTCGGGGGTGGTGAAGCTCGAGCCCGGCCGGAAGCGCGCTTTTCGAGGGATATGGCGATGGAGGAGCGAGAGCAGGTGCTTTTCGATTGTGCCTTTTAGTTTTAAAGTTTATTCTGTAGCCTAGGCGTAACTTTAATATCTCAATATCGTAAATTTGCTAGGGCGATGTCGAGTTCTGGAGGGCCTTGAGAGTTTAGGCTTCGAGGAGCTTGTGACTTACGCTTGCTCGTACGTATTGCAGCCCTCCCCTATTCTTCAAGGTTTTCGAGTTATCGACTGCTCGTAGTTTGTGGTTTAACGCCTGTAATTTCATAATTTGAAGCGCTGCCTTTATCCTCAAGTTTTTAACTTTTTCAAGCTCGGTTTTCATCGCCGGAGCTCGTAGTTTGTAAGTTCACTTTTGTAAAGCTAGGCTCACGATTTATTCCTTATTTTCTGCGTCTCGCAACTAGTTCTCTATGAGCTTGGTCTTGCTCGTACTTTTTAGCTAACTTCTGTCATTTTCTAACTTCGATGGAAAACGCTATTTTTGCCAGCCTTTTTAGGTCTTTTCACAACGCTTCTTTCGTCACTACTGTTCCTAGTTTGTGTTCAAAAGCCTGTAAAGTATTTAATATTCTAACTTAGAGGCAGAGCTGTATTTTTAGGCGTTTTTCGCGCTTTTCACTACGCCCTTTTGTCGCTAGATTCCTAAATGAATTTTCAAAGCTTCTCCTTGGCCTTTAGCGCCTTTAGAAACTCTCTGCTCGTACTCTGTAGTCTAACAATCCCGCCCGGTCATTAGGTCAGCGCCGAGTGCCCCGCGCGCAAGTGAAATTGTGGCACAAATTGCGCGCAACTTGAGCTTGGAGATTTCTGTTTAAACAGGTCACCCCCGGCTTCTCCACTAGCGGGGATGGGCCCCTTTTTGAGTTGCTAGAGAGAGGCGAGAGAGAGCGAGAGAGAGAGAGAGAGAGAGCGAGAAAACTCTGACTTTTGTCTTTATGAAAGCAGCCACCGTGGGGGTCTCATGCCTCCCCCCTCGTCAGAGTTTAAAGTCAAGAAGATCTGTGCGAACGAACCCGGGCCCCCTAACGCGCCTGTTTTCCAGACTTTTCCTTGGTTTCAGGCTCCTCTCGGCCTTGTTGAGCTTCAGCGATTTGTCATGTGTTTTGCAGGCGGAAGTGCTGAGGGAGACGCGATGAGATTTTTGAGGAATTTAGGGCTAGCTGAGAGAAATGAGGAATTTTTGGTGCTAAAAATACGCGAATCTGTCGCTAATTGTGGCTTTTTCACTCTGAGGATCGCATTTCTTCAGGGGAGGGCTGGCAGAGATTATTTTGGATTCTAAAAATTAACTCAGCGTCGGGTTGAAGCTGTCTAGCAGAGATTATTGAGGAATCTGGCGGCCTAACGAGGGTATTTTGAGAAAATCGAGAAAAACTATTGCTATAAAAACTAGCAGAGATTATTGGGGAATTGAGAGGCCAGGGGGGGTCAGGTTTAGGCAATCTGGCGGTGGTTCTTTGAGGAATTTGACGTCTTTAGCTGATTTTTTCGAGAAATCGAGCCATTCGAAAGCTAAAAACAACATCGTGGAATCGAAAAATCAATGTTTGGTCAATTTTGGGCATTCTAGCAAAGATTTTTGAGGAATTTTTGCGTTTCTGAGAAAATTTCCGCTCCCACACCTCCCAGTAGTGCTCCCCCAGCTGTTTAACAAACTTTTCGGGGCCTCCCCTCCATAACCCTCTGCCTGAATTTTTCGTCTCTAGTTTCTAGTTCCAGGGCGCTTTGCAGGACTTCTCTCTTTTCTTCCTTGCCTGCATCTCTCTCTCGCTCTCTCTCTCTCGCTCTCGCTCTCTCTCTCTCGCATTCTCTCTCCCTCCCGCTCTCTCTCTCTCTCTCTCTCTCTCTCTCTCTCTCTCTCTCGCTCTCTCTCTATCCCGCTTTTCAACTACCTACCTGGCTCAAATTTTGCATGTTTCGCTGGCGGCGGTAGATCGTCAAAGGGTCTCTGCTAGCATGCCTTGGGACTAGGATTTGGTTTTTAGTGGTTTTCAAACTTTCGAAGCATCCGAAAACGTCTCTGCTAGATGACCCCGATTTTAAACTCTGATTTTCGAGAACATACAGGAATTTTTAGATTTTTTGGGTTCGCAAATGGTCTCTGCTAGCTTGCCCTGCCGTGGACAGCCATTTTGAAGCTATTTTCTACCTGTCAGAGCCTCCCCAAATGGGCTCTGCTAGCTTGCCTTCGTCTAGAATTATTTTTTCGCAATTATTAGTCTTTAAAGTGTCGGATTTTGAAATTTTATAAGTCTTAAGTGTCCTTTAAGGCTTTAAAAGTGGTTTTAAACAATTTTGAGGTGATCTCTGATTTCCCTAAATGCACTCTGCTAGCTTGCCCGCAACTCTTTCACATTTTTCACACTTCCCAAGGCCACCCGCGGCGCTTCTTCCTGCTATATTAGGTTGTTCAAGGCTAGGAAGGGGGCCCAGGGCCCTCTTTGGCCCCAGAAAGGGCCCCACTTCCGAGTGGCTCCTCTAGCCACACACAGCAACTGAAAAGAAGAGGAACGAAAAAACGGCTGCCTCGCCTCCTTCTTGGCCCCCTCGGCGGGTCGGCCCCGCCGGGATGACGCACTTTTTAGACGGCGCTGCTTTAGCCGCTCTGCATATCTGCGTCTCTCTCTCTCTCCACTCTCTCGCCTCTGCCATCCCCTCCTCTTTTTTGCGAACTGCTCGGCCCTCCAGCCACCCCCCGGCCAGCCGGCCGGGGCCGTTTCCAAGAATCGGGACTGCCTCGGATTGTTCCGCCTGGGGTTGATTATGTTTTCTTGGCTTGAAGTGCTTAAATTGCTGATCTTGTATTTTATATTGTTTCCGCATGGGCCCGGAATTTCATCGGAAAATTGGATTTTTATGCTTTTTAGCCCTGGTTTTGCCTTGGAAATTTTGATTTTTCGCAAAAAAATTTGATGTATTTTTGCTTTCTATATTGGTTTAAAGTCTTTGTAATGAATTTTTGGCATTTTAAAGGCCCGGTGAAGTTAGTAATGCTCAGGAAAGCTCTAAATTTCGTTTTCTAATCGTAAAAATGTCGATTTTTAGATTTTTAAAAGAATTTTCATCTTAAAAAGTTTCTAAAAAATACTGGCGCAATTTCAGGCTTTTTTAAAGGTCCAGTGCAGTCAGAATTTCTTGGAGAAAATTTCTTGAATTTTAGGAACATTTGGCGCAATTTCTTCGGATCTTTCGGATCATCCCGCCTCTAATCGATAGGCGCTTTTATGTGGTTGATGTGTCTGTTTCTGTCTAATTGACTATCTGTCTATCTGTCTGCTTCAAGAAGAAGCCCCCCCATCATCGAAAAGCCCTTTCGAACCCCGGGCACTCGATCTGGTCTCTCACCTTCTGGACGACACTGAAGCTAGAGGGGGAAGATGGACTCCCATCAAACCATCTCTCTCTCTCTCTCTCTCTCTCTCTCTCTCTCGCTCTCTCTGCCTATATTTGTTCGTCTCTCTGTCTTCTGTCTGAAGATTGGCACAATGCAAGGGGGCGACTAGACTGGTCTAGCGGGGCTTAACGAGAGGGGGTAGCTAGCAGGGAGCATTTGCGGAAGCGGAAGGGCAAACTTGCGGAGAGTCTTTGAGGAAATTAAGGTTGGCCGTACTGGGCAAACTCGCGGAGATCCCTTAAGGGATTAAAAGGGCAAACTAGCAAAGACCATTTGTAGAAGAGGTGGCAACTTAGCAGAAACTTTTGAGGAGATCACTAGAAACTCGATACGATGGCAGGCTAGCAGCGACCCTTTGATCTCCAACTTCCGGACCCCTTTAATCCGCCCTCGGCCTCATTCCCCCACCCCTGAAATGCCACCCGATTTGACCTCTACCCCCTCCCCCGTCGGCCTTTCCTGCGAGCGGTCAGTCCGTCGATCGAATCCCCCGCCACCTCGTACAGCCAATACTGGCCTGGGAATGACGTCGGGTTTTGGGTTTTAAGGGGCTATTCTCTCTCTCTCTCTCCTCTTTCTCTCTCTCTCTATTTTACCAAGTGGTCTCTGTTAGCCTGCCTTACGCTTTCTGGCGTCCCAAAGAGTCTCTGCTAGCTTGCCTGATTTTTTTCCTAGCGTATCCTGAGTTTCCGAGAGGAACTTTTCCCAAACAACCTCTGCTAGCCTGCCCAGATGTTTTTACTGCTCAAATAATCTCTGCTAGCCTGCCCTAGTGTCTCTCCCTTCCCCCAATGATCTCTGCTAGCTTGCCCGATTTTTCCAGAACCTCCTGAGTTGGGGATAGGCGTTATAACGGTCCTAATGTTACTTGCTAGCTTGCCCTGGTGCCTAATTTCCTCAATAATCTCTGCTAGTCGGCCTCGACGTCACTATCACCCCTCCATTACCAACTCCCCACAAATCAAAGCCCGAAAATCGTAAAAAACCCGACACGACAAGCCCCAGGAAATCAAGGCCAAACCCGGCTGCCAAAAGCGTGAGAAACGGTCCCGGCCATCTGCAGCAGGAGACAGAGAGAGACAGAGAGAGAGTAAGAGATTGGCAGAAATTGAGAATGTCTCTCCCTCTCTCTCTCTCTCTCTCTCTCTCTCTCTGTGTGGCCTGTATTGGGGAGCTCAAAGTACAGATTCGCATGCCCCCCGTCTCTCTTTTCAAATGGCTGAGCCAATAACGGGGTGTCGACACGTCAGCAAGCTAGCAGAGGTGGCTTGGGAATTAGTCTGGTTTGAATGGGATTTCTCTCTCTCTCTCGCTCTCTCTCTCCCTCTCTTTCTCTCTCACTCTCTTTCGAATTCCTCAAAAATCTCTGCTAGCACCCCGTCTGGCTACGCAAACGGTCTCTACTAGCTATCTACCCGCTTTTCACTTTCCTAAAGAATCCCTGTTATCTGACCTTTTTTAGCTCGTTATTTTTTTATCGCGTAATGGATTAATTATGGTATTTTCATAGCGTAATCCATTTTTCTCGCCTTTTCATAGCGTAATCGATTAAATCAGGAATTCCCGTACTTTCCCTAGAGCCCCTTTTTGCGCGAGAACACGCAATCGAATTTTTTGGCGTCCAAAAGAGCTGAGACTGGCGTGACGCATTTTTTAGGGTGGGGGAGGGGGGGCTTCTTCTTGGCTTCTGGGGACCGAAAAGCCGGGGCGGCGCATATCTTAAATTTCTGCGATATAGCTTCTTCTTGCACTTCTTGCTTCTCTCTCTCTCTATCTCTCTCTCTCTCTTTCTCTCTCTCTCTCTCTCTCTCTCTCTCTCTCGCTCTCTCCCTAAAAGTCTGATTTTTTGGCCCCACTCGCCCTGAGACGACGCGCGTTTCAGGCTTATCACTTTTTTGGGGGTGGGATGAAGCTTACGCGTTGGACTGATTGGATTCTTTCAGGGCTCAATTTTAGCGTAAACCGTCTGGCGTTTTGGTTTTTAAAAGGGAAATGCCTATCCTAAGCAGTTAGACCCAAGTTCATAGCGTAGGTTTTATAGGTGTACTCGGTTTTGCTTTTTGGTCTTTTTGCGTATTTTTGTCTTCTACTGTCCTTTAAAATAGCGTAATCGCTTACACATAGCTGAAATTAAGGCTTTTTCACGTCGTAACCGATTGGTTTTGGTTTTACAGGGTTTCGTAGCGTAATCGAATGGCTTCCGCTAGATCCTTGAAAAGTTTTTCGGTTCTATACCGGTAACGGGGTCCTTAAAAAAAAATAAGGGTCCTTAAAAAAAATAAGGGTCCTTAATAAAAATAAGGGTCCTTAAAAAAATACGGGTCCTTAGAATTTCAGGTTAAGGACCCCTGTCCCGACAGGGGTCCTTAAAATAGATGCTATTTTTAAGGACCCCCGATTCCGGCAACTCCCGAAAATACAGTATTTTCGCCGTTTTTGCACAGATTATGCCTCGTTTAGCTATTTAAATTACGCGACTCTCTTACACACAGTTTGTGCCTAAAAATAAGGCTTCGTGCCACCGGGCCCGCTCGGAGGGCGCGAGCTCGTACAGGGTTTCGCGGGGCGCCGGGCGAAGCGACGGCCCGCCTTGCCTGACACGCCATAAGTCTGAAATCGTGCTCATCCCCACAGAAATTTCCACGCAACCCGACGTACTAGGTTTTTTAGCCAGGGACAATTTGACGCTTATGGCGTGTCAGGCAAGGTGGGCCGTCGCTTCGGATGGGCTGCCGCTCCACTCTTCCGAAATCGGGGCGCCCCCGGCCGCTTCGCCGGCCTTGGCGCCCCCATTTCGAAACCCTGTACGAGCTCGCACCCATCCGAAGCGACTAAGCCCCGGGTGGCACGAAGCCTTATTTTTAGGCACAAACTGGGTGTAATTCAAAATGCGAAACAAAGGACAATCTGTCGCGAATCCGCGTCAGCGCGAAAACGGCGAAAATACTGTATTTTCGGGAGTTGCCGGAATCGGGGTCCTTAAAAATAGCATCCATTTTAAGGACCACTGTCGGGACGGGGGTCCTTAACCTGAAATTCGAAGGACCCTTATTTTTTTTAAGGACCCTTATTTTTTTTAAGGACCCCGTTACCGGTATAGAGCCAGTTTTTCGAGATTTTTTTAGAAACCGGATTTAGACGACCCACCTAATCCATCAAAAAGCGTTACACCGTAATCCCCATCCTGAAAACTAGTTCCCGGTAAACAGATTAATTTATCCGGGCTTCAGCTTGCAAAGCGAGAGAGAGAGAGAGAGAGAGAGAGAGAGACGGAGAGGCAGAAAAATGCACAAAAACCTCGAGCTCCCGGCGGGGCAAGCAAGAGTCAGCTGCCCCTTGAAGAGTTAGGCTGTTTCTCTCTCTCACACTCTCTCACTCTCTCTCTCCCTCTCCCTGTCTCTCTCCCTCTTTCCCAAATGACGTTTGCTAGCCCCTAGCTCTTATCCCCGGAAATCTCTTCCTGAAAGAAGGGAGAAGCTGAACAATTGCCGGGGCGTTTTTTGGGTGTTTGATCGAGATCCGGGTCTTTTCTTTATCTGTCTACCTTTTTTCTCTATGCTCCTCTAGACATATCAATCCCTCCCCTCCGGTCCAAATACTCCCCAAAACAGTTACTTCTTAGAAAACTCTAGCCGGATCGGCTTCCGGAATTCGATTAGGAGACGCTTTGTGAGTTGGGTATTTCTCTCTCTCTCTCTCTCTCTCTCTCTCTCTCTCTCTCTCTCTCTCTCTCTCTCTATCTCTCTCTCTCGCTCTCTATCTCTCTCTTTCTCACTCGCTCTCTCTCTCTTTCTATCTAGCGCCTTCCTCAAGATCCTCTGCTAGCCCACCCGAAATCCGTAAAGTATCGCGGCTAGCATGTCCAAATCCCAAAGCATCTTTGCTAGCTTGCTTTCCCTAAAGACTTCACCCAAAGAATCTTTGCTAGCATGCCCAAATCCCAAAGAATCACTGTTAGTTTGCATCATTATTTTCATCGTTTTGGATGTTTTTTAGCTCTTTTTATGGAACTAGGAACTTTGGTTCAGGTTGTCATCACTTCCGTGCGTCACACTGACCCCAGAGAACGCTCAAATCACTTCTTTTTAGTGATCACCGGGCGGGGAGCGAGGCCCAAATATTCGGCGCGGTGCTCCTTGAAAGCTATGGATTCTGACTTTCCGGGCCCTTTAAAATGTCAAAACAGCTTTAGGGGGATAGGCAAGCTTGCAGAGATTCTTTAAGCAAGCCGCAGCTAGCCCGTTTTCATGCCGTGATCGGTTTCTGACGAATTTTTGAGCTACTGCCGGTTGTTCTAAAGGACTATGATGTGCAACTGACGTGTGTCTGTCTGTCGCTCTCTCTCTCTCTCTCTCTCTCTCTCTCTCTCTCTGTCTCTCTCTCTCTCTCTCTCTCTCTGTCTCTCAAAGGGTCGTTCTGTCCTGGCCCCAGGAAATTCTACACCGAACAGGAGGCATACTTTCTTGGAGCGGGAGGGCAGCTAGACTGACGGACAGAACTTTTAGCTCTTGCTCCTACGTTTGGGTCCTGCTCCGCGAAATCCCTGCTAGCCTGCCCCAATTTCTGGTGTTTTTCCTCTAAATTCTCCAAATTCAGTCCGATTTCCACAAAGAATCTCAATTGGGGATTTTTTAACGCTTGAATCCGAAAATTCGGGCCGATCCGCAAAGAATCTCTGCTAGTCTGCCCTGATTTCTCGAATTTTTTGGCCGTTCGGGTCGTAAATTTCAAGTTAATTTCATCAAAGCATCTCTGCTCGCTTTCCCTAATTTTCTGGCATTTTTGGCCTTGTGGATCGTAAATTACCTTCACTTCCTCAATGACATCTGCTGGATTGCCCTCCCCTTGTTTTCCGACCTCCCCTAAAACATTTTACTAGCCAACCCGGGTGAATTGACGCGCTCGGAAATGGAAAATCCGATTAGTGAGCACCAGCCAGTCGGGTTTTCCAAAAAAAAAAAACAGGGACGCCAGGTGGCTTTTTGAGCGCTCGGCGCGACTAAAATGCCTAAAATTGGAACGCCCAAAATGGGGGCTATAGAAACTACGAAACTATACGGTACTGTAATTAGAATGCGAACACCTGGCGTGTCTGGGGTATTTTTGCAGCGGTAAATGATCTCTGCTAGCTTGCCTGCCTTGGTTTTTGAGCTGGCTTTCCAAAAATAATCTCTGCTAGCTTGCCCTACTTCATTTTGAGCTGATCTCCTCAATTGTGTTTGCTAGTTTTGCTTGGTTCCGGGAAGCCAATTTACCACAATGTTCTCTGCTAGCTCGCCTGCCTTGATTTTGAGCTGATTGTCCTAAATTTCCCTGAATTTCTTTGCTAGCCTGGCTTGCGTTATTTTTGAGCCGGATTCCGCAAACGGTTTCTGCTAGCTCCCTCGCTCGGCAGCTCCATTTCCGCAAAAATTCCTCTGCTAGCTCGCCTCTTAATTTTGTTTTGCTTTCCACAAAGGGTTTCTGCTAGTTTGCCCGTTTAAAGGCCCATTACGAGAACTAAGATGTTCCTAATTTCCTAACACTCTCTGCTACCGTGCCCTCTAAAATTTTCGCAAGGGTCTCTGCTAGATTGCTCGTTTCGAGCTACTTTCCTCAAGAAACTCTGCTAGCTCCCCTCCCCCAAAAAGTTTGAAAGTTGGTTTCTTCAAAAATCTCGGCTAGCGCTCCATGGGCCGTTTTTTCCGCAAAGAATCTCCACTAGTTTGCCGGCGTCAATAGCATTTTTAAAGCCAGTTTTTCGTAAAGAATCTCTGCTAGCTTGCCCTTTCGAAGGGTCCATATTTTGAATGGCCATCACCCTCTTGCCCTGGCTATCCATCGATTTTATCTTGGTTTCCCCTGGCCGTCCAAGTCCCTTCCCCCCCGCTCTAAAAAGAGACACTCCAGCCGGGTTCGTTCTCTGGTTTTTCGCCTTCTTGCCCGCCCCTTCTGCCGCAATTTGTCAACACCCAGGTTTATACACGCCCATTTCCGGTTTCGGCGTTTTTTTTCTACGAAATTGTTCGAAATATCGTCATTTTCATGATTTTTTTAAGTTTAAAAATGACTAATAGGCTTAAAAATTTCTGAAAATCAAGTACCTGGGGTAAATTTTGAGTACGGATTCTGAATCTACACAAAAAATTGGTCTAGAAAAGTTGGTTTTTGGTGGTTTGAAAATTTTGAAAATTTTTGTAGGAATCTTCGTTTTTAATTTTTTGATAGTTTTTTAGTGCGTTTTGAATTCCTAAATGATCTTGCCCGGGCCTGAAATTAGCCGTAGCATTTTTAAAAGTAAATTTGTGGCATTTTCAAGCCTCTCCTATCACTTATCGCGTTTCTCCAGCTTGCAACTAACTCCCGGTTGGACCCCGCCAGGCTTTTCGTGTGCCTTTGTGAGCTTCTTATCGCCTCTCTCTCTCTCTCTCTCTCTCTCTCTCTCTCTCTCTCTCTCTCCCCGCTCTACCTCAACGAGTTGGCAAACAAAACGGAAGGCAACTGTCTCCTGGCTGCCCTCATCTAGGAGACTCGAGACGCTGATCTTTTGGGTTTCGCGGAAACTGCAGACTAGAAAACTTCGATTTTCTTAAGGCGGGCTAGCAGAGATTCTTGAGGAAATTTTATTAGCTTGATTTTATGGATTTTTTTAATTTCCTGGGGCAAGCTAGCAGCGATTCTTTAGGAAATGACTAGGGCAAGCTAGCAAACACATTTGGAGAACCAGGGATTCTAGCTCCAGGGGGCAGCTGGCAGCAATTTTTAGGAAATGAATAGGCTAGGCAGGCTAGCAAATACCATTTTATAATTAAGAGACTGGTAAGCTAGCAGCGATTTTTTAGGATATTTTTACTCGAGTGGCCAAGAGCAAGCCAGCAGTGCGTCTTTAGGATATTTGGGTCCGGCAGGCTAGCAGAATTCATTTGAGGGAGCTAGCGGTGATTCTTGGGAATTTTTGAGCTGATATAACTCTCTAAACCGCCTCAAACTTGTCGGCTTCTCCTCAAAAATGCATGCCCTTTTTCTAGAGGCGGTTTTTCCGGTATCTCTCTCCTTCTTTCTCTCCCTGTCGCTCGCTCTATCTCTCTCTCTCTCTCTCTCTCTCTCTCTCTCTCTCTCTCTCTCGGCCAGGCCCCCGATACAACTAAAAAACTGCCGGAGGCGAACACCTCTTCTTTTCAGCGCAGGCTTCATCCGTTTCCCCGGATACCCATCCCCCTCTTTTTATGTTTCTCCCAATAAAGACTGGATTATTCCCCCTTTTCGCCTTGTTTACGCCTTCAAAACGGTCTCAAAAATCTCTCAAAATTGGCCTCTTTAAATTTTTTTGTGAAATTTTGTATCTAAACGAACGCCATTATTTTGTTGCCTTCTGCGTCCCTTTAAAACGCGAAAAATCTGATGGGGATGGATTGATTAAGCCAGAAAGGTAATTGTAATCAATTACGCTATGAAATCCTGTCTTAAATGGCCCTTTGAAACGCCCACCCACTCGCCACCCACCTGGCCCACTAGTGCGAAGGGGGTCCCAAAGGTTTTCAGTTGAATCGCCTCAAGGTCGCCCCGAGGCTTAGGCTTAGGCTTAGGCTTAGGCTTAGGCTTAGGCTTAGGCTTAGGCTTAGGCTTAGGCTTAGGCTTAGGCTTAGGCTTAGGCTTAGGCTTAGGCTTAGGCTTAGGCTTAGGCTTAGGCTTAGGCTTAGGCTTAGGCTTAGGCTTAGGCTTAGGCTTAGGCTTAGGCTTAGGCTTAGGCTTAGGCTTAGGCTTAGGCTTAGGCTTAGGCTTAGGCTTAGGCTTAGGCTTAGGCTTAGGGTTAGAGGTCGACCATGGAAATCGGCCATATCGATAGGCTTGCGCTAATTTTCGATTTTCAGGATTTTGAAGTTGCTTGAGAATTCACAAAAAAATTTAGTAATTTTCTAAAATATTTTTTCAATTAGTTCCATTTCTGGCCATGTGTTTTGTAGTTATACCAATTTTCAATGCATTTAATTAATTGCAGATCGATCGCCAGTTCCCGAGCCATTGAATGGATGATCTATCCACCCTCGACCTCGGCGACGTCGATTGGGCATTCGATCTGCTCGCCACCGAGCCGTTCACCGCCTACTGCGATTGGAATGACGATGGCGGGCCGCCCACTGGGGATGATCTGTTAAATGGTGGGTTATAAGCTAAATTGTAAATTTTTAAAGCTTAAAAATCCTTAAAAAATTTAATTTTTGATTTTTGGTTTATTTTGATATATATGATTTCGATTCTTCTATATTTTCAGACTCTCCCCTCCTCTCGGAAGACTGTTCCGTCCTCCTCAACGAGATCAGTCGAGATCTGGAGATTGACAAGGATCTCGCCTTCGAATTCCCGCCCCAGTCGCCGATTCGAAGCGGGGGAGCAGCTTCATCGTCTTCAGGAGCTGCCGGGAGTTCCGGAAGCGGATGGCCGATTGCTGGTGATTTTTTGGGAATTTTCGCACGTTTTTTTGAGCTGGAAGCTGGAAGCTAAATAGGTGTTTGACAATGATAAAAATATTAAATTATCTATTTAGGTAAATAATTTAATTGCTATTTTTTATCGAATTTTACCCACTTCCAGATGACGGCTTCTCGTGGGATCTGGGTTCCGCCGGCCACTCGTCCCTCTCATCCCCATCTGGTCTCGATGATTTCTTCAGCACCAACTCGACCGGCCACTCGTTTGCAAGTACGTTTTATACGTATTTACGATTTTGAGATTTTGGCATTTTCATAGCATAATGCATCTAAAAGTGGATTTTTTACGACTTTCTGTTTTGAAAAATCACAAATGAACTTTTTATACGATTTTAGGATTATTCTAGAAATTTTAGAAGTTTCTAGCAATTTGGAAAATTAAAAACACGACAATTTTTACTAAAAAAATTGGATTTTTTTGTGTATTTGTTGAGGGTGTTTCGGGCTAGTTTTATGATATAAATTTTCCGTTTCCAGGCAGCCCCTCGATGTCGGAATCCGACTTCCAATTCGGCGACCCGTTCATCGACGGATTCCTGAATCAAGCGGCCACCTCCACGCAGTCGTTGCACAACTCCATGCTCCCACCGCAACAGGTCATTTTCACAAAATTTGCATAGGTTTTTCTATTTCCGCAGGGCTTTTTAGATATTTAAAAAGTTAAATTTCCACGGAAGCATTTTTCAGCCTCAGCAGGCCGACCCTCTCGTCCGGAAAACCGGAAACTCGATCAAGCTGGAGACGTCCCCAGCCACAGCCAATGTATCGACAAGGCCGAGGAGACGACCGCCGGTTAGTGAAATGGATTTAACGGCGTAATTGGTTGGGAATTTGAGCTATTACATAGCGTAATCGATTCTCTCGTAATTTCCTATCGTAATCAATCCCTTCAGGTGTCGACACGAACGGCCCTCGTCACCCCAAAACACGGAAAACCCCCCGGTCAACCACCAAGGAGAAGGGGAAGACCCGAGAAAGATCCGAGGCGGACCAATGGACTACAAAATACAACAAATAACGCCCATCAGAATGGGGGGATGATGGTACAACAATTGCCACAACAAGGGGCCCTCGAACCGGCGCTACTATCCAGATACTTTATGCAGAATTCTGGTCAGTTTTTTCTCGGGTTTGGATGGGTAACTGGCAGAGAGTATTGTTTTAAAGGGAACCTGACGGGGTAACGAGCAAAGATTTTGAAGGATTTTTTGACCCCATTCAACCCTATTTTTTCAGAATCCGCATCCCGTCAGCCCTCTTCCACGAGCTCTTCCTCCTCATCGCCTTCTTTCCCTTCAAAAGAAGCCCCCGCTCGACATCAGGAGAATCAGGGGCCCATGCTGGCCACCCAGGAGATGATGCAGCACAGTAAGTTTCTAAATTTTTAAAATTGCACCAGGGTTGAAAAACCGCTTCGCGGCTTTTCAACCCTGGACCCGTCTAGGACTTCTGAAAATTTGACTTTCCATAGGGCTTGCCGAATGCCGCTCACCAAAAAATGAAAAGCGCACGCTCCCTCCATTTTTATAGGCTACGGCCACTTCCGGTCAATGCTAATTGCCTCCTAACAAAGAGGTTTTTAGATATATTTACAAAAACTTAATTTTAATAGCGAAAACAGCCGATTTTCTTCAATTTTATATGTGTGCACCCATCTCGGGACCATTACGCACCTAATGACGTATCATACGTACCTTAAAAACCTTCCCCTGAGGCTGTAGGTGCGGTACATACTTACGGAAGTTGCATGCAAATATACACACACACACAGACACTATTTTTTTATATATAGTAGGATATGATTTTAAAATTAAAAAATGTCTTTGGTTTGAAGACTTCAAAAATATCATTTTTGCAGTTTCCGCCTGCCAATGCGACGATCAGGGGCCAAGGGCGAGAGCGATGGCAGCAAGGAAAGGACAGGTTTGTAGTTTGTAGTTTTTGCTTTTGAAGCGTTTCTAGGTGTATTTTGTAGCCTTCATCCTGATTCGATTTTTTGAATTTGAGTTTCAGATGCTCCGAACATCCCCCTCCAGCTCGAGCTCATCCTCCGCCTCCTCATCCCCCCAATGCCACATTCATCCAAAGCTGGAGAACGGGCAGCCGAACGGCTCCAGCTCGTCGGCCAGCTCGGCGTCCCCGTCGACGAACCCCTTCCTCAAGAAGCCCATACTCAGTAAGTATTTTCTAAAATACGCTATAAAAATCACTGCATTTTGCTGTCGCTGCGCCTTTAAAGCGATGTTTTTCCTACCGATTACGCGATGAAATTGTACGGTTACGATTCTGTTACGCAACCAAATCTGTATGTCACGCTCCATTAAAGTTCTTATCCATCCATTTACGGCATGAAAATCCTGAAGTTCCTGCTGTTACGCTGCCCTAAAACGGTTTTCCAATCGATTACGACATGACAATTTTGATAATTCTGCCGTCACGGTCCCTTTAAGATCACTTAACCATTTACGACATGAAAATGCTCAAATTCCTGCTGTCACGTTCCCTTTAACCCTCGGATTTTCAGTGCGTAAGCGGCTCCGCGAGTGTACGATGGTGTGCTGGCTGTTCCGCACGCTGCTCACCGCCGAATATCGGGCCCTTCCGTTGAATGGAATCTTTGAAGTATTCGAAGAGACGGTAAGCCTTTAAATTTATACTTAAAATGTTGCTTTTTAGCTTTTTATAAACTGGTTTTTAGGTGGTATGATATTTGTAACATTTTGAAGTTCGAGAAGGTTGAAATTCGCTTTTTTGAATTTTTTAACTTTTTCAAGAAATTTTTTAATAATTTTTTGTTATTCGTTAAATAAATATTCATTTTTTAGTTCACCAACCCGACAACAGCCCACGGGCGGCATTGGCGACAGTCGATTCGTCACTGCTTGATGTCGAGCGCCGTGTTTGTACGCGTATTGACGCCGAACGTAAGTGATTTTTGAGGGCGAGCTAGCGGAGAATCTTTGGGAATTTGGGGGTAAGCGAGCAGAGACCCTTTGGGAATTCTAGAGACTAGGGGTGGGATTCGCGAAAAATTTGAGGAGGTGTTTTTGTGCAGCTAGCAGGGATTCTTGTGGAGATTGAGGCAAGCGAGCAGGAATTCTTGGGAACGCGACGGGCTAACCGAGGGAATTTGTGGAAAAACGGAGCTTTCGGGCCTTAAAAAATTGCTGCAATTAGGCTAGGGCAGGCTAGCAAAGACAATTTCAGAATCCAGAGCGGTCAGGCTAGCAGGGATTCTTTAGGAAATTTTGAATTTTCATTTTAACCCTATTTTTCAGCCCCGCAAAGACTTCCTGGTGATGAACGAGGCTGGGTCGTGGTGGACAGTACATCCCGATACGGAAGCGTTGTGTGCGCGGGAGGTGTTCGCCCTTGGAGCCGGTCATAGATGTCCGCCACAACAGGGAGTGCCATACAGGTTCGTAGTTTTTCTGTTTTCGAATTCTCCATTTTCAGGCTCCGCTTCGGCCGCACCGATGATCGCCAGCAATTCGAGAGAAGGGGCACGGCATTCCTCGGCGAACGCATCTACCGTACCCCGCCGCCGCTCGCGCAGAGGAGGTACTGTAGTTTTTGAAATTTTTTAGTAAAATAAATGTTTTTCGAGACCAGGGCAACTATCAGAGATTCTCAAAGATTTTACGAATTTGGAGGGCTAGCAGTGATTTTTGAGGCATGATGCAAATTTTGGGTCCCAGGCTAGCAGAGATCATCTAGGAAGAATTTTGAGACGTTTTGCAAACCAGGTTAACTAGCAGAGGTTCTTTGAAACGATTTTTCTTTTTTTGATGCATGGTTAGCTAGCAGGGATTTTTGAGGAATTTTTTGGCAAATTTTCGATGGGCTGACTAGCAGTGATCCTTTAGGAATCAGTTTAAAATCGCCTCAGAGGCCAGTTAGCAATGATTTTTTGAGAATTTTTAGATCTTTGTTGCTTTAGGCAAACTAGCTGGGATTTTTAGCGGAAAAGCCCAATCATTTTATGCTTAATTTTTTATTTTTGTATTTCAGAATCTCGCAACACACCCAACACCAACGCCAATACATGGCCCAGTTTCGGAACTTCTCCAATCTGCAGGCGATGCGGCAGCAAAAGGCACAGCAACAACAGCAGCAGCAACAACACCAACAAGCTCCGCCCCCCAGCCAAGCCACGCCCACCCAAGGCCCCGCCCCTTTTGATGGCGATCAACTGGTGGTCGATCACGAGGAGGAGGTCTTCTGCTAGAGTACGGTACTTTTCGAGGGTTTTTGGGTTACACGTCCCTTTAAAACGCCCGAAATTTGCCAGGGTTTAATCGATTACGCTAGTAAAAGCTTAAAAACTTCTTTAAAAGATGCCGTAATCGATTACGCCAGGTTTTCTAGTTACCTGAAGCGATCGATTACACTATTAAATCCACTTTTAATCGATTACGCAATTTAACTCCTCCGAACTGCTTCAAAACCATGTCGTAATCGATTACGCCACCTTTTTCTATCCCTCCGAATCAATCGATTACGCCATGAAAATTCCTCTAAATTGATTACGCCATGTATTCCCGCCTCCATTATTCGATTACGCAATGAAATTCGTGTATTTTAGGCCGCTCAGCCTAGTCGATTTTTACCATGTTTTGGTTGTTGTTAGGTGTAGCGCGTAGTCGAGTTTAATTTTTTGAATTTTTAAGTTTTATCATTTTTTGGACACATCCCCGCCGGGTCCCCTTTTTTCTTCTTCTCAGAAACCTCTCATTAATGCGCCTATCTCTGTGTATTCTACCCGGTTTTTCCACTTTAAAGGCACCGGCAAGGCAAAATCTATAGAAAAACACACTTGTCGGTGCCTTTAAAATGTTTATTTTGGGTTTATGAGTAGTTTTTGATAGTTTTAAGCCCATTTTCTTTGTACCATAGTGTTCAGTCCGTTTAAAGGGCCATTGAAGCCAGCGAAAGCTTTGGATTTGCCTTCACCGGCCCTTTAAAATGGGAAAATCATCGTCTCGAGCCCTAGCGAGTTGCCCCGACCGTTTTGTCGCCCGTCTTTCAGCCCCCCGTTTTAGCTCCGCCCCTTTTTTTTCTGTGCCTTCAATGGTCCTTTAAAAAGCTCTAAAAATTTAGTTGTCTGCAATTTGTATTTTAAAGGGAATGGAAAGTCGAAGAAAGGCAAGCTAGCATGGATTTTTGGGGAAATCGATTTACCGACCCGGGCAAGCTAGCAGAGACCATTTGCCTCGATTTTCTAGCCCATTTTTAAAGATTTCCTCTCAAACAAAGACGGGCCCTCCCCTCCTTCCCCTTTAATTTCCCTGTGTCCATAGGAGCAGCGTGTAGTCTGTAGTTTACCAGATCTAATTTTATTATTTTAAATTGATTTTCAATGCCATTATCGAGTGCATTTGGCGTTTTAAAGACCCGTTGAAGCCAAATCCACAGCGATTTTTGCCTTCAACGACCCTTAAAAATGCAAAAATTCACCTTTGAAATTTTGTTATTGAGATTTTGGTGTTCTTTGTGACGTGTGTGGATATACGATACGTGGTTTGCATCAAAAAAATTGAAATAAAAATTAAAAATTCGAAAAGTCGGGGGAAAACGCAAAGATGACAAATACGATAATGGGGTAGAGACTACAGTAATTTTAAAGCTATTTTGCTGTTTTTTTAAAGACAGAGCAATGCAAAAATGGAACGGTTTGAGTTCCTAGATGATCTCTGCTAGCCGGCGCAGCTTCCAAAAAAACGGGCAAACTAGCAGAGATTCTTGGAGATTTTTTCACTACAGTAAAGACCAATTTCCAAAGCGTAAACATGAAAAAAATTCCGAGTTCGTAAAAATTCGGCGGCTTCTCGGAAATTGCCGGTTTTGAGAAATATAGCCTCAGTTTCGGAGGTACGGTAATTACCCCCTAGTTGCGATCAGCCGCCAAAATAATGCCCTCGTTTTTCCGGATACGTTACTTTCGGAAATGGCAGCATTTTCGCCGATTTTTGACCCCCTCTATGGGTCCACCTTTCATGTTATTTTGCCCAGAGCGAACGCTTCTCACTATGATTTTCGGAATCTACGCACAAAACTACGTCGAAAAACGCGTTAGAACAATTTTTGTAGCATTACAAAATTTTTATAAATCGAGAACTAGGTTTCTCTTCTCTCTAGAGCAATTTTGATGCTTTCAGGCCACGTTTCGTGGAATTTTGTCCAGAGCGAGCGCTTCTTACGACGATTTTCGGAATCTACGCACAAATACTACGTCGGAAGTCGACTTATCTAAATTCTTCTGGCCTTTCCTGCCGCTTTAAAAATTCCGCAAAGATCTCTGCTCGTTTGCCCCTTTTCAAACCTTTTAAGGTGTCGTTTCTTTGGTCAGTGAACCCTGGAAGAACCGGGTCAGTAGCGTCTTCTTTTCGCCTGATTGGTCTCTGGCGAAACAAAGCCAATCCAAGGACGCGCGTCAGTTTTCATAAATTGGCTTCGTTCGCAAGCAACGTGCGTTAGGCTTCGCTTACTTCATTCTAGGAATGACCTATACGATTTCTAGGCTTACGCTTGGGCTTGGCTTAGGCTTGGGCTTAGGCTTAGGCTTAGGCTTAGGCTTAGGCTTAGGCTTAGGCCTAGGCTTAGGCTTAGGCTTAGGCTTAGGCTTAGGTTAGAATTTAGTCTTAGTCTTAGCTTAGACTTGGCTTAGGCGTAGGCTTATGCTTCAAAGATCCGGGTTCGAGTTTTCGGCGGAATTGAACCCGTCTCTCCACACCGCCCAGTCTATAATTACCGTGGCAGGCTACCCGGGGCTACAAATGACGCCCAAAATGGCAATCGGCGATTTTTGGGGAAAAATTCCGAAACGCGTCAAATTACGCAATTGTACTGTAAATGAAAATTAAGCGTAGTGAAGGACTAGCGGAGATCATTTTAGGAATTCGGTAAATGGTCTCTGCTAACTTGCCAAACAAAAATTTTGTCAAATGGTGTCTGCTAGCCACCCCAAAATTGGCAAGCTAGCAGAGACCATTTAAGAATTCCCCGCCCACCCTAATTCGCTGCCCGGTTTAAATTTGTGCTCGTCCCGCCGACTCGAATCAACGGCGCCCATCTACGCCCCGCTGGGCCCCTCGTTTCCAATTTTGTCCCCCCTCGGGGGCACACTTTGTCTCTCTCTCTCTCTCTCTCTCTCTCTCTCTCTCTCTCGCTCTCGCTCTCCCTCTCTCTCGCCCCAGCACTACTTTTTTCATCTTCTTTTACCCATCAGAATTTCGCGGTGCGCTCATTTCGGCCAGAGCAGCAGCAACCAACCCGGATCCACTGCCCCCGGAACTCTCCCGGCCACTTGTTTAGGGCTCGAATATCGCTTCCGCAAAGGGTAGCTGCTAGCTTGCCCTCTGTATTTTTGGCTTCCGTGGGCCTTGAAAATTAGGTTTTCGACTGGAAATCAAATCCGAAATTATCTCTGCTAGCTTGCATAGACATTTTTGGCTTGAATTTTCCTTTAAAACAATTTTTAGGTTTAGGAATCCGTTGCCAAATGGCTTCTGCTAGCGTGCCTTGTGGATTTTGGTCTTCAGTGGTCCTTTATAATCATTTTCGTTGAGAAATCGAGTCCCAAAAGATCTCTGCTAGCTTGCCGAGGTATTTTAGAACATTCCTAAAGGATCTTTGCTACATTCCTCTAGTTTTTCGTACATTGTTCATCTACGTACTTTCGACCGGGCCGAACCCTCGTATTTGGCCTGAAAAATTCGCTGAAAAATTCCCCAGTGAGTGAAAATCATTTTCGTTTCATCCCAAGAGATTCCTAGGAGCTGTACTTTGTACTGTCGCGCACTTTTTGACAATTTTTGTCCCAATTTTAGTCTTGAAAATGGGCTCGAAATTCGTAGGATCCCTGGACGCTTGGAAATTAATAATTTCTCAAATTTCGTGACGATTTCGGTGGAATTGATATTAAATGAAGTGAATCAATGCGATCAAATTATTGAAAATATATTTTCTCTTATTTTTGATGCTTAGAACTCATTTAATAGTAAAGTATTTTTGATTTTTACAGATTTGGTGATGTTTTTAGCTTTTTTAAAAATCAGATTTTTAGTTTTATTTAGATTTCTTAGGAAATGTATTTGGCTTAGCAAGTAAATTTAGTTTAGTAGAATTTAAACTAAAATTAATGTCTGTCGAACCATTTATTCGGATTTTAATTTAGTTTGATGTTAGGGGATTTAATTGATTTCAAGGTTTTTGAGATACTTAGAGCTTATTTAATTTAGTCTAAGGGTTTTACAAAATTAATTTAATTCGATTTGAAGGATTTTTATTTATTTAATAGCGTATTTTATTTTTTATGATTTTCCTAATATTTTGTACTTTTAATTCCGGCATCAGCGAGCCAAATTACAGTAGCCTTGTACCCAGGGTTGTTCACCGACGGACCCGGATCGGTAAGGATCCGGATCGGATCTGGATCCGGATCCGGATCGGATCCGCAGTAGGATCCGGATCCAGATCCAGATCCGGATCCGCTCGGATCCGGATCCAATGCGGATCCGAGGAAAAAAGGGACCGGAAGTAATATTCTCGATTCTGATGCTGATTCGGTCATGTTAATCGCAAAAATACATAGCCCAGATGCAGAACTGATCTTTGCATCTAAGAATTAGCACTTAACTCGGTTGCATGATCCATTTCCTTGGATCCGGATCGGATCGGATCCGCCCTGGATCTGGATCCGGATCCGGATCCTACGGCGGATCCGGATCCGGATCCGATCCAGATCCAGATCCGGATCCAGTCCGATCCGAAAATGACCAACCCTGCTTGTACCTAACCGAATGGCCAGCGCTATAATTTGTTATTCTGGCGTATTCTCGGTTTTAAGGGGTCCCGCAAAGACAGGTGATATTCACTTGAGAAGTTAATTGACTTTCCCCCCTAGCCACTACTTCCAAGATTCCAATCGTGCATTCGGCTCCCACTATACAATTTTGCATTTTAAATGAGCCTGGGAAATTAAAGGATTTCCGCAAAGAGTATTTGCTAGCTAGCCCGGAGCGGGGCGCACTCAAATGTTCTCTGCTAGCCTGCCAAAGCATAACGAAATTCCCAAATGGTCTGTGCTAGATTGCCCTCTAGCTAATTACGTGGGAACACGCTTTAGAGTAATTTTTGTAAAATTATAGAATTTTTATAAATCGAGAATTGGCTTTTGCGTAGCGCGAGAGCGGTTTTGACACTTTGAGGGTACTTTTGCACATCGTAGTGATAAAAATCGCGAAATCTGATCGTAGCGAATGGTGCCATTCGAAAGAGCATCAAAAATAGTACCTAAAAGCGCTTGGTTCAACACAGAAAAGGCGCGGGTTGAGTGGCTATGGTTTTTTTGAAGACTTGCAAAATCCCTTTTTCCTTCCGGGGCCTATTTGCGAACAATCAGGCGTTTTCAACACGCAATTCAATTTGCATCTGAAAGAGCATCAAAAATAGTGCCGAAAACCGTTTCGACTGGAACCCGAAAGGCCCTAGTGTGGTTGCTATGATTTTTTGAAGTTGCAACTCGGCACCGCGCAAGCCCCCCTCCCCCCTCATCGGCCATACCTTCCGAGGCTAATTTCGCGGGAAATTAACCGTGCGAAATCGTTTTGTCATTTGCATATGAAAGAGCAGCAAAAATAGTGCCGAAAACAGTTTTGACTGAAATCTGAGAGGCCGTGGTGTGATTGCTATGATTTTTTGAAGTGTTGACTTTTGGTGATTTTGAGCAAAAAGGGACCACAAGCCGGAAAAGAAAGAAGTTTCCGCAAAGGGTCTCTGCTAGCTTGCCCCGAAATTGGGTCTCCAAGAGTCTTTCGTTTTCGTAATTTTCGGAAAATCCAGGCGAAGTGCATATTTTTCCACTTCGTTTCCCTTTCGAAAAACCTGTTTTTGAACTTATTTTTTGCTGGTATACGGTAATTTTTGAGAGCACCGTTCAGTCGTCACCTCGATTTTTGCCTCAAAAAATCTCTGCTACCTAGCCCATTTCCTCAAAAATCTCTGCTAGCCTGCCCCAATTTTATAATTTGTTTGTGCTGGCCTGCCTTGTTTTGCTAAAAATTCTCTGCTAGCTTGCCCATTCCTCAACAATCTCTTCCACCTCCCCTAGAATTCCTCAAGGCACCTCTGCTAGCCTGCCCCATTTTCTAAAATTTCGCTGCTAGATCCCCGAAGGTTCCTCAAAGTGCTTTGCTAGTCTGCCCTCGTGCTCCTAAATTGCCCCGCTGGCCTACCTCAGTTTCCTCAAAAATATCTGCTAGCTAGCCGGAGAGCTCAAAATTCCTAAAAATCCATGCTAGCCTCCCTAGTCTCCTCAATTCTCTCTGCTAGCATGCCCCTATTTCTATTCCCATCCGCTTCTGGTCAGTAAAAAGCTCATTCCCATCCCCTTCCATTCTCGAGTTTATGCCCAAAGGGCTAAATTAGAAGCCGCGTGTGGGAAGTTGCACCTGCTCCCTGTCTCTCGCCCTATCTCTCTCTCGCTCTCTCTCTCTGTCTCATGATTCCGAATTGCTCAGCCTGGCCCTTGGTTCCATTCTCGCTTGTTTTGCTGTAGTCAATCGAGGGAGCCATTTTCCATAAATGGTATCTGCTAGCTAGCCTCTCTCCAATTCCTTGATAGTCTCTGCTAGCCTGCCTATTTCTAATTCCGCAATGATCCCGGCTAGCTGCTCTCCCTCGGGCTTGCCTAGGATCCGATTTCCCCCAAATTCTCTGCGAGCTTGCCTAGAAGCCGCTTTTCGAAAATCGTCTCTGCTAGCTTGCCGGAAATTCGATTTCCGCCAAAGTTTCCGCATTACATTCGCACCCACTGGTTATCTCGTCCCGTTTTTTCCTCTGCCCTCCACATTGTCATTAGTATTTTTCGGCTCTATCTCTCTCGCTCGCTCGCGCTCTCTATCGCTCTCTCTCTCTCTCTCTCTCTCTCTCTCTCTCGCTAATTTCCATGAGAACGACTCCCCTCTACATCCCCTGCAATTTACAAAATTTCACAACTTTTCAATCACCGGTCTCAGGGGAAAATAGTGTCCTTGTCTGGCGGGTTGGAAACACTCCTTAACTGATCCCTGCTAGCTTGCCCTCTAATATTTTTAGCTCCCAAATGATCGCTTCTAGTCGCCCTTGATTGTGCCTTACGAATTCCTTTAAAATCTACATTTAAAGTAAAATTTCCAGGTGTCGTCTTTCTCTCTTCTGCGCAGCCATCATGGGCGTCTGCTCGTCGTCGTTGACCGATGAGGAGAAGGCTGTAAGTTTCTCGTATTTTTTGTAGTTTTTACTCTCTGATTATACTGTAATTTGTAGCCTGACGTCATATTTCACCAAAAATTCAGAATTTGTACTTTGTTGCCTGTACTTTCCCGTGAATCCCCGCTTAAATTTTGCATTTTGTAGCGCGGCTTTGCCTTGCTGAAACGCTCGAAATATGTAGGTTGTAGCCCCCGGGTTTTGTAGTTTGTAGTCTGTATTCTTATGGATTTCTATAGTTTGCAGTTTGTAGCCGATCGTGCTTAGAATCATTGGGATTTTGCAGACTATGAAAAGCCAAGAGGAGACACATCGAAAAATCGAGGACGAGCTGCGGAAAGATGTGGAAAATGATAAGACGGTCATCAAGCTCTTGTTGCTAGGTATACGGTAGCGGGGTCAATTTTTAATTCTTTTCTCTAGGTCCCGGCGAATCCGGAAAGAGTACTGTGCTCAAGCAGATGAGGTGGGCATTGACTTCTTTTTGGGGTTTTGGAGTTTGTAGCCTAGCAGGTAGCTTGTAGCTTGTCGGAATTTTATGGGGCAGGCTAGCAGCAATTCTTGCGGAAAATTCCGACGCCTCCGGCAAGCTAGCAGAGATTTTTGGGGAATATTGCATTTTCAGGCAGGCTGGCAGCGATTTTTTAGGGAATTTTGACATTGGCAGGCAGGTTAGCAGCGATTTTTGGGGAATTTTATAGTTTGAAGTTTCGAGATTTTTTGCCGACAGCTATCAGGGATCATTTGCGGAATTCTGAGGAATTCAGGCGGGCAAGCACAGGTTTTTAGAGAATTCTGTAGTTTGTAGCTTGTAGACTTTTTATGGCTGGGCTAGCAGTGATACTTGGAGGGATTTCGGTCACTTAGGCGAGCTAGCAGTGATTTTTGAGAGGTTTTGTAGCCTGTACTCTCTCTTTTTAATCGACTTTATGCATATTTTATTCCAGAATCATCCACAACAACGGCTTCACCGACGCGGAGAAGGTGGCCCGTCGCGAAGCGGTGTGGAACAACACCGTCCAGTCGATGTACATGCTGATTTGTGGGCTGGAGAGGATCGGGTACCAAGTGCTCGATAAGAATATGGTAATTTCTGGGTATTTTTGATGGCTAAACAGGCTTGAAAACCAGCAAATCGAAAGTTTTGCCTTGAAGGCCCCGTTAACTTCGCAGCTCTCAATTTTTTAATTCCTCAGGGTTCTCCGCTAGCCTGTCCTCCTCCGATTTGCCTTCAAAATCTCTTTAAAACGAAATATTTGAACTTTGAATTGCTCAAGGTGCTCTGCTAGCTTGCACTTCGAAGATTTAGAGCCGGTAATTCCTGTAAAATTAAAAAAAAGCAGATTTTCGAACGAAATAAGAAATAAAACGTTTTCTGCTAGTCTGTCTCTAGTTTATTTACCTTCAAAATACCTTAAAAACAAAAAATTTTGATTTTTGAGTTCCTCAATAGTCTCTGCTAGCTGGCCCTTCGATGATTTATCTCCGCAAATTCTCCTAAAATTAAAAATCAGACTTGTATTTCCTGAATGCTCTCTGCCAGCCTGCCCTCCCCCGAATCCTGTGAAATGTGAATGTCTGATCTGCACTTTCCTGCCGACTTGCCAAATTGCCATGCGAATTTAGAATGAGTACAGCCCTCGTTTTCCTTGAAAAACCTGAAAAATTGGTGCGACGTAACGAGGCATTCCCACGGGAATCGTTCTCCCAATTTACGCGCACGTTCTGAGACCCAGAAAAGTGTTTTAAAACTCGAATTGCGAGGGGGGAAAAATATGTTTATGGTAGCCGGACAGAATTTGACGTCAAAAGGTTGTCTGCACGAATATGAAACGAGATTGTAGTTTTGGCAAGCGAGCAGGGATCCTTGTGGAAATGGGGCAAGCTAGCAGTAATTTTTAAGAGAAAATCGGGGAGACCGGACAAGCGAGCAGGGATTCTTGATGCAATGGGGCTGGCTAGCAACGATTTTTGACGAATTTTGGAGAGGATATACAGAAGACGGACATAGCCCTAGCAGTGATGTTTAGGGAAATTGGGATATTTCTGGGCAAGGCAAGCTAGCAGCGATTTTTGAGGAGTTTTAGAGAGGATCCAACGAGGGCAGGCTAGCAGAGACAATTTCAGAAACAGGGCCAAGCAAGCACCGATTTTTCAGGAAAGCTGGCGGAGATTCTTAGGGAAATTCCGAAATTTCTTGGCGAGGCAAGCTGCCAGGGATTTTGGAGGAAATCTAAAGATTCGTTGGGAGTTAGGTTCGAAAATAAGTTGTAACTTTTTTCAGCGCCACCTGGAGTTGATCAAGAAGACGGTCGGTGACAAGAAGGACTGGGATCCGATCACTGAAGATGTCTGTAACTCGATCAAGGCACTGTGGGATGATAAGGTAGGAATTTTTAGCTTTTAAAGGGCTTCCTAAGGCAGATTCTACCGCAGATTTGCCTTTCTGGCCCCTTTAAAATCGAAAAATGCATGAAAATTCAACTTTTTTTTTTGAGATTCATCGGGAAGGCAAATTTTTACAAAAAATCTGTGGATTACACGTTTTTGGTAGTCTAGGGCAATTCCCTAGCCTCCGTTTGCCTTCCTAGTGTCTTTACAATTAAAAAAGAACGAAAATTCAACGTTTTTGAGAGTTAAAGAACCCGGGAAGGCAAGATTTGCTACAGATTTGCCTTCCTAGTGTCATTAAAAGTGAAAAAAAACATGTAATTTTGATTTTTTTTAAATTTAAAGGACCGGAGAAAGCAGACGGAGATTCGTCTTCACGGTGCTTTTAAAACCCAATTTATCATCTTTTTTTCAGGGAATTCGCGCCGCGTACGAGCGTCGCAGCGAATTCCAGCTCAACGACAGTGCCGTTTAGTGAGTTTTATTCTTGTTCAAAACCAAAAAAATAGATTTTAGCGCCTTCGAAGTTTTAAAACCAAATTTTTCTCGATTTTTTTAGATATAAATGTAATTTTGGCAGTTTCAGAATGAAATTTTCGGTTTTTTACGTTTTAAAAATTAGTTAAAAATCGTTTTTTTTAATCTTACAAAGTGTATTTTTCAGTTTCTTCGAGGCCGTCGAGCGCACCTCCCGGCCCCACTACATTCCCTCGGTCCAGGATATTCTGATGACACGCGTCGCGACGAGTGGTGTACAAGAGATACGATACACGTATAAGGAGATCGAATTCAAGTAGGTGGCTTTTTAAGTTTTATCGGCATTTCCTCAATGTTCTCGGCTAGATTGCCCCCTGGAGCGTTTTGTAGACTGTAGTATCTCGCATTCGGTCTTCTGACGTTTAATTTAGACAATAAACTACAAAAATTTCAAATGTTTGTAGTTTTCATTGTTTTGTAGCTGGTAGTTTATCCTACTCCCTTAGAGATTGTCCGTTTTGAACTTAAAAACTCAGAAAAGTTGATTTAAGCAAGTTTTTATGATTTTGTAGTCTGTTTGTTTGCTAGTTTTTTTGCTTTAAATTTTGTAGTTTGTAAACACGATTAGTTTAAATTTATTTTTGAGGATCTACGACGTCGGCGGCCAAAAATCGGAGCGCCGGAAGTGGATCCACTGTTTCGACAGTGTTGACGCGCTCCTCTTTGTCGTCGCAATCTCAGAATATGATCAAACGCTGAGAGAGGATGGGGTTACGGTAAGGGTGTTGTTAGTACAGTAACGTACTGTCTTTTTAGAATCGATTGCGAGACTCGCAGATTCTGTTCAAAGACATCATCAACAATGACTATTTGAGGAGGGCACAGGTGAGAGAAAGGGAGATTTTTGAGGAATGAGGCAAGCTAGCGGAGTTTCTTTGGGGAAATTCACGCACTCCAGCAGAGTTTTTTGAGGAATTAGGCAAGCTATTGAGGAAATTGAAAAAATAAATATTTTGGGTAAGTAAGCAAGATTTTTGGGGGAAAACTCAGGCAAGCTAGCATGGATTTTTGTGTGGGCAGGCTAGCAGCGATCGGTAGGGAAACTCAAGAAACCGGGCAGGCTAGCGGGTTTCTTTGAGGTCGTCGCAGCTCAGGATTTCCTAAAGAATCTTTGCTAGGGGCCTTTTTAGATGGTAATCTAGCAGCGACTCTTTGGGAATTAGCCTCAAATGATCTCTGCTAGCTTGCCGTGCTAAGCTCTAGCTGTTTTTTCTTCATAGCCCCTTTAAAACTCCATTTCCAGGCAATTCTATTCCTGAACAAAAAGGATCTTTTTGCCGAGAAGATCACGAGGGTTCCGCTTTCCATATGCTTCACCAAATATACAGGTACAGTTAGTGATTTTTAAACAGTTTTTGAGGTTTAAAAGAAATCTGGAAGTCATTTTTCGGGTTTAAAAATTTTTTTAAATTTTTTAAAAATTGAAAGGTGCTTGTAAGCCATTTTAACGCTTTTTTTGCAGGCACAAACAGCTACGAGGAGTGCACGGAATACATGGAAAAGCGCTTCCTACACCTAAATGCCGACCCGGATAAGATGCTCTACATCCATATAACTTGCGCTACGGACACGAATCAGGTATCAAAGAACTCTGCTAGTTTGCCCTCTTTCACTTTTTTCAAGAATCTCTGCTAGGTTGCCTCCTGAAATTCCGCAAATTGTCTCGGCTTGTTTCCCCGGATTTTATCTCTGCAAGCCTGCCTTATCTTGCCCTGATTTCCTAAGGGATCTGTGCTAGTCGAATCCGGAAATCCTAAAGCATCGCTACTAGCCTGTCCCTTGAAATTCTGGAAAGCTTCTTTGATAGCTTTCTCGGGACTGTTTTGAAGACTCTCGGCTAGGTTGCGTCCTAAATTCCGCAAAGCTTCTCTGCTAGCTTGCTCAGGATTTTCAAAATCTCTGCTAGCTTGCCTACTGGCTTACTGAATTCCTAAAGTCTCGTCAAACGACTCGATTCCAATTCCTCAAGATTAGCGTGGTCACGGTTTTCAAAGAAACTGCTAGCTTGCCCCACCCGGGTTTCCACAAAGATCTCTGCTACCTTTTTGGCAATTTCCTAGATGTTCTCTGCTTGTTTGCCTCGGATTTGTTTCCTCAATGATCTCTGCTAGTACGCCTTGGTTTCCTCAAGAATCTATATTACCTGGCGATCAAGTTCCTGAATGCTCTCTGCTAGTTCGCCCTCTCTCGTTAATGATCTCTGCTAACCTCCCCTCATTTTCCAGGTTCAACTCGTCCTCACCTCCGTCACCGACATGATCATCGCCGAGAATTTCAAGCAGACGGGTGTCATGTGAAAGGGAAATCAAAGACGTACGGTACTTTTTAGCGCGGGATTTAATTAATTTAATTTAATATGAAATACTCGATTCCATTCATTTCATTAATTAAATTAAAATATGCATTAGCTACAACAATTTGATTCAAAATCTAACTAAATAATAATTGTGATGCCGATGATTCTCCCCCAATCATTTCTGGGCCGCCCGATATCTCAGCAAAAGAGCGGGTTAAATTATTTGATTTTTTTGATGCGTTTTTAGTGGCGTAATTTCATGTCGTAATCGTTTATCATTTAACATTTAAATGCCATAAAATGTAACGTTAAATTTAATGTGCTTATTTCTTTTTGGTATTTGTATTTGCATAAATCAATAATGGCAAGAAAACAATAAAGCAAAAAAAGCACCGAATTTTTTGGATAATACAGTACAATACAGAACATACAGTAGACGTGGGCTTAAGATTTGGCTTGGAAAGGGGAAAAAGATTCCAAAGAGCCGGAAAAAAACAAACAAAAATGGAATAAATGTGGAAATGGCAAAAATGACAATTAGTACGCGCTTGAAAAGACCCCAAAAGAAAAAAAGGGTCTTTAAAGGACGTTTGGAACTTTGAGCAGAGAATTTAGGATCACTCGTCTATTTCTGCGCCTCCTTAATCCGCCTGGCCGTCGTCCTCAAATAATCGGGGATGTAGCGACGGGGTACGGTCGATGGGGTCAGCGCCACGTAGGGCCACTGAAAATTTAGTTTTATTTAATTTTACAGGCCTTTTCGGGGGTGTTAAAATGATTTTTCTAGATTTTAGAAACGCTATTTTCGGTTTCAGAATAGAATTGATCAATTTTTAAAGGTCCCGCTTCGCTTCCGGTACGACAATATTGGCTTTTTTGGTTTTTGAGCATTAGAAACTAGATTTTTTTGTATTATAGATGAAAGAGATTGACGTTCTACCTTTTTGAATACTTATCGGTGTCTAAAAATAGACAGGTTTCACTATTTTGCGTTAACTTCTCATTTTAAACCGGTTTTTCATAAATTTTTGAGAATTCCCCCAATTTTAGAGGGACAGCGAAGCAAGTTTTTACTTCCTCAGGACCTTGAAAGTTAAATTTTGCATTTTAGGTGTTATTTTCAGTCTAAAAATTGCTTATTTTTGTGATTTACGGCCACTTTGAACTTTGAAACCTGGTTTTTTGGCGCGAGAAATTCCTTTTCTAAATTTGAAGGGATAGTGACACGTACCCCGGGTAGTGGGCGTGGCCTCTGCGCTGCAGCGGACGCGTTATTTGCCGGCAAAATGACGTAGAGTTGCTGCTCATCAATATTTCCCTCATTTTTCAGTGGATTAGCCGGCGCGAATAGATACGAGAACAGGGTGAACGATCTAAATTAAAGTAGATTTGTTATAACTTTCAATTCGAAAAGTCGTTTCCGAATTTTCCGTGTTGAAACGCGCCCCGAACTGACCTCTGTATGCTGCCCATCGCCTAAAAATGTTAAAAATTAGCAAAAAAATAGTTTAGACGGTTTTTAAATCAATTAAAAATTAATTTGTAAGCAGAATTTCATAGCGTAATCGATTGCGCAATGTAATTATCGCCTTTTAAAAGCCGCAAAATTCAAGGATAGATGAAATTAAGTAGCGTAATCGATTAGGAGATTAAATTCAGGCTTAAATTGGAGTAATTTAAGTATCGTAATCGATTACGACATGAAATATCTAGTTAAAGAAATGATTGAAGGTGAAATTCGATTGGGGGGTTGATGAATGGCATAGTGAAACCACCGGCCGCCCGTATGCAAAAAGAGCCGATGCTTTCACTTGGCGAGTGAGAGAGAGGGAGAGAGAGAGAGAGAGAGAGAGAGAGAGAGAGAGAGAGAGACCAGCCCCCCTTCCCTATAATCTGCATTTGCCCTCTGCCCCCTCCATTGGCAGCAAAAGAAGAACCTGTCTTGTTAGCCAACGGAATTAGTAGCCCCGCGGAACAAGCGGATTATTAGGAGAGGGCAGGGCAGGCTGGCAGGGATTCTTGAGGAAATTGGCGTACTTTCGTTATCTCGGCTCGAGGAATTTTTTGGCAAGCTAGAAGAGATTCTTGAGGAAATTACGTGCTTTTTAAGGCTAGCAGAGACTTTTTAAGAAACGGGCGATTTAGCAGGAATCAATTAGGAAGCTCCTGACCACAATAGGCAGGCTGGCAGAGATTTTTGGGGAATTTTTGGAGGTTTGGGAAAAACTAAAATTTCTCTGTGTTACTGGCAAATCGGACAAATTGTTGAGAGAGAGAGGGAGAGAGAGAAAGGCAATTTCTGCAAACAAAGACCTGCAAAAAATAGAGCATCCCCCTATCCCACCCTCGCCTTTCTTCAACGCCCAACTGTTTGTTTTCATGCCGGGCAAACCAGCACGGGTTCTTGGGGGAAAGGGCAAACTAGCAGAGATTCCTTGGGGAATTGCTAAAAATTATGGGTACAGGGAACTGATACGAAATTGTTGATGGTTCTCTGTGTTTCTGGGGAGCACGACTCGAGAACTGGTATTGTTTCTCTTTCTTTCTCTCTCTCTCTCTCTCTCTCTCTCTCTCTCTATCTATCTATCTATCTATCTCTTTCTCTCTCTTTCTCTCTCGCGCCCCTCAAATACCCCATTTCTCGGCTGGTTAACGACACGCGTCGCCCTGTCACGCACTTTCGTAGCAAAACATGACTTATAGTCGGAAGAAGAACGTTTTAATGATGATTCCTAATATAACTTCTTTTCAGATGATGCGACGCCACCAGCAAGTCCAGCTTCGCCTCAATTTTCTCTACTAGCTGCCCTTGCCGAAGACGCGGAGACGCTGAAAAGCTAAGCTAGAACTTTGTTTCCTCGCGTAAAGTTAATTAAGGATTAAAACTACTGCGGCATCATCAGCAAGTCCGGCTACTCCTCAACTTTTCCTGCTCCCCAATGGTCTCTGCTAGTTCCGCGCCGAGGACGTTCCGTGGAACGCCTAAAAGCTAAGCCAGAACTTTGTTTCTTTGCGTAAATTGATTTAGGATCAAAACTACTGTGGCGTCATCAGCAAGTTCGGCTACTCCTCAAAGTCTCCTGCTCCTGCTCCCCGATCGTCTCTGCTGGCTGCCCGGGCTAAATCCGTTGCGTCGAAACATCGATAAGCTAACAATAAGCTTAGAACTGTATTGCCGTTCGTAAATTTTAATTCAGGATCAGAACTACTGCATCAGCAAGTGCAGCTTCTCCTGCCAAAAAATGACCTCTAGTAGCTACCCTGTTGGCTGACGAACCCGAAGACGTCGAATTTGCCGAAATCGGCTAGAAACCTTGTCAAAAGTCGAAATTTTGACCTAGCCACTTGTGCGTTTTCCTTGTTTTTAACGCCAAATTGAGCTTCTCCAGCTCCCCAATGATCTCTGCTAGCTGACCCTCTAGAAGACCGAGCGGAAGACGTCAAACATGCCGCATACGGATTAAAACGCCCAAAATCGCGGATTTTGGCCTAGTATTGGAGTCACGCTGGTTGTTTCTTTTGCGCCGTCCCACTCGCCCCCCGTCTGGCCCACTGTCTGGGCATAAGGTCCAACCATTTTCGTTGCTAGCCGGGTGGCTCTCGGGCTGCCCCTATGCACTCACGGCACACTCTGGCGGATCAATCGATGATTCGATTGATCACAGAGTGGGGAAAAAGAGGTTGGGGCTTCAGCTTTGAAGCTCCATCCCTTGAAGTCAAGCATGAGCTTGGGCTAAGTCGACTTCCGGTCTGTCTACCCTTGCTTATGTTTGAAAGCAGGCTTGGCGTTGCCTAAGTTAGGCGAAGCTCTGGCAGGCTTTGCTTCGGCTTGTCCGAGGTGGAGCTCTGCTCGGCTTCCGCTATTTCTTAGGCGAGGCTCTGCTTGTCGTTTTCTCATATCTCTCTCTGGCCCCTCTTCCGGCGCCCAATTTTGGTAAAGCCCCGAAAATGGGGAGGATCATCAGAAAATCAAATTTTCTTTAATTCAGAGGTCCATTTTTAATCTTTTAGGGCGAGTGTTCTTTGAATGCTCGCTGATATTCTTCTTCTCGCCACCCGTCTGGACCACTTCGAAACTATAGGTGCTTTGAAAAACCGTAGGAGGAGGTGGGGGATGGTGGACGGTAGTATTTCACTGTATTTCAGAATGTATCAATTAGATATGTTTCTTTATAGAGGATACTATCTGTTATGATAGTGTCTTTATAGAGAGAGAAGATACTATTAGTGTGTCTTTGTAGAGGAGCATTAATAGAGTGTCTTTATAGAAGATTCTCAATGATTCTTTATAGAGTAGAGAAGTGCTATTAATAATAGGACTCTTTATCAACTTAGAATTCACAAAATCCTGTTTTAGGAATATTCACAATTTGTAAAACTCAAAGTGGCCGGGTAAGGGAAGAGAGAGTTTCACGCCCCCGCGACTAGAGGATTGGGCTAGGCCCAGTTTCGCCATCTCCCAGCCCGGGGGTTGTGTTGTTGCGGTGGCCCAGATGGGTGGCGAGTGGGGGATGATCAGAAAGCATTCAAAGAACGTACAAAGAATAATTTGTGGGGTGTCATATAGGAGAAATGAGCGATGTAAAAAATAGAATTTCATAAACATTATAAAGAATATTAGAGCATTATTTTTATTTGTGGGAGGCGTGGCGAGTAGTTTTGGAGCACGTTGTTGAGCGCGTACCTGAAAACCCGAAATTATAATTAATTGCAAGCCCAAAAGCCAAGCGCGCCAAGCCAAGGCTAAAAGGGAAAGCCGGGTAAGCTACAAAACCAAGTCAGCTAAGTCGGTAGCTATAGGGCCTCCTTAAAATCAAGCCAAGAACGTCAAAGGAGGGCAGCCATAAGTCTATGCAGCCTTGAAAAATGAAGCGCGCCAAGCTCAGCTTAATAAAAAGGAAGTCGACTGACTTGGGCAACGTCAGGTAAGTCACCACAAACTAGCAAGAACAGCGTAAAAGCAGAAGAAGTCAAGCTAGCTAAGCTTGTTAAGTAAAGAAAGTCAAAGTACCTCCTCATCGTCCTCCTTGGCGTCGCCGTCCTCCATCAGCTCGCTGTCCATCTTCTCCTCGGCTTCCGGCTGTGTGCCCACTGCCTAAAATCAAGCAATCTTTGCTAGACTAGAAAATTGTACCTTTGAAGCCGAGAAGAAGGCGTCGGAGCTGATGAAGAGCTGCTTGAGGACGACGAAGCGATGCGGGCCCTGAAATAAGTGAATTGATTGCGTAATGAATGGAAAGCTGGTTTCGGGCGGAAAGGAGTAAAAAAAACAAACCTTGGAACTTGTTCAGCATCATGTCGCCCCGCCGGCCATTGTAGGATGTACCTAAATCCTAAAAACGCTATAAATACCATCAGGAAGCGGTGACGAAGAAGCGTCGTCGCTCGTCTTGAAGTCGTTGCGCAGCGACAACGGTCGCGCATCATCGAGTCGTCCGGCTGTACCTGAAAAGTTTAAATGTTCAAAAGAAAAGTCCAACAATTACCTTAGGCAATCCGGGGTGCCGTTGTTGTTCCTCCCGCTGCCGTCGCCTCGAGAACAGCGACAAGACCGCCTGAAAAATAGCGATAAAATGACGTAATCGATACCGAAATGCCAAAAAACAGTATTATCCTAACAAAAATTCAGTTTTCGAGGTTAAAATATGTTCCACTCATTGATGAGAGTCCTAAGGCTCTAAAAATGTTAATCAAATAGGCCAGGAAGCTGTAGGAAATAATTTTCAAGCCCAACCTAGCGTAGAAAGTTTGGCGAGGTCTCAATCAGGATCGAACGCATCCTTTTGGCATAGAACGGTAACAAAAATGATAAAGCGCCTCTGTCCTGGTCGAGAAAAACGTTAAAAAACATCGTTTTCAATGCAAAATTAGGCTTTTTAGAAAACAAAGCAACTGGTGGCCACAATAACGCGATTCAACTAATGTACCGGGACAGCGCCGGGGCCGTGGAGCTTCTGCATCTCGACGCGCACATCCCCATGACGAGCGCCGGATGACGGTTTGCTAGAAAAGGAAAATTAGCAAAGATTCATGAGGAAACGGGTACCTTTCGTTCCTCAAAATTGGTCAGCACGCCCGTGTCGTTGCAGCGGACGTCGACGAACATGGAGCGCGAGGGGGACGCCTGAAAAAAATTAAAGTTTGACGTTAGCAAATATAGAAAACTCGGAAAAGCGCTGAAATAGTTTAAAAAAATGTCGTACCGGATTAGAAACTAGAAAAAACCTATTTCCACGCCTAAAAAGCACTAACTTACGCCGAAAGCCTGGCGGAAGCTTTACTAACTTCAAATTAGTTTAACTAGCCCGAAAACAAGCCCCGGAGAAAGCTAAAATAAGCTACGACTGTAAACGTTTTTGTGAAACGATTTCACTCTAGAAACACCTTTTTGCAGCGCCTTTTTACATAAAAGAACGAGCTACTAAGGATGCTTAATTAAACTATTCAAGAAAGGTACCGGAAGTGAGGACGATGCCGCTTCTTCATCTCGACGCACATCCGCTTGACGCGCTCACGGCCCTTCGTCGAGTGCCGGATGACGGTTTGCTAGAAAAAGGCAAATTAACAAAGATTCTTGAGGAAACAGGTACCTTTTGTTCCTCAAAATTGGTCAGCACGCCCGTGTCGTTGCAGCGGACGTCGAGGAACATGGCGCCGCCTGAAAAGGTTAAAATTATCTTAAAAATTCGTAAAATGGTTCATTAATTATTCCTCAGAAGCTCTAAAACTCAGCAAACTCGGAAAAGGTTAGATGTTTGGTTTGAAAAAAACCTGGTACTAGCTTAGAAACTAAAAAAAACCCATTTCCATGCCTAAAAATCTCTACGTTACGCCGAAAGCTTGGCAGAAGCTCGAAAAACTTAAAAATTAGCTCAATTCGCCCGAAAATATGCCCGAGACGAGAGAAAGCGAAAGCTACGACCGATGTCTAAACGTTTTTACGAATCGATTTCACTCCAGAAATATCTTTTTACAGCTCTTTCGCACCTCGACATCTGCGATAAAAGGCAACAAACCTCGTGGGCAAAGTTGGGGATGTAGAGGGCGACGATCGGGCTCGACTTGTAGTTCCAGAAGGCGCACGATGAGCGCGTCATCTCCAAGTGACCGCTCGGCAACTGAAAAAAGGGAATCAACTTAAACAAAAGCGCGGCGAGAAAATGATAGGGCAGAAAATCAGGTTTTAATTGCTATTGCGAAGCCAATACGTGCCCGAAAAGCCTTAGAAGATTGAGAAACAGAAAAGAAAAAAGTTTTTGGGACGAAAACTCAGAAAGTTTCAGTTTTCTGCCAAAAAAACCCCGATTTTACAGAGGAAGCGGTGGAAAAAAAGTTGCCGATAAAGACAAAGCGAAAGTAAAATACCTGGGCGTGTTGGGCTTGTCCTTCTTCTGCTCGCCCGTCCTTTCCTCGTTGATGAAGACGACGTGCTGACGGGCCGTCCTTCAAAACATTCTTGCGCGGTCTATTACCTGAAAAAGATGGATTAAAGGCGGAATCTAATCAAAAAGACGCAAAAGAAGGAAGAGAACGTGAGTTACAGAAAGAACGAGTGAAAAGCAAGAATCGAAAAGCTATAATGCTAAATTATACGAACTAAATTTAGGAAAAAGAACGCTAGGTCTTAAACAAACCGTTTCAATTTCAATTCTCAATGTCAAATTGAACATATCGAAATTATTTTCAGCTTTGTGAATTATAGAGAGTCTAGACCGCCAAAACGATGCAATGAAACGGTCAACAAGTATTTATCGGGCAGGCAAGCGAAACGTAAAAGAATTCAAACCAAACAAATAAAAATAGCAATGCGCTTTCGATGTCGATGGCGGAAAATGGCTTAGAAGTCGGGGGCTTTGAAGTACGTCATCTCCTCCTGGGTTACAAAATCTCCGAAATAGACTACACATTCGTCAACCCGCAGGAATTGGGTCGTAGCGCCGGGAGTCTGCAGAACAATGGCGTCTCCACGGGCCCGAATGTTGAGCATCTTTCCGTCATCTCGTTTCAGTTGTCCTCGAACGATACCCTCCGAATCCGTCGCCAACTTGTATTTTTCGGCCAAACGGGGCATCGCAACCTCGTCAAATGCCGGCTCGTCATCAACACCGGCCTTGTTCCAGTCAAACAAATACGCGCCATCTCGATGACCGTCTCGCCAGTAACGAGGCCAAACCAAAATCGTCTCGATTTCCCGTCGGCCGGTCTGCCACTCGTCGATGTAGAGGAACAGCAGTTGCAGGAGGTATTCACCTGTGCGTTCGCACTCAAGAGCGAGTCGAGGTGATTGCAAAGTTTTAGCGTATTGCAAGTGTTCCAACTTGAGGCGGCCGATCCATAGCGAGCATTTCGACAAATCACATCCTTTCAGGGCATCGAACCAATACGAAGCCGAGATATATTCCGGTTTCAGGCAGTCTCCTAGTATCTGGGCATCCAGATACATGTCATCGCCTTCCCAATCAATGTCCACATAAACGAAGTTTGTGCAAGTGAAGCCTGGCTTCAGGTCGATTTGCGCTTCAGGAACAGAGTTGTACTCGTAGTACACGGTGTTGACATGGCGACCATCCAGCAGGGAAATATTGTCGAGGCGCAGCCATTCTTCCTCGACTTCGCCAACATCCCACCCGCCGTCAGGTTGCGGGTCGTCAAAAAAGCCGTCGTCATCCCGCCGTACCGTGTGCACGGATGCGACAGGCAGACCGCGACCTAGCGCTTCCAATCGTTTGTGGCACTTCTCCACTTCCAGCAAACTCAGAAAGTTCAGCGGTTCGAGAATCGACATGATCAACTCGGCGGGCAGCTCGATCAATCCACGAGCATCCGCCACGCTCTCGTCCTCCTTGTAATTGTCAATCTTAGCGTTGGCGAGCAGAATCTCGGCTTCTCCCTTGTCGTAGCATTCATAGTCGATGCAGAAAGTGCCAGCGGAGACGAAGACGTCCTTCCAATGCTTCTCCGACTCGCGTACCATCTTCTGAAGGTCGTCATGCGCATTGGCGAGTTGCAGAAGGGACGACGAATCCAGAAATCCGGCGATGTTGTTGAAGACGTTGGGCGGCAGCTTGAGCAGCCAGCCGGCCGGCACCTTCGGCAACTCTTTTGCTTGTCGAGCGTTGAAGGCGACATCATACCTGGAAAAAGGAATTAGATGACGTCGAAAAAATAGAGCAAAAAAGCCTAATTGAAATAAGGATAATTGAGTAAATATAGAGCAAAAGGAAAACTCGATAAGACAGTAGCTAATAAAATGAAGGTACCGACGTAAAAGCTAACGAGAATCTGAAGTTTTGCTCAAAAATAGTTTCGAAATAGTTTTGAGGAGAAATCAAATGATATTTCAGAATGCTGCGCGTGCCGAGAAAGCCGAAAATTTTGGGAAAATTTTCAGCCCACCGAGGTCGAAAATTTTCGACAAATTTTCTCACCTTCTCGGAACGAATCGTCGATTCTTCTTCTCGACTCGTGCTTCCCTCGTTGAAGATGGCAATCCGATGCCGGCGCTTCCTTCGCAGCTTCATTTTTCGATTTCATTACCTGAAAAAAGCTTATAAAAGGCGAAACCGGACAAAAAGCACGGAAAAGAAGAAGGAGAACGTGTTATACATCAAATTGAGATTCAGAAAAATGAGAAGGCATTGAAAGAGCGCGTGTCTGAATCAAAAGATCAGAAATAAGGCGCAGAAGAGGAAATATATCTAAAATGCAATCTTAGAACCTCAATTAAAAGTTTTAAATAGTCTTTCTAGCTAGAAAAGAACTTTCGCGCGCGTTTTTTAGATAAAAATCGACAAGAAACGATGGGAAGCTTCATTTTGGTCAGATTTGCGCGCCGAAAAACAAGTTTAAGTCAACGGCGAAGCTAAGCCAAAGGAGAAATCTCTTCTGAGCCTTAAGGCTCAGAAGGGGCTTAAAAATCCAATTTTGTAGACCTAAACAATTATGGGATCAAGAAGATCGGTTTTTCTTTATCGCACGCACATTTTTAGAGTTAAAAACCATAGAAAAATGATTTTTGGGCCTTCCAAATCTTGGCAATCACTAAAAAAGCTCAGAAATTTCGAGTCAGTACTTGTAAAGATCTGAGAAACGGAAGTAAAAGTAAGCCCAAACCCAACAACGGTTCTGCGCCATAGGGGCGAAGTTGCATAATCCTAAAACGCCTAGTAACTTAATAGCAAATGTTTTAATGGTGTTTTTGGTAAAAAATAACCATATTTCAACTAAAACTATCTAAAAAGTTTTGAAACGTCGAAATTTTGGTCAAAAATCAATTTTTTCCTACCTGTGCTAATGAAATTTGGCAAAGTTTTCACGTTTAGGAATAGAAAAAAACCATTTAGAAACACTGCCACTATTTATATTAGGCAATTAGATTTCAAGAAAAAAGTTGGTCCCCCCGATAATGCGAAAGAACCGCGAAACCCTGGTTCTTTTTAAGTCTCAGCCTAAGCTTAAGCCCAGGCGTAAGTCTGGCTCGTTCTTGTTCAATTTTTTTTCTTCGCTTCTCCACAGCTTTTTCGATGTCGTTCGATCCCTCAAGATGCCGAGTCCCTGAAAAATACTTCCTGAAAAACAGTAGCCAAGGCGGTCATTACAGGGCGGGATATAGTTGGAACGGGCAATCAGGCAGGGCCCATTTTTTGAGTAGATTGTAATTATTGGTGTCAGTCTCTCTCTCTCTCTCAGTCTCTCTCTCTCTCCTCTCTCTCTCTCTCGCCTAGAGAGAGTCCACCTGCTGGGAAAAACGACTATTTTCCCGGGGTCCCCCATTTTCAGGTTGGCCATTTCGAAGAACCCCCATCTACCGTATCGATTTGGGCCCTGAAAAAAGTATATTTTTTGCTACTACAAGGTGGGTTAATCTTACAACAAAAGAAAATGACTTTTTACTGGTATCTAAATTTAAATTTAACGTTAGTGAAGGCAAGCTTGCAGAGATCATTTGGGGGAGAGAGAGAGAGAGAGACAGAAAGAGAGAGAGAGACCGAAAGAGAGAGAGAAGAGGCAGAAAACGCTAGAATTCCCCAATGACCCCTCTAATCCGTTTTTGAGCACTTTCCATACCTCATTTTGCCCTAATCAACTATCTAGAGGGTACTGTAGCTGATCCGAACATTTTCTAATTTTTCTAAAACCCCCAAAATCCAATTTAATTTTGTCCGGCTCAGTTTTGGGCCCAAGATCCGAAATTTCCTTTCACCAGCAAGGGCACACCGTAATTATCAGGCCGGGGGGGGGGGTCCCACAGGGATTTTGAGAAATTCGGGGCCCACGACTACGCAACGTGCCAAAGTACAGGGTAACTTTTGGTGACTCAGAAAAATCACGGGTTTTTTGGGGGTAATTAGGCGTTCAACAGGACCAAGGGGTCTCTGCTAGCTTGCCTCGAAAAATCCCCGTTTATCGATGTCAAAGGATCTCTGCTAGCTTGCCACTTTCCGATGACGCTCTAAAATTCCGAAAATCGACTCTGCTAGCCTGCCCTGCATCCAAAACACGGAGAATATGATTTTTGGTGTAATTAGGCATTTTAGGAAGTTCAAATAATCTCTGCTGGCTTGCCCTTCGTCGCAATGGGCCCGAAAACTCCGCAAATGACCTCTGCTAGCCTGCTTTGGTCTCAGAAGATCAAAGAAACTCTGCTAGCTTGCCCTTCATCCAAAGTACCGGAAATAGGCTTTTCGCCCTGACTGGCCGTTTTCCAATCTCAAAGAACCTCTGCTAGCTTGCCCGCTGCTCCCATCTATCCCCATCTATCCCCTCCAATTCCCCAAATTTTCTCTGCTGGCCTGCCACTTTGCAAAAGCCGTGTTTTGTTGGATCCGGTACCATTATGTTCAATGTTTCATCAACCCCGCCGAGTGTCGGAAATTCCGTTTAGCGCCCTAATTGAATGCCGCGCGCGGAGGGCTTATTGCCAGTTTCTCTCTCTCTCTCTCTCTCTCTCTCTCTGTCCCTCTCTCTCTCTCGCTCTCCCTGTCTCTCTGTCGCCTCGAAATTTGTATTCCGTGTTCATCGTTGCGGGACCCCAGTCCTTTCTTATACAAATTCAACTAATTGGTGGGCCCAGGAAAAGGTCGCGAATTTCAAGTAGCACTGAAGTTTCTAGAAATTTAGCCGGGTCAATAGGTTCAATTTTGGATTAGGGAGGTGCATGCTAGCAGAGAATCTTTGGGGCTCCTCAGGAACCTCTGCTCGTTTGCCTCCCCCCTGGAAGGGCTAGCCGAGATTATTTAGGAACTGCCAGTTTGCCTGGTGAATTCCTCGAGGATCACTGATAGGTTGCCTACGTCGGCACGGGCAGGCTAGCAGATTCTTTAGTAAGTTTTATTTTATAGCTTATCGCTTCCTCAAAGATCTATGCTAGTTTGTCTTGCTGAATTCCTCAAGGATCCCTGCTAGCTCCCACAACCCAGGATTCCTCAAGTCCCTCCGATAGCTTGCCCGGAAACAGAGCTTGGCCTTCCCAAGGAATCCCTGCTAGATTGCCCCGTGCATGCTCGGCGAGCTAGCAGAGATCATTCAACAGGAATGTCCCATAGCATACCGTCGATTCCTAAACAATCTCTGCTAGCTTGCCAGGATTCCTGGTATTTCCAATCCCGGTAATCACCCCCACCAGTCAGAGAGTACGTCAACAGGAATGTCCCGTAGCTGTGCCCCCTGCGTGAATGGCCAAATTGAGTTAGAGCGCGGGGGCCCAGTTTTGGCCCTTCGGAGGTGGGCCCCCCAGCCATCTCTCGACAGGACCCACCAATGCCCCCCACCAGGTTACCTTGTTTTCTCAAATCTCTATTCTAAATTCAGCTGCTGTTTTTCCGGAGGGTTTCCGCGGATCAAAGTTCGTCTGGGGCGGTTCGTGACGACTTCCTGGGTGCGGGCAGGCTAGCAGAGGTTCTTTGAGGATTTTTCTGTGGTACTGTAGATCAAAAATTCTTGAGGAAGGGCGGGCTAGCAGAGATTTTAAGGGAAATGTAGACTAGTAGAGGTCCTTGAGGAACGACAAGCTAGCAGAGATTCTTTGAGGAAAGTTGCGCATTACTGTAGATCCGACGAGCTAGCGGTGATTTTAAGGGAAAGGCAGGCTAGCAGAGATTGTTAGTGAAAGGCAAGCTAGCTGAGGTCTTTGGGGATAGACAGCCTAGCAGAGACACTTTGAGGAACATCCTAAACTACTGTATATCGGGAAAATCGGCACAGATTCTTAGGGAAAGGCAGCCTAGCAAAGATTTTGAGGAATTTTCTGAATTACAGTAGAGCAAGCACGCAAGCTAGCGACGATTCTTAGGGAAATGCAGGTTAGCAGCGACTCTTGAAGAATTTTTGAACAATTGTACATAAGGGAAACTAGCAGAGATTGATTGGGAAAGACAGGCTAGCAACGAATTGAAAAAAAACGGTAGGCTAGCGGTGATTCTTTGAGTAATACGACACCCGACAAGCTAGCAGAGATTCTTTGAGGGATTACGTCCCGCTATAAATTTCTAATTTTTTTCCGGATTTTCGGCTTTTAACAACATTCCTGATTTTCAGTTTTCACTCTTCAAAATCTATTGCTGTTTTTGTATTCATATCCAAACTACCCCGAATCGAGACAGTTTTTTCCAGGCCCCGAGGCTAGGTTTTTGTAGCCCGGCGGGCGCGTACTGGAATGTACTAGAAGTGGAAAGTAGGGGTACGTCAGATTTCAGAGAACAGCCTTTTGTAGTTTGTAGTTTGTGTCATTGGCCGCGGGAGAGGTAGGCTAGTAGAAATTTTTTTGAGGAATTCATCAAAAACTCGTTATCGGCACGGGGCAAGCTAGCAGATATAATTTAGGAACGTGGGCAGGCTAGTAGAGGACACTTTGGACAAGGGGGAGCCAGCAGAGACCATTTTGGACGACTGGCGACCTAGCAGCGACTATGCAGGAAGCGAACCACGCTGGCAGAGACCATTTTGACCCTTGAAAAAATCGCAGAAATCAGATCCTCAAAGTTGAGTAAGCTAGCAGAGATAATTCAGGAAGCTTGGAAAGCTAGAAGAGACCGTTTAGGAAGATTGGCAAGCTAGCAGATTTGAGAGCGCTATTTTCGGTTTAACGATCCTTTAAAGACATAAAGGAATCAAGGTAGGCTAGCAGAGACGATTTTGGAAGCCTGGCAAGCTAGTAGAGGGCATTTGAGGAAATATCTGTCTGTCTCTCTCTTTCCCTCTCGCTCTCTCTTACTCTCTCTCACTCTCTCTCTCGCTCTTCTGACCCCCTTCCGTTCGTGTGAAAAGTCTACCGTGTCACAGAGACCCCGCTGGTCGTGTCGTTGCCCCCAGTAACTGAAGGGCGAAAGAGACAGAGAAAGAGAGAGCGACAGAGAGAGCGAGAGAGAGAGAGAGAGAGTGAATGAAAGCGAGAGAGAGACGCTGCAAAGAAACAGACCTTTCCACAGCAGGCTAGGGCAAAAAAACAGGGCCATTCGGGGGGTGGGGGTTTGATTAATAGGCCAAAGTTATGGCCATTTCCGGTTGGCTGCTATATACAACTACCTACTATGATTTCATACGTAATTTTTTGCCTTCAACGGCCCTTGAAAATTCCTTGCATTCGTCATGCTTCAAAGCTATAGCGCCATTTAGCGGGGGAAATGGTGAATTTTTCGTTTTCGAGAGGATGGAAGGATTTGAGGGGAAAATACTGGATTTTTTTCTCTGCGTCTCTGCGTCTCTCTCTTTCTCTCTCTCTCTCTCTCTCTCTCTCTCTCTCTCACGTTGATTAGACGAATATGGCATTTTAAAGGGATAGTGACACCAAAAGCCAGCACCCTAATACCCGCAAGTTGCCAGTTTTGACATTTCAAGGTACCATTGAACCATTGAAGTGAAGATCTCTATAGATTGATCGTTTTCGCGGCAAAAGCCACTACAGCACTTAAAATTACGCGTTTGCTATTACTGTCCACTTTAAAAATTGACCTACAGTAAATTAAAAAAACGAATTTTTGCCTTTTAGGTGGCGCTACAGCAAACAAACTCCCAAACCACGATTTTTCAACAAAAAAATTGTCTATCGTACCCAAAAATCTAATTTCTTGCATTTTATCGATTGTTAGCGCCCGGCCACGAAGTTCGCGTCCCCTTTTCCAGCCGCTACGTGACGAGTAATTACGTATAATTATTGGCCGCATTCCCCGAGTGTCATTTTTTGCCGTGAAAATCTCAAAAATGGAGCGGTGTCCACTTTTCGAAGAGGTCTATAATTAGAGAAGTATGGAATGGTGGGGGTCAGTTTTGTTCGTACCGTTAATTAGAGCCTTTATTTTGGGGAATTTTTCGTAAAATTTGCGCTGAACTTTCTCTCTCTCTCTCTCTCTCTCTCTCTCTCTCTTTCGATCTCTCTCCTCAAATCTCAAAAATTTGGAGTACAGTTTTGTACTTTTTTACTGCAACTAAAGCGTTCAAAATGTCGCTACTAAAAACGTGGGAATCCTCATTTTTCGTGCTTTTCCTGGCGCTCCAAAATTTGAATGATGTCTTTTAACGTGTTTTGCCGAATTTTTAACAATATTCTGGACCCAAAAATACCCCCAGAAATTCCCAAAGGGACCCACGAAACCGCAATAAACGCGAAATTAAATTATAATGTTTTTGTTGCGATTTCTAGGCATATTTCTCCCTCCAGGGACCCCTAATCCGTGCCAAGAAATCAAAACTCCTATTATAATTTTATACCATGCACCTCAAAAATTTCAGAGTTTTCAAGAACGTCAGAAAATCGTGGCTAATTCGGGGGTTGTATATGGTGTAGTTTGTAGCTATTAGGAAAAGGCAACGAATCTTTGGCATCAAAAATGAGAAATCATCGAGAGCAAAACACAGCGAGGGAGATAGCTCATCTTTAGGTACAAAAATCAGGCCTAGTTCTGGAATACGGTAGTTTTTGAGTTTTAAAGAATCTCTGCTAGCTTGCCTGGCCATTCTCTGATTCCACAAAATCTCCTGCTAGCCTCTTTTCCCTAAAAATCTCTGCTAGCTTGCCTTTCCCTAAAGAACTCTGCTAGCTTACCGAGTTAAAAAACTGCTTGAAAACCCGTCTTACCTTGAAACCCAGGCAAGTACGCATGACACCTCGATACGATAATGATCCCTGCTAGTTTGCTCGGCCCTCCGGAAAAGCAAAAACTAAAAACTCCATATTGCCTTCATCCCTTTAAAGCCCTGTAGTACGCTTGACACATATGTACATCAAAGAATCTCTGCTGACTCGCCCCAAACTTAGGACAAATTTGCCTTCAATGTCCCTTTAAAATGTCGTACCGTCGCGTACCGTAGTACACGTGACACCTCTGTACGCCATTCGCCCTTTATGATTTTCCTATTTGTCGAGTTTCCTATTTACACCCCCGAACTTCTCCGCCGACTCGGCTATTCTCAGGAAAAAGTGGTGATTACGCAAGTTGTCAGAGAAGAGAGAGAGAGAGAGAGAGAGAGAGAGAGAGAGAGAGAGAGAGAGAGAGAGAGAGAGAGAGAGAGAGAGAGAGGGAGAGAGAGAGACCTCAGAAATGTTTTTTTGTGGCGGCAGGTGCTTTAGCGGGATCGTGGCGAATAGGACGCCGGGGCAGCCGGTGGAAATTAATTTATTTTGGTCAGCCCCCGACTTCTAGCCTACCCGGCGAACGATCACACATTAGATTTGGTGGCTTTTTGCAGTTTTAGGTCTTTTTGCCTTGAATTGCCCTTTAAAATACCACAAAAGGCAGTAAAACCTATTGAAACGCTTAGGCTTAGGCTTAAAAAAGGCTTAGGCTTGGGCTTAGGATTCGGATTAGAATTAGGTTAGGCTTCGGCTTGGGACAAGCTAGCAGAGACCATTTCTGATGTTTTCCCAGACGATAGAGAGAGCGAGAAAAGAGAGAAATAGAGAAAAGAGAGAGAGAGAGAAAGAGAGAGAGAGAGAGAGAGAGAGAGAGAGAGAGAGAGAGAGAGACATTGGGTAATTAAAGGGGGGCATGGAAGGCGAGTAGCCAATTACGGTGTTGGCCCTGAGAGAGGCAGGGCCCATTCCCGCCTCACAACTAATAATTCTCGAGACTCGAAAAAAATCTGGGACCCCCACAACTTTTCGCCCACACCGACAAACTGACGAGGGTTATCGATCCCCGCTTCTGCTTTTCTTAATTTTTTAAAGTTCTTTTGTGTCCTATTTTTGTGCTCTGCATTTTAAGCTTATGTATGAACTTTGGTTTTGTTAAAAAAAAACATTTTAGCAGTGCATTAAAATTGTCAAAAAATTTTTGCGGGACCACAAAAATTAGCGAGAAAAAGTCTTTACCTCTTCTTTTAACCAGTTTTATTCTAAATCGACTAGCAACGCTTTTAAAGGACCATTGAATTCAGCCGACTTTTATGAAGACCACAAGAAATTCGTAGAAGACGCGATAACCCAACTTTCTGCCCATTTTCCATCCCAAAACGACCAGAAGCTAATTTTGTTACTCCATTTTTTTGCCCAGTTTCTATACTAGAACATACTTTCAAGGGGTCATTGAAGTCACATGTTTCCTGTAGAATTAAAAATATGTAAAAACTCGATTTTCCTATTTCCGCCCCCTTAAAAATTGCCATTTCGTATAAAATCTCGTAGAGAATAAAAAAATCAGGGTTCCCAGTTAGAGACACGTACCAAAAATTGAGATTTCGTTAATTCTCTTGGGAGCTAGCTGGCGGCAATCCCATGATATTGTTAGTATGGAAAGGTTGAGTCAGTTAGGGATTTCTCTGTCTCTGTCTCTCTCTCACTCTCTCTCTCTCTCTTTCTCTCTCTCTCGCTCTCTCTCTCTACCCCCAATTGTACCACAATTCACCAGGGCATAATTGGCACACACAGCTCTGCAGCTTTACATCGAATTCTAATTCATTCATATTTATATTTTTCTCCCTCCTTTCTCTCTCTCTCTCTCACTCTCTCTCTCTCTCTCGCCACCTTCACAACACCTCTTCAAAAACCTTCTCCCCCTTCCGCCAATTCGAGAAATGCCTAATTGCCGGCCCTTCCAATATCCTTCCTGTCTCCCCCACTCCCACTCCCCCTCCCCTCCCTTTTTTTCCGGCCGAAACGAACCCAAACAACCCGCTAGACATGTGGATTTCACATTGTTATTTCCGCAAGGTTGTTTGCTAGCTTGCCGGCGCTTTAAGAAATCGGAAAGCTATGAATTCCTCCACTTCAATGCGCCTTTAAAATAAAGATATCGATCGATTTCCCCTAATTAGCATAAACGGTCACCTCAAATTTCTCTCCTAGCTTTCCCTCTGACAAGCTATGGATTCCGCCACTTTGATACCCCTTAAAAACAACGAAATCGTGCGATTACGGGCCTAATTAGCATAACCTCTTCTCGAAAAGCGCAGATTTTTTCCTCAGAAATCTCTGCTAGATTGCCCTCTGAATATGGGTTCCCAGTTCAATGCTCCTTTAAAATAAAGAATCCGCAAATTTCTCTGCTAGCTTGCCATATGAAAAGGCTATGGATTCCCCGCTATAATGCTCCTTTAAAAGGACTATATTGATAGTTTTTGTGAAAAATTAGCACAACTATGACCGGAAAAATTTAGCTACAACTACGTGTGACGCCAAATTCCGCAACAATACGCCCCAGGGTTCAAACTTCAGAATCCGGCGATTCCAGTGATCTCTCTCCCTCCCTCTCTCACTCTCTCTCGACTCTCGCCTCTAGCAGGTGCAAACGCGTGTTTACGGTATCTCCGCGCCGTGCGTCAGAATGCACCTGCATTCGAAAATTGCTGCCACACACCCCTGGCTCCTATAGTTACGGTAATACACAGATTGAGTCGAAATTGCATTCCGAAGCGTCCTATGAATTAAATGACGTTATCGATTAGACCTAGAGGAGAGCTTCTCCCTAGCTCGAGCTCATTTCGAATTGCATAGCGTAATCGATTAAGCATAGAACTACGAGCTGATGCTCCATTCGAATGTCGGGCTTAAACCGAATTTCCTGGCGTAATCGATTAAACACAATCTACTTGCGCTGCTCAACCTAAAAAATTTAGAGTAATCGGCTCAGAGTACTATTTTCATAGCGTAATCGATTAAACCTACTTTTTTAGCGATCCGGCCTGACCTTCTTGAACTGGAAGATTCTGACCTGCATCTCAATTTCTATACCGCAATCGATGAAATCAGAATTTCGTGCCGTAATCGATTAAACACGGTCAACCTGACCTCCTAGAGCTTCAAAAATTCCCCGTACCACCCCCAATTTCGTGACGTGAACGATCAATTCCCGAATTTCCTGGCGTAATCGCCGAAACTGACGGGTCGGCTTGAGCATCAACTTTGAGCTTTACCCCAATTTCCATGACATAATCGATCAATTAGACCCATGAAGGGCCCGGCGTCTCGTGCCAACACCCGCCAAAACAACCCGCCAATCGTCGCGAATTCCCAGGGTTTTTCGAGGAGAAGAAAATTATTAGGTAGGGGTGGGTGGGGGGGGAGGGTGTGTTCTCTCAGTCTTGATTACTGACATTCATTGACTAGGACAATCAATGGCCCACAAAGTACTCGAAATTATCTTTAAAGGGGCTCTAAAGTCAGGAAAAACTAAATTTTCAGCGCTAGGTTGCCTCCTAAATAAACTTTGCTGGCTTGTCTCTTGCACCTTCCCGACGAATCTTTGCTAGCTAAACTCTTTTCTTAGCGAATCCCGGCTATCTCGCCTCCGAAGTGGCCTTTGCTAGCTCTTCCTCAAAGATTCCTTCTACTCTCCTGCTCAAGAATTTCTGCTAGCTCATCCTCAAGAAGCTCTGCGAGCTCGTGCTAAATAATCTCTGCTAACTGTTCCTCAAAGACTTCTGCTAGCTCTTCCTTAAGAAGCTGGTTCCTTCGCATTATCGGGAAGGACCAACTTTTTTTAATCTAATTTTTCAAATATAAATCTGAAGTGTTTCTAAATGGGTTTTTATACTATCCCAAACTTGAAAACTGTACAAAATGGTATTAAAAAATAGCAAAATTTACTAAAATTTCTATTTTTTCAGTTTTTAGATAGTTTCTAGTTGAAATATAGCTAGATTTTAATAAAAACGTTATTAAAACACTTCCTATTAAGTTACTAGGCATCTCCAGGCTTATACAAAAAAGTCCGGTCCTCCCCCCCCCCCCGATACTACGAAAGAAGCAAAAAGGTCCAATTCCCCCAATAGTCTCTGCTCGTTGCCATCTCCGATTCATTCCATAGTACATTCGCTCCATGCCTAATCAATTATCCACCCATCCCATCTTCTTCTCCCCCCATCTCATTTCCAGAATATACCCTGTGTGTGAGGTGTCATTCCACAGAGCCATATTCCCCTCCTTCTATTCCATTCCATTCCTCTTTCCAGTCTCCATTCTTCATGTTCGTTCATCTGAATAATCCCCCCTAGGCCACGCCCCCTTTTCTGCGCTTCTTCCTCTCGTCGTCGCGTTTCACAAAGCCCCATCCCTTTTTATCCCTGTTTTTTTTTGTATTAACACCTCAATAGCCACGTTTTCGGGAAAGTTCAAAGGATTCTGACGTCGAATTCGGGCTATTCTGGCATGTTTTCGGGCCGGGGCGTCTCGACAAACGTTCTCTGCTAGCCTACCCTTCTTCCCTCAACAACTTTGCTAGCTGACCTACATACTTCCCTAGTGGCTACTGCGAGCTTGTGCTCCTCTCCAATGATCTCAGCTAGTTGCCTTTCTCCTCCAAGGTTCCCTGCTAGCTTGCTGAAATTCAAAATAGTCTCTGCTCGCTTGCCCAATCCTCTAAAAACATTTGCTAGCCTGCCAATTTCCGAAATGACCTCTGCTCGTTTCCCCGCTCGGCAAGAGGTATTGCAAGTTTCCCAAAAAAACCAGTCCTCTGCTAGCTTGCCTTTTCCTCAAAAATCGCAGCTAGCTTGCCTTTTCCGAAAGAATCTCTGCTAGCTTGCCTTTTCCCAAAGAATCATTGCTAGCATTTGCTCCCCCTAATTTCCCAAATGCTCTTTGCAAGCCCTCCTCTCAATTTGTAGCCGAATCAAAAATTGCAAGCCAAAATTCCCCTCAATTTCAATCAATATCGCCCTCTATTTCCCTAACAATAGATCTATTCTTGTCTAGAAGGGGGAAAGGGCAGAACAATTGGGCCCAGCGTATTAGACCAATAATCACTAGCTTTTTTAGTTTCTGCACGCATTAGAAAGCAAAAAATAGCTTAGAATAGTAGCATAAAAATTCCGCAAGGATCCGTGCTTGATTGCCTAACGAGACGGGAAATTCTAGACCTTTTAAAGGGCCAATGAAGTCACATGGAGACCCGCAGCATTCGATGAGAAAAGTCGAAGCTGTTCCCCAAAATACTCCGGAGTTTCCACAAAGGTCCTTGCTATCTCGCACCATTTAAAGGACCACCGAAGCCAAATCCACAGCCAAAAATGCTGATTTAACCAACTAAAAGCCCCGCAATTCAATTAATAATTTTTCCTTGCCCTGCCCTTACCTATGCAATAATCCAAAACAGTCGATTGCACTTTGTATTCAACTCGAAAATAAATCATTGGTAGAACGGAATTGGTTAGGAAATTCTATAAATAGAGAGAGAGGAGGGGAAAGAGAGAGAGGAGAGAGGGAGGGAGAGAGAGAGAGGGAGAGAGAGAGAAAGGCGAGCAATTGTCTACGAAAAGCGTTACAAAGCGTTGTTTTCCGGCCGCGCAGTTAGCGTGGCAATTTTTCTAGATCGAGCTATCACAGCGGCCCGGCGCCTAATAAAACGTCCGGTAGAATTGGAAACCAAGAAGACCGCAACGCGTGCGATAAACGCGTCGCGCCATGAAGCCCTGCGCAGCCAAAAAAGCTGCTATTTCGCGCCCCAGGCAAAAACCCGTAGGCCTTTCCGGGGGGCCCGGGGACCGAACCCATGGGCGGTTGCGCTATGCGTTAGTTTTCTCGTTAGATTATTCCATTACGCAATCAATTGCGGGGAGATACGTTAGAGCGCTTAGTAAGTTAGTCTGCTGCCACGATCCCTTTAAAGGTGGCGTGATCGAAAAGCTACACTGAATCCCTAAAGAATGATCCCGGAATTATCAATAATCTTTGCTAGCCGGCCCAGTGATTGGGGCGTTCCCAAATAGTCTCCGCTAGCTTCCCCATATTCCCAGAGGGTTCCCAAATAGTTGTCACTATTCCTTTAATGGGAGAGTGACACTTAGTTTCCGCTTCATCTCTCTCGCACTCTGACGTCTTCAAGCAGTTCAGCTGCACTTTCCCCCCGTGGCGAAGTTGGTGTCCCGTACCCACTGAGAACCATGTTCACCAGACCGTCTCCCCGCCCTGTCTCTATCGATCCGTTAAACCGTGAAAATGGGGCAGGGCCGAAAAGCCTGTGGCCCTCCAGGGCATTCAATTAGAGACGAGAGAGAGAGAGAGAGAGAGAGAGAGAGAGAGAGAGAGAAAGCGAATGGAAGGGCCACCATCCCAATGTCCAATTAATATTTGGGGCGAGAGAGTAGTGGGAGAGAGAGAGAGAGAGTGAGAGAGATAGAGAAAAGCCGAAAAAACGAGGGGCAGCCTCGAATTTGCACCTGGAGGGGGAACACGCGCTCACCCCCCCTTCGAGACATACATTCCGAGACGCTCCGCGTATTTTCGAGCGCCACGGGGATCGCCTTTAGGGGGGTGGTTGGGAAATAATGGGGAGTCTGAGCTTTGATCAGTCCTAAGGGCTCTCTGCTAGCCTGCCTAGCCTTTCAAGTGTTCCCTAATGGTCTCTGCTAGCTTGCTTTGTCTGAATCCCGCAAACCGACCTTTTCGAAAGGATCTCTACTAGCCAGCTATCTAAAACCACACCAAAATTCTAAAAATCCAGTGTCCCAAGGAATCTCTGTTAGCTCGCCCTGGTTCGACGTCATCAAACAGTTCGGCTAGGCTTCCAAAAGAATCCCTGCTAGCCTACTCACAACTCTTCCGCATTCCATAAGGGATTCTGTTAGCTTGCCCTGGTCCGACGTCATCAAGCAGTCGGACTATGGGCTCCGAAAGGATCTCTGCTAGCCTGCCCTCATTTTCCTACTTCCCTAAATAGCCTCTGCTAGTTGTACGGCAGAACCTCCAAAAAACGCTAAAATAAATTTTCCTAAAGGATTTCTGGTAGCTTGCCTCCCGCATAATTTCTTTTGGAGTTCAGAAATTTCCGCAAAGAACCGCTGCTATACTGCCTTTTTCCGGCTTCTCCAGAATATCAGAATCTCGCTTCTCATCGTCCATTCCGACCAGTCTACCCTGCCCCAATTTTAATTCGGCTAATTTTCGCTTCCCTTCCGCTTAATGGCTGATTGGTCGGTGTGAGAAAGAGAGAGAGAGAGAGAGAGAGAGAGAGAGAGAGAGAGAGAGACAACCAGTGTGAGAGTCTCCCCCCTCAATTGCCTGTATTTCTATAGAAACAGCGTGTCTCTTCTCCCCCTATTCCCTCTAGGGGCTCCCAGGTGATTGTTGCCAGATGTTTTTCCCGATTCTTCACATTTCATAAGGTTACCGGCGACCGGAAAGTCTCCAGATTCTGGTTATCGATCCGGAAAACGAATTTTTAGAGCCCTAACCAGAGGCCCGTTTCCTTAAGAATCTCTGCAAGCCTGCCTAGGAGCCGCTCCTCAAGGATCTCTGCTAGCTTGCTAAATTCTAACCAGGGCTAAGGGAGGCTAGCAGCGATCATTTGGGGCACCGGAAGTTGCCTTCAATGGACCTTTAAACAATCTACTCGCGCTGTAGACAAAGAATCTATGCTAGACTGTCCTAAAGGATCTCTGCTAGTTCGCCTATGGCTAAGCCGGCACAGGGCATGCTAGCAACGATTTTTGAGGAAAAGTTGTAGTTTCCGAATTCTTGAATATACTTTTTTTAATGTACATGTTTTCCCTCTCTTTTTAATACCTAAAAAATCATTAAAAAAACTCTGTTTTCAGCATCGGCCCTCCCAGCCGCGGCTTCATATGCTGGCGGCTTTCAGCTAGGACAGAAACGCGCGTCGCACAACTGTACGCTCGCTAACTACCGTACCTCGTGTGTCTGGCACCCAGAAAAACGTGGGTTTCAACCGTATACTACAGTGATTCATTAGTTTCTGAGTATGCTACAGTAATTGTTCTACCAACTACAGAAATCAATAAAAATTTGCCTCTTTTTTAAATAACAAATTCTCAAACAAATTTAACAAAAAAAACGTGTGTTTCTACGGCATCATCGAGTGATTTTTTTAATTTCTGAAAATGCTGCAGTAATCCATAAGGTTTTTGAAAGGCTACCGTAATCGTCAAAAATGGGCTGTTTTTTACAGCCACCTACCTCAAAAAAATCTCCGGAAGCCCATTTTATTGGTCTGCAAGCTAAATCACTGACTGTGGACGCCGGAAATTGACGAGTTGAAGCCGGTAGATCATGTAAAACCACAAAAACAATGTTCCATTTTTTGCTGGGCCATTTCCCAAATTTCCGCCACCCAAATTGACGAGGGGATGGGAGATGTTTGGCTGGATTTTCTGAGAGGCTTAGGTTCAGGCTTAGGCTTATGCTTATGCTCAAGCTTGGGCTTGGGCTTAGGTTTGGGCTTAGGCTTGGCTCAGGTTGAGGCTTAGGGCTTAGGAATATGCTTAGGCTTGGAAATAGGCTTGGGCTTCGGAATAGACTTAGCTTAGGCCTCTGCGTAGCTTAACTAAAGTTTGGCTTAGCTTAGGCTTGTGCTTAAAAAGGCTTGGGCGGCTTAGCTTTAGCCTTAGGCTTAGGCGAAGGCTTCAGCTAAGCTTGGCTTAGGCTTGGGTGTAAGCCAATCCCTAGTTCACCAATGTTCTCACCGGTCTGAGAAAACACACAAACAAATTTGGGCCCGTGGAGGGGGATCAATTTCGCCCCACCGCCGCCGCGGCCGCCAGTTTTTTGGACTTTTGCCAATTAGGGGATGGGAGGGAGGGACGGGGGCTATGAGAAACACGTCAAGAACACCGGCGCGCATCCCTTGAAACAAAGACTCATCATATTTTCGTCAAATTTCCGGGGGTACTGTAACTTCCGGGTGCCTTGAGGGGTCCTTTAAAACCGCTAATTTCAGCTGAGAGAATCCGATATCAGCTGTTCCACAATGGGTACCTGCCAGAGTGCCGAAGAGAAACAATTGGCAATGAAGAGCAAGGCGATCGATAAGGATATGATGCAGAGTCATCTATCACAACAGAAGGTCGTCAAACTGTTGCTGCTCGGTGAGTTTGTCGTTTCCGGTTTTTAGTTAAATCTCAACAACAAGGAATTAGGTTAGAGACCAGGCAGGCTAGCAAAGATCACTTGGCAAAGAGAGTGCTCAAGTTTATAGCCCAAGTCCGGATTTAATCGTCCTCCAAAAACGCAAGATAGCAGAAATTTCTAAAAACCAAATTATTTAATTTGATGCAGCCTGTAGTCTCACGATTAGCGGGCATGCTTGCAGAGATCCTTGAGGAGAATTCACCGGATTTAAATTCTTGTAGTTTGTAGCCTGTAGTGGCCTTACAAATCCTAGGCAAGCGAGCAAAGTTCTGGCGCAGAATTTGGGTTATTTGGACTATTACCGCCTGCAGTATCCCGATTAGGCTGTAGAAAATCAAAAAAGGCAAGATCTGGCTCGCTTTTTAGCTAAAAATGCGCACCCCTATTTTCCGGTCATTCAGAAAACACTGCAAAAGAGCCCTAGACAAACCCTTAAATTATGGCGAGACTAATTATTCGAGTTATGTCTATCCGTCTCATCGCCGCAAAATTGCAGGTGCCGGCGAGTGTGGGAAGAGTACGGTGCTCAAGCAAATGAGGTACGTTTGACGTTCAGAAATTACGAAAATATCCTCTTAAAAAATGGGAGCTAGAGTAACCCTATATTTACAAATTCGAACTTTATGAAAACGCAGTTTTAACGAATAATAACCTCATGATTCCTTAAAATACAGTAATCCAATGATTTGCATTTCATGCATGAAAGAAATAGAATCTTTCTGCAAAAGGCTCTTGAAAAAATCCCCTGAATCAAACTAGCGCTACGCCTCTTAACGCCCAAAAAAATTACAACGTACGGAAGGCTAAACCGGAAATTCCAAATCAGACCCCATTACGCCTACGCCCATTTTTGAGTCATCGGGTAGGACAGAAATCGGTCACGTAGCTACACAACTCCAAAAACTCCACGATTGATCACCCCTTGAGACAATGCGCTAATGTCCATCCATGTCCGACTACATCGTCAAAATTCTCAGCCCAATTACGCCATGTAATTTCCCAGGATGGCCCTGTTGAACTTGTACTTTTGCTTGTCGCGCTTCTCGGAAATGCCCAGAATTCTCGAGACAAAAATTATTGGCCAACGAAGCAGCGCAAAATAAGGGCCCATTAAATTGAGGGCTCCAGAAAAGGGGCGTAATTTGGCGTGAAGCGGAAGTCGAACTTTTGTTTGGCTGCAAAAGCTAATTAGAGGCTAGAGCAAACTAGCAGAGATCTTTCGCGGAACTAGTAAGGGCGAAATAGCAGAGATCCTTGAGGAAATTGGGGGCGACCTAGCGACGATCTTTTGAGCAAGCTGAGGGGGAAGGCTAGCAAAGATCTTTGTGGAATCGGACGAGAGAGGGGCAGGCTAGCCGAGATCCTTGAGAAACTGGCGACTCGACTAGCAGAGATTATTGCGGAATTGAGGGCAATCCAGAAGTGATCATTGGCAACACCAGCAAGGACACGCTAGCAGAGAAATTTGAGGAAATTGGGCCAAAGCGAGGGATAACTAGCAGAAACCTCTCAGGAATTATGAGGGCTGACTAGCCGAGATTCCTGAGGGAGTTGAGGCAAGCCGGCAAAGATCGTTGAGGAAATGGGACCTAGCTAGCAGGGATTTTTGAGGAATAGGTAGCAGGTAACTTCATAAATTGGTTGTCAACTAGCAAAGATCTTTGACGAAACACAGTACCCTCAATTTCTAGAATCCTGCACGACCACGGCTTCACAGAAGAAGAAGCCCTCCAACAGAAGGGGGTCGTCTACAACAATACAGTACAAGCCATGGCCACCGTACTCCGAGCACTCCCACAGCTCAGTCTACAGTTCTCCGATCCGGCTAGAGAGGTAAGGCTTCGAAAACTTAGGGGTAGGCTTAGGCTTAGACTTAAGCTTAGGCTTGGGCTTAGGCTTAGGCTTGCGCTTAGGCTTCGGCTTAGGCTTAGGCTTAGCTGAGGCTTGGGCTTAGCTTAGGCTTAGCTTAAAATTCGGCTTAGGCCTAACAATGGTTTAGGCTTGGGCTTCGCCTAGGATTCGGCTTAGGATTCGGTAAAGCCCAAAGTACCGTAGCAAAAATCCCTCGGAAATCCTCCCAGAAAGAAGGGCAAGAGTACGAAAAGCACCTGCCTACGGGGTGCCCAAAAAGAAGTGAAAAAGCTGGCATTTCAGCAGGAATGAGCGCAATAGAGAATAAAAATTCGGGGTCAAAAACAGTCTGGGAAAGGGGAAATTAATTTCAAAAGAGCTACGAGTTTTTCAAAACTTCTAAAAATTCTGTGATTGCAAAAACTTATTTTTAGCCCAAAGAATGAGGCAAATCGCATTTTAAGCTTTTACAACCCAAATTTGCCATTCGAAAACCCCCTTTTCCAGAATTGACCTGTATCTAGCGAATCCACTCCTAGCCCTCGAGAAGAGCTTCTACCACCTTGTGAAGTCGAGGCTTGCCCATCTTTTCGCTTGATTCTTCTTTCTTCATTTTTACCCTGGAATTAATCAGATTAAAATTATTTAAATAATTAGATTAAGATTTAATATTTTCAATTTAAACGATTATATTCTTTTTAAAATTCTCAAAAAACGATAAAATTCAAGTTTAAAAATTACAAAATTGTCGCAAAAAAGGTTGAAAATAATCTCTAATAAATTCCAATTTGTGGAGACAATTCATTTTTTAACTTAGAATTCATAAAACTTACAAGAATTTAAAAAGTATAGTAAAGCTCGGAAAAGCACAGCAAACCACCTCCAAAAATCCTCGAAATTTCCAGGCGGACGCGCGGATCGTGCTGGACGTGCTGAAGGCGGGCCAGGAGTCCGAGCCGTTCAGCCCCGAGCTGGCGAAGGCGCTGAAAGCATTGTGGAGTGACAAGACCGTTAGGGATGCCTGCAATCGGGGCAATGAATTCCAGCTCACCGAGAGTGCACCATAGTGGGTTTTATAGCAAAAAAACTTTCAAAGCCTTTAGAGTCAAGGAAAAGCTCGCGAAAAAATTCGATGCATAGAAAAACATCAAAAAACGCGTAAAAGTGTTGAAAACAGATTTTAAATTAGCGAAATAACTTTTTTTATCAACAAAATCGTCGAAAATCCTGATTTTCGAACTTCTCGACAACGAAAAACGCTCGAAAACTGTTACTAAATTCGTTTCTAAATTCTCAAAAGCCTCCAGAGCCCTGAATCCCTTTAAAAAACGCTCAGAAAATGTCTCAAATCGCATTCTTTAAACCTTAAATCACTCTAAAAATAATAGAAAAGCTCGAAAATAGCTACAAAATAAAACGTTCTCATTCAAAAAGCTAAAAAATCCCATATTTTTCAGCTTCCTCGACAACCTGGAGCGAATCTCGATGCCCGACTATAAGCCGTCAGAGCAGGATATTCTCCTGTCTCGGATAAAGACCACCGGAATCGTCGAGGTCAAGTTCCAGATGAAGAATGTCGATTTTCGGTGAGTAACTATGAACTAAAAACCCTATCAAAACCGCAAAAAGATAAAAAACAACTACAGGAAAAAAACCTAATAAAATTTAAAAAAAGCCTATACCGATAGGGGGCACGGTCGAAGGGGACCAATGCCGGTATGGGCACCGTCGATAAAGGGGATCAGCCGGTATAGGGGCAGGAGATGGGGACCATTGGGGGTTAAAGGGTGCTAATGCACTTGGGGGGGCAGTCTGGATTTTGACTACGAGACGCTCCAAACGCCGTTTTTTAAACTCGACGCCTCTGGAGAAGCTAAGCTAAGATTAAGCCTAGGCTTAGCTTCATACAAACGAAGCCTGAGCTTAGCTTGAGCCAAGCTAAGCTTAGTTCTAAGCTAACCCATAAATGACCCCATTTTGACCTCGTAAGAATTTTAAGCTCAAGATAAGCTTAGCTTGGGCTTGGGTTTAAGCCTAAGCCTAAGCTAGGCTTAGTTAAAGCTAAGTTAAGCCTAGGCTTACGTTGAAAACCAAGTAGCTTAACCGGAGCTCCTCGTAACCCCTTACTACCAATTTTGGACTGCCCCCCCCCCTCCAACTGCATACCGCATAAAAAATACAAACTACATGGTTAAGTAAAATCCTAAGCTATAAATTACAGTGTTCTAAACGTTAAAGAAAAACTTAAACCACAACCTACAAAGCTAGGAATGTTGATTTTCATGGTTTAAAACGCCAAACCACATAATGCAAAAAGTAGAGAAAATTATAAACTACAAACAAAACCTAATAAACTAAATGAATGCCTAAACTACTAACTCCAAGCGCCATACCCTAAATTAAAACCTAAACTCCAAACTCCAGAGTCTTCGACGTCGGCGGTCAACGATCAGAGCGAAAAAAGTGGATCCATTGCTTCGAAGACGTGAACGCCATCATTTTCATCGCAGCCATCTCCGAATACGATCAAGTGTTGTTTGAGGATGAGACCACGGTTAGTAAACAAAAAAATTAAAAACGTAAAACTATTTTCTAAATAGTCTATAAAACTATATTCCCGGCTTTAGAACCGTATGATCGAGTCGATGCGCCTGTTCGAGTCGATCTGCAACTCCCGTTGGTTCATCAACACATCAATGATTCTCTTCTTGAACAAAAAGGATCTTTTTGCCGAGAAAATTCAGCGCACGTCGATCAAGATTGCATTTCCGGAGTATAAAGGTGAGCAACAACAGTTTTTTTTAAATGAGGGGCAAAAATAAATCTAGATGCATGCTTTGCAAAAGTAATTTAGCGTCATAAACGCTCGGGAAAATCTAGAAACACATAAATTAACTAAAAAGCTGCTAAAAGTGCGTCCAAAACTATTTCTAAGCTTTTACAGACAAAACGAAAGCAAAATTCGTCTTTTCCAACGTCGAATCGAACTTATAAAAGCGCTAAACCCCAGAAACCCTTTAAGCAACGAAAAAAAACATTCAGGAGGCCAAAACTACGATGAAGCCGTCGCTTATATCGAGGAGAAGTTCGAGGCGCTGAACGCCAACCCGGAGAAGACGATATACATGCATCAGGTAGGCTTGGGCTTAACTTTAGCTTCGGCTTCGGCTTCGGCTTGGCTTCGTCTAGAACCTGCTCTAAAAAACTTCTCTAGACCTGCGCCACGGACACGAATCAAGTGCAAATGATCCTCGACTCTGTCATCGACATGATCATCCAGGCCAACCTACAGGGATGCGGTCTCTACTAAATTCACATTTTTATCTTTTATTCTTACTTATGACACTTCTATCAATTCCAAAACATAAACTAGTAGATTGCTTTTCTAGATTCTCCAATTTTTTCGACAAATCAAAAATTTTTTCTACTTTCAAATCACTAAATCTATTTTCTAAATTCAAAACTATCCCTTTTCGACCTCGCCAAACCAGAATCTAGTTTATAAACTATCAAAACCTCTCTACCAAGCTTCTACTTTCTAAACGAAGTCCAAAACGAAGCCCGGAAAGGGCTACAAAATGGGTTCCACTGTTTCTAGTCTACTCTAATCGATAAATCGCACCAAAAAGGTTCTTTTAAAAGATTTCTCTCGCCAATTTGACTTTCTTATGCTTACTACACCGCTTTTCACCCCCAGATCTCCCCCAAAAATCTTGCGATCTATAATCTCTTCATGATCTCTCGCTTCTCCTCCCCTTCCCCGAAATTCCATATCTATTAGGTCGCTATTGCTCAACTAGTAGACCGAACGAAAGACACGAAAAACATACAATCAAAACGAATCTCTCACCCCAAGAAGCAGCTTCTCCTCCTTGTCCTTCGCTTCCGCTTCTTCTGTTCTCGCCCGCTTCATCCCTTCTCGTCGACGAGCGATCGACGTTTCCTATGAAAACAAGTATATTGTTCGTGTGTGTACACTTCATAATTCACGCCGAGTGAACTCCTTGATGATGATGAGACCAATGTATTCTCCAATTTGTGATGTTTCCTGTTCCAATTCAACCGAATAAATCCAATGGTTATAACGAGTTTATTCCGTGACTAAAATGGCGGGTGGGGAGGCGGGCGAATAGATACGATACAACGGGGGGAACAAGTAATCGCTAGAAAATCGGGGGAAAATGTGTTTTAAAGGGGCGCGGACAAGGCAAAGTCTCGATGGGGATGAACTGGGAGTAGATGGTGAGGGCCACAAAAAGAGAACGGGAAAATGGGGAAGGAACAACCGAGATGTGTGACGATCGATCAAAGGAGGCATAGATAGTAGGTAGAGGAGAGGGAGAGAGTGGCGAGAGAAAGAGAGAACAAATCGAATAGACGCACGCACAGAAAACAGAAAAAAAAACCGGGGGATCTTTGTATTCTGCTTAGATGTCGTCGACGGCAATCTCCTCGCCGTCGTGGGCCTCGATCGTCTCGACCTGCTTCTTCTTGCGCTCCTCGAGCTGCTGGGCGACGGCGGACGTCTTGCCCGAGTCGAAGGCGACCTCGTCGTCCTCATCCTCATCGTCATCCTCGTCTTCCGTCTCCTCCTCGGCCTCCTTCAACCAGTTGATCACCGGCTCGCAGGCGGCAATGATCGCCTTCGCCTGCGATTTTGACACGTATTTCGATGAGGGCTGAAAAATGGGGTTATTCCAGGAATTGAAATAGAAAAACACTAGAAATCACGCCAATTTCTCGAAAAAGCTATACCTTTTCGGCCCACTTGAGAATGGCCTCCTCCTCGCAAATGTCCAAATCGTAGAGGGCCTTGATGATGTGCGGGGCGCGGGCCATCAGCGAGTCCTTGTGGCGCACGATGACCTGCTCGATGCCGCCGAGGAAGTAGCGCTGAGCCTGAAAAACGAAAATAAACTTAAATCCATTAAATCGCTCATTTGCAAAAGCATCCCGCTAAAAAGAAGCCTTTGTTCAAACAGAATTCATTGAAATCGAACAATTTATACAAAAGTTTAATTTTAAAAACCCTCAAGCTCCAAAAACGCGCAAAATTCCTGCTCACCTTGCTGTCGTTGGCAGTGAAGCGGAGCAGGCACTTCGCATACTTCTCAATCTGCTTCTCGGTGATGATGTTGTCGTCAAAGATGACGTTGGCCAGGATGAGGGGCGCCTTCTGCTTGATGTCGAGGCGCTCGGCTTCGTTCGCCAAATCCTAAAAACCCAAATTACGATGAGAGAAAAGAAAAAACTCCATACCAGTCCATCCCCAATGGCGTCCTTCTTTTTCTTCTCCTGGAAGAAGGTGTGCAGCATGTCGAGGCGCTCATCGATCGACTTCTCCAGATCGGCCGAGATGACGAGTTTGCCGACGCCGGCAGCGAGCTTGTCGGCATCGATTTCCGGGGCCTCGGCCCAATCGTCGTCATCGTCGTCCTGGACCTGGATGTCGTCGCCCGACGAGGAGCCGTGCTAAAAAAGGGATAATACGTAAGGACAAAGATGAATAACTGATTTTGATTTCGCATCACAAGATTTTGAAAAGCGCGTGACAGAATTTCGCTGTATTACAAGTGGAAAAACTGTTTTTAGAGCCTCCAAAATGTAATTTCGATGGAAAAATCGAACAAGCTAAAAACAAACGTCTTCATTTTAGAATTATTTACGTTTTTTATCCTAAAAATCTTTAGACAAAAAGAATAGATTTTACCTTGCTATCATTGCCATCCTCTTGCGCATCCCCATTCGTGTCGGCAGCCGGCTTTCCATTCGTCTTGTTGGCCTTCGGGTTCCCAATGTTCAAGTCGACCTCGATCTTCGGCGGATTCTTGATGATGTAGGTGCTGAGACGCCAGCGCGGGTCGATGATGGCCGAGTGGCCGCACGCCTTGCACTTCGAGTGGATTTGGTTCTTGCGCACCAGCTGAAAAAATGGGGTAAATTCACCAAAATCAAAAATCATGTCGCAAAATGGCCAAAAGAATAAATAAATTTACCAGTGCCGTCTCCGGGTTCTCGCACGAGCCGCAGAGGACAAATTTCTTGATGAAGCCGTCGAGGATGTCTTGCAGCTTGGCCGCGTCGTGTTCACCGTTGACGATGTACCGCTCGTTCTTCACGTCGATCTGCGTCTGGGCTCCGAGCTCACAGCCGAAATATTTGGTGGGATCTGAAAAAGAAAATAAATGATAATCTTTGGACACAAATACATATTTTCAGCAAAAACAGTTGTAAAATAGCTCCTCTTCAAATTCAGAAACTCTCACAAAATCAAAAAAGACATATTTTTTGATAAAACGCCTATTTTTAAAAACCCGTAAAATGCCAAATATCCTTTTTTGTGAATGTATCAAAGTTTTTTTCGGAATTCTTAAAGACCTATAAAACGTACAAATAGGTGGGCGCTCGAGAGCCTTGGCGATGTCGACCATGTTGGAGATGACCGTCTTAATGCCGTTGCCCTTTCCCTCGACCTTGGCCATGATGCGGGGCATCTTGTAGCGGTAGAAGGGATCGGAGACGTTCCTGTTCACGTTCAGCGCCATCTTGCTCGCTCAAGTAGTACGTCGTATTCTCTAAAACACAAAAATTAGTAGAACTAGACAATAAGATCGTACCGTTATCACAAATACGCTGTTGCGTAGAGGAATTCACAGTGCATACGCTACTGGAATTCAGGGTAAACCGGAGTAACGAAGAGCTTGAAGCCTTCAGTTTCTTCCTTTTTCTCGACAACCTCCCTGAAAAAAAAAGATTATAAAAGCCAAGAAATAATTTCAATTATTAATTAGGATAAATTACAAGGCAAAAAAAAATTACAAGAGTCCGACGGGCCAAGTAGCATACACCGGATGGGGATGAATGCCGGGTTTTGCGCCACTTTTTGGGTTTCGACAAATTTCCGGATTCCATTTTTCAGATTAAAATTCAAATTCGCAAAATTTACCTTCTTGAGGGTTGTCCACCATAAAATTGCTCCGAATGGTGATTCTTCTTTTTGGGCTGTAGAACATGCACAGCTCGGTGCACTCCGGTCTCACTGTTGAGGGAACCTGAAAAAAATAAAGTTATAGCGAGAAAGGTAGGGACGATATGACGAAATTCAGAAATCGTGGAAACGCTAGAAATAGAGCAAATCGTAGTTTATCTTTCTAAAAAGTAGAAAACGGGGGTTTCGAAGTTTTCCTAGCTTTTTATGTCTAAACACAGAGCTAGTAATTTAGCTAGTAGGCCAGGAAGCCTCTTTCTCAAAAAAAAAGAGAGGATCTGTTCCTGAAAAGAAGAAAGATCAGCTTTTAGGGAATTTTCCAAGCTTTTCCACCTCAAAATAGCTAAAACCCCGAAAGTAGGCCACAAAATCCCGGGGGAACCCCCCGAGAACAATTGCCACGTCTCGAAATGCGGGAAATCCATGAGCCGGGCGAGAATGGCCGGGCGTGTATGGTCTGGGTGGGCGCTCCGGGATACGTCACGGGGAAGCAGAGAAGCAGAGGCGGGCGAGGAGGAGGGGAGGGGGGCGAATAGAACGGCGCGGCGGCGGGCGAATGGAAATGCATGGGGTGGCATAGAGAGGCGAAGAAATAAGGGGGCAGAGAAGGCACCGCCCGCGCACAATCGATCCCACAGTATCCCGGGCACGGCGCCCCTTTCAACGCGGGACCCCCGGGGGTTTGAAATGCGGGGAATGGGGGAGAGCGAATGAAGCAACAGCAACCAGGGGCCGACCGCGGTGATGGAGTGACGAAATGAATGAAAGACAGATACTGGGTACGCCCAACTCGACACCTGCGTATCAGTTTTCAAAATGGGGCAGCGAACAGATCAAAAAACGGCAAGTTTTGAAAAGGGTTCCCGGAAAAAATGAGGAGATAGCGATGGGAGGGCAGATGTCGCAGATTTTCATCATCAAATTGTTGCCGCACTAACCGGAAGTGTGTGTTGCACCACAAAAACACTTAGACCAGAAAATCGGGCTGCAAAAATTTCCAAAATATCGAAACCTACAAATTAAACATCGGTCAACTACAGAATCCAAAAATCTACCTTGAAAAGATGGAAAATGGAAGAGCCAGACTAAACCGCCCCAGAACCCCAAAACCATTCCCCAACAGGGTCAATATGTCGAGAATCGGGTCCGGGCGTGCGGGCGAAGTGGTGTGGTGAGGTGCGACGGATCGGGACGAATGCAAGAAGAAGCGCAAAAAAGACGAAGAAGAGAGCCGTTTCGGCTCGTTTCAGGGGCTACCGACTGACGGAGCCAGTTCGGCGCTGCTCCACGAGCTGTGGTGTGTCGACGGGAAGCGCGAGAGAAGGGCGGCAATGGATGGGGGTGTCCATCTATCCATTCCTTCCTTCCTTTTCCATCCATCCCCCTATTTTTTTGCGCTATGTTCGTCTCCAACACTCCGCCGTCGGGCCACACATCGCTAGAGGGACGGGCAGGGCAGAGTGCCTTTTTGCGTGTAATTGGATGGGAGTGTGGGGCTCTTCTGAAAAAGGGGGGAAGGGCCGCCGCCGGAACGACGAGAAGGACCCACACGGGCTCTCGCATTCCGGCCAATTTCGGCAAATTGGCCATTCAATCGCGGGGTGGGGCAGTTCGGGGGAGAAAATGAGGGAACGCCGTTTAATCCCTCGAGTCAACGTGAAGCGCGCAAATTTCGAAAACAAGAAGCTGGGCGGAGAATTATGGGGTTTCTCGCTATAATGCTGAAAAACAAGAGTTGAGAATCAAAAACCTTCTAAAACTACCCAGAAATCTAGAAAACCGGACAAATCGGTCTTGAAAATTGACAGAAATTGAATTGACCTTGTGTTGCTTGTTTTCAACAGTTTTAGGCAAACGACGACAACGCGCCTCCCCCGGGAAAACCAAACAAATGATCAACCAAAAATGCACCGGCCAGGACAACTCATCCAAATTACACTCATGAAAAGCCGATTGCAGTGCCCTGAAAAACTACATCACAATGCGAACCCCACATCAAAAGGAATAAACCGGTCCCCCGATAGAATCACCCCGGCAGACAGCACTTCCCCGCCCGAGTATTCTCGACAAAAAGCGAACAGCGAAAATTTGGGTCAAGGCGTTCGCAAAATTGTTGGGGGGCTTATGTGCGGAGAGAGGAAGAGCAGGGGAAACCGGACAAAACTTTGATAGCTTATCAGCTAAAGGGAATGGGGACGGCTGAATGGGCGGAAAATCGGGAGGGGGGGGCTTTCCCAATATTTCGCGGAGTTCAGGGCTGCCATTCAATCATTTTCGGGGTGAATGGAGAGGATTGTGAAAGAATGAGAATGACTGGGAAGTGATTTAGGTACGAAAAATGCGCAAAATAAGGAAATGATCACTGTGCAGTCTATAAAGGTTCAGAAATCCGCAAAAAGCATTAAAAACAACTAGAAAATTTTTACAAACTCTACAAAACAAAAAAATAAAAAAATAAAATTCGATAAAAATTCTATAAAAAGCGCAGAAAATTGAAAATTTCGGGTTGAGAGAAAATCGGGAAGCGGCTCCTTTCCGCTCCATTATACGAAATCCGTAACTTGGTGTAGTACGGAATATCGACTTTCCGATTTTTTGCAGATTTCAAGAGCAAGAAATAGAAAAAAAAAGATAAAATAAGTAGTTTTTACGCCTATAAGCTATCCTTATCTTTTATTTTTTTAATATGATGCGTAGAATATTATTATGCTTCTTTCTAGACCCGTCATGCCCATTTTCGTCGCATAAATCTTCAGAATTCGATTTTCTGATTTTGTAAAACTTGAAAAATCTATAAAAACGTTTTAGGAAAGCGAACTGCAGGGCCAGGGCTTCTCAGCGAGTTCTGGAACGCAGCGAGGATGGCTATTAAGGTATGGAAAAGCCCAGAAACGTTAGAATTTCGAAATTTTAGGGATCATGACGACAACAAATACTGTGCGATCGAAAAGGAAGCGGCTTGGAATGGACGACAATTTTTGGAAACGATGTTGAAGGGCTGAGGACGATGACAGCAACGTCAAAATATGAGTCATCTAGGGGAAAGCATTTTTTGGGGGCTGATTTTTTCGAGTTAAAAATTTAGCAATTCTGAAAATTGGTAGATCTAGGGCATTTTACGTTTGTTTGTTCGAAATCGTAACTTTTTGAGCGATTTTTGTACTTTTTAACCCGGGCGGGATTATGGACTACGCACTACAAACTACAAACCACAACACTGGAGGAGCGGACGAGGACGTATTACTGTATTTTACTAGCGTAATGCTACCATAGCACACGGGTTCCGGGATTTCAGATTCCGCATTAATATAGACGTACTACAAGCGCTAGAGTACGCTAGACTACCACTACAACATTTGCAGTTACTCCGGATAAGAGCTATAGGATTTTCAAGCAACTGATTACTGTATCCTTAGATTCCGTAACAGTACGCGTGCTACATAATCGACTACAAACTACAGCACTGAAACCGCCGAATAATGCCTACAGTATCATTACCGTATCCCCAGATTTCTTTAGATTCCGAGATTCCTGATGAATACTACGTACGGGCTTTAGACGTATTTAGTACTGTAGCGTACTACACTTATTATTAGTTAGACGCATTACATGTTTACAGTACGCCAGACTACTGTAGACAACACATAAAAACGGGGCCGATGCTCCAGAAAAGAATACAGGATTGGGGCGGAAGAGTAGGGGGAACCAGTTTTCCACTCGACTACTCTGGACACCCTCGTTCTCTCTCTCTCTCTCTCTCTTGCACTCTCTTTCGCCTGCAAATATCTATAATGTTTTCCACTCAAGCCCCTCCCATCGTGCCCATGAATTGACAATGTCGCCCAATATTTTGTGAAGCGCTGAATGGAAAAGTAGGAAGGGAGGACAAATATACAGCGCATCCTTGGGGGTGGAAAAGCTTCAAAAATGATTTATTTAAGTTTTACAAAGTAATTTAGTGGATTTTGTAGCGTTTAAGGGAAATAGCATGTCCTCAAAATAGCTAAAAATTAGTTTGAAAATTTGTTTAAAACTGTCTACACTAATTTAAAACCTGTTTTCTAGTTATTTTCGTCTTTTTAAGCTTTGTAACAGGTGTGATGAGCAGAAGGTGGTTTTTTTTTTTTTTTGGTTTTTTTTTTGCCAGATCAATTTTTAAGGTATTTTCCGTGTTTTAAGCTATTTTTATCCCTAGGGAAATTTTAAAACTTTTTTAGAGCTCCGGAAAAACCTTGCATAGAATTTACTTAGGAATTTTGTAAAATAATGCAGCGGATTTCCTAGCGTTGAAGAGACTTTTTGTATCCTAAAGCTTACTTACCGTATCCATTTTAACTATTTTTTTGCATTTTTAAGCATTTTAAAAGTGTGCTTTTCACGTACCGTACGAATTTTATAAAAATTTTTAGATATTTCTGAATTTTTAAGGCATTTTAAGCTAGCTAATGACCCAGAAACTCACCGGAGATTTATGGCATCGGGTTTTTGGCGAGACGTTGGGTGAAGGGGGGCGCGGAAAAGCGGCGGCTAGCTGTGAGTGAATGACTATCAAAATTGACCGTTCGCTTTGGACCCCCGCCCTCCGGAATTATGGAAATTCCGGCTGATAAATCCTTTTTCCGGGACGCTACTCTCTGCGGTTTCGGATCGATGAGAAATAATACTGCTGCGGGGAGATTGGTCATCTATCAAAAAACGCTTTTCGGGGGTCGGGGGTGGTGTTTGATGAGATTTTCCAATGGAATTTTTATTTACAATTTTTTTAGAATTTTTCGGGGCTAGGGAATTGGATTTTAAAGGTATCAGACGTCATACTACGTTAATAGGACATAATTGGAATTTTTGGAGCCACTTGACTATTTTTGAAGGTCTATGACACGAAAATGAGCTTAGGAGCTGTGGTTTAGGCTCGGGCTTAGGCTCAGGCTTAAGCTTGGGCCTAGGCTCAGGCTTAGACTTAGGCTTAGGCTCGGGCTTAGGCTTAAGCTTAGGCTTAGGCTTAGGCTTAGGTTTGAGTAGGCTTAGGCTTAGGCTTGAGCTTAGTAACGTGAAGCTCAAATTTAGCTATTCCGAGCTCAGCCCCCCCTGGAAATTCCGGTTTTCCAGCCATGGCAGATTTTGCTGCCGTAATCGGATTGGACAGGCTTTGGCAGAGGGAGCGAGAGAGTGTGAGAAAGCGGAGAATCAGACGGTTAGAGGCAGCTAGAAGAAAAGGTGAAAATCAAGAACCTAGGCTTTGAAGGGTCTGGATTACCGTCAAATCCACTGAGAGAGAGAGAGAGAGAGAGAGAGAGAGAAAGATTCCCGTTTCGACCTCGACCCCCTGCCCTTCTCGTGCTCCTTCTCCTCCTCCTCAATCTAGAGCCATTCCAAAAGCGGTGGGCGATCCCGTTTATCTGGGACGACCACAAGACGACAAGCAGCCAGAAAGCAGCACCACCATCCCCTCTGCCCGATCTTGCCCTTCCTAGAGCTACATAAGGCGTCATTTGGCGTCAACAGTTGTCGCGCGTACTCTGCAGTACTGTACCGTACTCACCGTATTCTACAGTACTCTCCCTACTGCAGTAACCCCCTAAAATGCGATTCCTGCAATGGGTTCTGTCGATTTCTCTAATTCTGCTGCCGGTGGCTGTGACATTTGAGTGCTATACGTGTAATAACCATCCTGGGGCGGATGACGCGACGCCTTGTGATGAGCAGGTTGGGTTATTGGCTATTTTTGTCCCTTCCACGGCCCTTTAAAATGACAAACTTCGATGTAGGAGTCCTGAAAAGACATTTTTCATGACTTCAATGGCCCTTTAAAACGAAAACTGCAGCTTTGCTAGACCTGCAATGCCAGAATTCAATCCGAAATGTATTTTCCTTGACTTCAATAGTTCTTTAAATCTAAAAACTACACCCCAGAATCCTGAAAACCATAATGCCGGATTTTTCAATTTCCAATTTCCAAATAAAAACAAAAATCCGATTTTCAAGGTGGAGGAATGCCCGGAAGGGGTCGAGTCCTGCTCGATGCTCACCTATTTTTCCCAATTTGACCGGCGACAACACACCCGGAAATTCTGCACGACAAAGGGTACGGTAGAAAATTAAATTCAGCGTTTTGAGGACTTTTTACTGCTTAAAAATATGCTTTTTCCAGGCCCATGGACATTTAAAATCAAAACGTTTATTTTAGGAAGTCCAATTTACGAGTATTTGCTTGGGTTCCCGGGCAGCAGCATGTGCCAGAATATCAAGACGGTGGGGTGAATTTTGCAGTTTGTAGCAGAGCGTCCCTTGTTGTATTTTGTAGTTTGTAGTTTGTGGTGTAAAAGGTATCGTGTTGTACCTTGTAGTCTGCCCTCTGTTCCCCATTTCGTCTCTTGGTGTATTCTGTAGTCTGGATGTGGCTTGTTTGTGACGACTCTGTGATGTTTGGTAGTATGTTGTTTGCAGCCGAGGCCGCCCGCATTAGCTTTTTAGTTTATAGTTTGTAGCGCATCGATGCCGAGCGCATATATCGCCTTTTTGTATTTTTGTAGTCTGTAACCTAGGAAACAGGCAATTTTGTAGTTTATAGCGCCAAGGCTAAGATTAAGCTCTTTTTGATTTTGTAGTTTGTATCCTAGCCGTCCAGGATTAGTTTTGTAGTCTGTAGTTTGTATGTCGGACCGTCCTGTTCTAATTTTGTAGTTTATAGCCCCCTGTACCGCCAATTTTTTCAGGCGGGCCTAATGAACCAGAGTCGTGAAAAGCGGCAGGTTGCCCTCCCTCCAGCGCCTCCCGTCTTCCAGGTACAGTACCCCCCAAAAAATTACGATATTTTTCGTGCATAATTTTAGAGCTCGTCCCTATTATGCGTGTGCACGACGAATTTGTGCAATAAGGGAGGGTATAAAGAAGTAAGAATTTGATTTTGATTTTAATTTTTTTTGTAGACGAGGCAAGCTAGCAGCGATTCTTTGGCTTCATAAACCCTTTAAAATGCAAAAATTCGGGTTTTAGAGCTTGGTTTCCCGCACTTTTTCGATCAGGGTAAGCTAGCAGAGGCCACTTGACTTCACAGGTCCTTTAAGTTACAGAAATCGAGATTTAGGAGTATGGTTTTTCGATTACAGACAAGCTAGCAGAGACCCCTTGACTTGCCGGTCCCTTTAAATTGCTAAAATGGAGGGTAGACGCTTAAAGTTTTCCTGGACCGAGCAAGCTAGCAGCAATACTTTGCCTTCCTGGTTCCTTTAAATTTAAAAACTTGATTTTCTGAAATTTTCGAAGGCCGACTAAGTTAGGAGAGATTCTTTGACTTGTCGGCTCCTTTCAAATGCCAAAATGGAGAATAGAAGTTAGTTCTAATCCTTTTTTCGAGCTTCGCAAGCTAGCAGCGATTTTTTTTGACTTCACAATCCCTTTAAAAGCATCCGTCTAGGTGCTGGAGCGTAATATGAACGATGATTTGCCGCAGCCCGAGAAGCGGAAGCGGAAGAAGGCAAAGAAAAGCAGCCCAAAGCTGGCCATTCAGAAGCTGGCGGTACCCGAGGGACCGCCCAAACTATTCAAGCCACAGGACGGGCAATTCGCCTAAATTATTCTCATTTAATCGATTTTTATACGACGTACCTTTAATAAAAAACGGGATTATGTGGCGTAATTGATTACCCAGGGATTTTCGGTAGTTAGCAGAGACCATTCAGGATTTTAGCTTTATTAAATGGCCATTCTCATTTGGTAATGCATCACGCAATCTAATCCAGCAACGTCGGCAATCTCTTCCTTTCCTGTTGTATTCCGGCAAATGTCTTCCAATCATCCTTCACCTGACGACACCAATTCCCCGCGTGGAACTGAATGGTGAATAGGTTCTTTGGCATTATCGGGGGGGGGGCGGACTGTTAAGGGGCCCCAAAAAAGGGGAAAAAGGAAAAAAAAGAGGGGAGGGGGGATAGGGGAGTGAGAGGGGGAAAAAAAGAGAAAAAAGGAATTTATAAGTCGAGAAATATCTAGTAACTTCATAGGAAACATTTTATTAGTGTTTTTGGTAAAATAAAACTATTTTTAATCTAGAAAATATATAAAAAAAGTCGAAATTTGTCAAAAATCGCTAGGAAAACAAAAGCCCCCCCCCCCGATAATGCTAAAGAACCGAAAACTACAAACTACGATTTCCTGAATTACCTTGCATAACGCATTCTTCTTGGCCGCCTCCATGGAGCAATCACAGAAATCAGTGTCGCACTCGCCCTTATTCCCACCAGACCAATAACACGTCCCATGGATCTGGCAGCACTCTCGCATTTGGCCTGCAATCGGGAGGGGGGTAGCAGAGAGAATTTGGGAATCGGGAGCTACTGGGCAAGCTAGCAGAGTTGATTTGTGAGCCAGCAGGGGTACCTGCGGCTAGCTGGCAGTGATTCTTTGGATTTGCTATTATCGAAACTCAGAATTTCTTATTTTTTTTGCATAGAATTCGGGGGTTTTCGGGGAAAATTAGCTAAATTTCGACATTACGAAATTTCGGCATTGTGAATTCAGTAGGGCAAGGCAAGCTAGCAAATACAATTTGGGCAACAAAAATCAGCTTTTCGGTACTGGAATTTTTGCAAGGGGGGAATAATTTTTTGTCAGTACGGCCGTCTAAAAAATATAGACTATTTTTATAGTGCGTTACACAGTTTTTAGGTAAAAAAGTCTTAAAAACTTAGACAAAATAGCAATATTTTTTCGATTTTTTTGGGCAAAAATGACCAAGAAAGGGCAGATTTTCGGTTTTTCAAAAATGTTTAAAATGTTTGTGGAAGCTTTTTAGTGAGCAAAAACTACGCAAAAACTATAAAAATACATTTTTGATTTTTTACAGGTAAACGGAAAAACAAGGAGTGCTCCCCCCCGCTAACGGTCCAGTACCGATCTTTGATCGACCGTAACTTCGTAACCCTACGTAGTTGAGGTCGACAGTCCAACTGTGCGAATAGGTCCATCCACATTGCAGTCATGTTGTCCACACCACACGGCAGCTTTGCTTGAATTTGATGGGGAAAGGACAGAAGCAGGACAATAACTAGTGGGAATAAGTATGGAATTGTCATTTTTAGGCTGGATACTGTAGCGTACTGTAGCGTACTGTAGCGTACTGTAAGCTACAGTGGGGTACTGTAGTATACTGGCGCTTGGTTGCCAGCTATAACTATAGCACATAGCACCTCCTGGGCGTTAATGAACTCTATTTATACATCTACCAGCTTGCCGGCGCTAAAAAGCAGGCTGAAGATTGGATTAGGAGAAGCGAGGTAGTGGGGACGGCCTCGGGAATTGAACCTGTTGATGTTGAGGGTTGGGGGCTTGTTTGATAACTGTATCTCCCCCCCCACTCTCTCTCTCTCTCTCTCTCTCTCTCTCTCTAGCTTGCCAAATCGGTTTTTAGACTTTTACCTAGATTTTCAAAAATTCGGCAAAAAATCGGAAGACCCGGCCGTAGCGAACTGTGCCATTCGAAAGAGCATCAAAAATAGTCCCTAATAACGTTTGGTCCGAACCCCTAAAGGCCCTGGTGTGGTTGCTAGGATTTTTTTGAAGTTGCAACTCGGCAGCGGGAAGCCCCCCCCAGCGGTCATACTTTCCGAGGCTAATTTCACGAGAAATCAACCGTGCGAAATCGTTTTGACATTTACATTTGAAAGAGCACCAAAAATAGTGCAGAAAACAGTTTCGACTGGAACTAGAGAGACCCTGGTGTAGTTGCTAGGAGTTTTGAAGGTTTGACTTTTCGTCGTTTTGGAGCAACGGGGGGGGGGGATTACGACACGATACGAAACGATTACGATACGAAATATGTCTCCATTTATTCACACCGTCAACCGCATTCGATTCTCCGTCTTCGACCCCCATGTTCTTCTACTGCCCGGTGTATTCTGATCCCTCTCCGGCCCACTGCACGCCGTCAACACCAGCACGATTCGGGTACGGAGGGCCTAGGCAAAATCTTGTAGTTTGTAGTTTGTAGTTTATGGTACCTTTGCCAAAAGTGGAGTATGCCAGGCGGCGGCAAACATTGGCCAGAGGGCTAGCCCGTAGATGCGCACCAGGTCGTAAGAGATGCGGTTCCATGCTGGAAACCGAGGGAGAAGCTGCGCTATAGACTATAGGCTACAAGGTACGGCTAGACTGGTATTTTGTAGTCTACGATTTGTAGCCGCTACTTACTCGATTCCCCGAAACTCGGCACCAACACGATGGTCACGTATACGGCATCTGTCAGTAGGTGTAGCAGGAGTCGGTACAACCTGCAACAATTTAAAGTGCGCTAAAAACAGGACTTACCGATCTTTGGCGGTTTGTTGATGGCTGCCTTCGGGCATCTCGGCCTCTACCTCATAATCTGTCATGTATAACATTCTAAAAAGGATTACGCTATGAAATTAGGCGTGAATCAATCGATTAAGCAGTGAAACTAGATTTTTGCCAATAGATTGCGCTATAAAATTTACGTGTTTAGCAATAGATTACGCTATGAAATTGGCTGTAAAATCGATTACGCTAGGAAAATCGCCGTTTTTTTTAGAACCAGTTACGCTATGATTTTCGGATAGGTTACGCAACTAAATTCGTCATGTAATTTACGCACTTGTAGAGTAAATCGCAAACTGAGAGAGCATAGAAAAGGAGAGAGACGAGAGACGCCCAGGCAACGGCCGATGCCCAATAGGATTGTTCGAAGGGGGAACGGCGCCATGCACACCAACTGATCATGAACTCCATCGTGTTGCTGAAATTGACGGGGGTTGGCAAAGGGGTTCTGTGAGCTTGCCAAGAGCTGTTTTAGATTTTCCTCAAGTGTTCCTGCTAGCCTGCCTCACGGTTTTCTCAAAGAATCTTTGCTAGATGGCCCGGATAGCCGAAGCAAATGACCTTTGCTAGCCCGCCCCCTCATCTTCAATTCCTCAAGAATATCTGCTAGCCTATGTCATAGTTTCCTCAAAGAATCGCTGCTAGATCGCCTAGATTTAGCGAGCAGAACATCACTTTTAGTTTGCCCTTCGTTTTTGCGCGTCGCGCCATTGTTCAAGAATCTCTGCTAGCTTGCCCCGCTTCCCAATCCCTTTAACCTCCAAATTCCATGAACGTACTGTTCACGATCGATCTCAATGGCTGCCAGAACGGCAAATACAAATGACGAGGCGATGATCACCCCGATCAGCGCGTTCGAAAAGACGAAGATTCTAAAAAATGATCTTTACAGTAATCGTGCGTTTCTTACGAATGGGCCGGGAATACGGTAGTCAGATTCCGATGCAAACCGCTCCAGAATTGGATGCAGCCTGGAAATCGCGAGAAATTAGGCTTGGCTTAGGCCTAGGCTTGGCTTAAGCTTGGCTTAGACTTGGTTAGGTTAGGCTTAGGCTTCGGCTTCGGCTTTGGCTTTGGCTTAGGCTTCGCTTACCTGCTGTAGCAGCGGCAGTGACGTAGAGAACGGCCGGCGCTTTTGACAGGATCTCATTCATGAAGTAGGGCTTGTTTAAAGCTAAATTCGGGGAATTGTGTTCAGCTGGGGTACAAACTACAATGCAGGCTATAGGCCACAAACTCCAAGTTCTTACTTTCAAAACGAGCTAGAAAACTCTAAACTACACGTTTCAATTCGTTTTTCACTACAGTTTTTAGGGTTCTTTTTAGGGCATAGGGCTAGGCTACAAGTTAGACTACAAACTACAAACTCTAACCTCTCCTTACCTAGCATATACGGCACCGGAATACCCAGCGCGAACGCCAACGCAATATGGGCGAATAGCTGGGCGGCGAGGAATGATAGAGATGGGTGTGGGGAGGAGGGTGATGGATCTGAGGTATCTGGACGACTCTCCGGAAGGCATGACGCTATGCACAGGGCGATCCCGCAGGTTAGGGAGCCTGAAAAAGAAGGAGGAAAATCTATATTTTTTTGGTACTTCCCGGTCCCTTTAATCTTGTGTAGTTTGTGGTTTGTGAAAGGTGATTGTTTTTTCTCTGCGTCTAGCACACTCTCTCGCGCTATCTCTCCCTGTCTCTCTAGCGATTTCTCTCTCTCACTCACACTATCTCTCCCTATCTCTCTCTCTCTCTCTCACACGTCCCTCTCGCTCACTCTCTCACTCTCCACCTACTCAAGCCAAAATACGTGACCCCGACAAGTATTCGGCGAGTCGTATGCGAAAATATTAGCTCCTCCTCGAAATACATTAGTTGGAGCTCAAACTCAGATAGAATCGATTACGATAGGGAGTTCGGCGTAGATTGTTGCGATCTGGCGATAGAATTGGTCGATTTGGGCCCCGCGGGGTGACCCTCAAAAAATGGGTGCAACCCTAGGGGGAGATGCGAAACAGATGGGTGTTTTCAGGAGCCTAGCGGAAAAGAGAGAAGCCAACCTTTTGCGGGACGAATTTTTCGATTAAAGGGACCGGGAAGTGAAGATTTGGAGGATTAAAATAGCGTAATCATTTAATACCAAAAATTTATTAGATTTTCGCTGTAAGGCAAGCTACTGCCAATTTTTAAAGGATCCCCGGAAGTCTTATTTTGGGGTAAAAATTGCGTAATTGATTCCGAAACGGGATTTTCGGTCCGGTTCGTAAATTGTAACAGTACCGGCAACTTTTAAAGAAGTATTTAAGGCGCTTTTGCCGATTAATATCGCGTAATCAATTCCAAAAATGCATAAATTGATGAATTTTTGTTTTTTTAAAGAGACCGGCAACCATTTCTTAGCTGTTCGTTCGTTGAAGCTTATCTTTTCAGATCATCTGCCTGTCCCTCAAATTTTGCCAAATTTCTCGCCATTTTATGAGGGGTAGATCGGGTTTTGAGATTGAGCATGAGGTGGTACCACCAGGCATAGGCGCAACACTTTCATTTTAGGATTTCCCAAAGTTTCTCTGGTCTTTTGAGCGCATTTTTTTGATGGCTTTCGTAGTTTAAAGGTATTTTCAAGGCGTAATTCTCCAGAGGGAGCCATTCTAGTCACCATATTCGAAAACGGCGCTAAAAAAAGCTAAAACCTTCTGAATTTACCTTTTTTTCCTAAGTCTTGGTGACCTCCCCAAAGTGTCGCTGCTCGTTTGCCTAGCTAACAAGATTTCTCAGGTAGATTGACACCTACTTACCGACCTACCTACTTCCTATCCCTTCCTTTCCGTGTCGGATGGATATGTTGTTGACCCAGAAACCATGTTTGCTTTTGCCCCCCTCGCATGTTGATGTTATATGGTTCGGTCAGCGGGGGTCAACACCTACTCTACATCCTTTCGCTCGTTTTATCGATTTTTTTGCCGTCTCTGCAATTTAAAAAACTCTAGCATTAAGCTGGTTTGACAAAGAATGCTAAACTTGCTTTAGAAAATAAGTTTTGACACTTCCCAGTCCCTTTAAAATTGGACGTAAAAAATTTGGGGTCGTTTTCGCGCCTTTTCCGACTTTATAGGCATTTTTAGGTTAATTTGTCCAGAGCGAGCGCTTCTCACTATGATTTTCTGCATCTACGCAAAAAACTATGTCGAAAAACGCTTCAGAATAATTTTTATAGCTTTAGAATATTTTTATAAACCGATCACAAGACCTTACTGACCTCTGAGCAATTTTGGCGCTTCCAGGCCACTTTTCGTGTTAATTTGTCCAGAGCCGGCGCTTCTCACTATGATTTTCTGTATCTACGAATAAAACTACGTCGAAAAAAGCTTTAGGATAATTTTTGTAAAATTAGAATATTTTTTTAAATCGATCACAAGTTGTTGCAGCGATTTTTAACGCGAAATTTCAATTTAGCCCGGTATATAAATCAAAGAATCTCTGCCTTTTCGTGGAAACATCTGATTTGTGTTTGTGCGTAATCAGCCGGCCTCCACTCCCTTTTTTGGGCGTATTATGGATTGATTAACCCCCTCACTGCCTCCTCTTTCCCCCCGCTTTGATAGATCCTGTTTTGCCCTCTGAACTTATTGGCTCGGTCTCTCTCTCTCTCTCTCTCTCTCTCTCTCTCTCTCTCTCTGTCTCTCTGTCTCTCTCTCTGTCTCTCTCTCTCTCGCTGCCAGGGGGCTAAACCGCCTTGCCAGCTTCTGGATGGCAGATTTCCTCGTTTCGCCCATTCGCCCATCTCTGCGCCGTTTTGATCGTTTTCCAAGTTGGGTTTAACCTTTGGGATACTCTGGCTCGAATACTGTAGCTATTCTTGTCATTTTTTAGTTCGTAAAGGATCTAAGGTAATTAAAAAAAATTTTCAACATCACCACTCACTCGCCACCCACCTGGCCCACTAGTATGAAGGGGGTCCAGGAGATTTTCTCATGAGCTGGCCAAGTATTGCCCCGAAGCTTGGCTTAGGCTTAGGCTTAGGCTTAGGCTTAGGCTTAGGCTTAGGCTTAGGCTTAGGCTTAGGCTTAGGCTTAGGCTTAGGCTTAGGCTTAGAGAGGTCACCCATGGGAAACGGCCAGATCGATAGACTTACGAGAATTCTGAATTTTTTTGGATCTTTTGATTTATTCCGGAATTCAAATTTAAAATTTTGGAGCTTTTTTCAAGTTTTTTTCGGATGATCCCTAAGTCGTTACGGTAGCCAATTCCGACGCAAAGTTATGGCCACTTAAAGTCTGAGATTAGGCTTGAACGTTGGCAAACTTGCAGTGATTCTTTGCGTTTTTGGCTCAATTTTTTTCACTGTTTTCTTGCTGTCACGCTGCCTTTAAATCGTGTTTTTTTTGTAGTCTGTAGCCTCCAGAAATGCTGTAATGGTGAACCGTCGGCTATTCTCGAAGGATTTCCACGCCGAAATCAGACGTATACAACATTTGAATTTTCGAGTACTCTCTGCCGTGTCTTTAGTTATGGTCTATTATGTGTGAGTTTATTTGTATAATGTAGTATAATTTTTATTGAATTTTAGAAGATTTTTCTGGCTTTAAATCGAAAAACTTAATTTGAAAACCTTTAGATCGTGGTGCCTGCATGACAAACCCCGATTCTACCCGGCGCCGATACGGGAAATTTTCTAATTTCTTCTAGATTTTTCTAGAGCATGTATTTAAAATATAAAATGTATAAAATTTTATTAAAATGACATGGCAGGAAATGGAGACCATAAACTACAAACTACAAAATAACGGCCGAAGGCGATAGAGAGGGCAAAGAATCTCTGCTAGCCTGCCTCGGGATGATCGTTAGGTTTGGAAATACTAATTTTTGAGCACCACTTCCCTCAAATAATCTCTGCTAGCCTGCCTCTAGATTCAGCTAGATTCTATAAGCACGAATTTTTGAACTCCAGCTTCCTCAATAATCGCTGCTAGCTTGTCGATCTCGAGGATAAGATGATTTTTCAGTTTTGAGCTTCGGTTTCCTCAAGGATCTCGGCTAGACTGCCTCGTGCTCAACTCCAACTTCCGCAAAAATCTCTGCTAGCTTGCCTCGAGATCCAGCTAGATTCTGTAAGCACTAATTTTTGAGCACGAGCTTCCTCAAAAATCTCTGCTAGCCCGCTCTGTCCAACCCAGTTCAAAGCCTATCCTCTCCCCTTCCCTCTAACTAAAGGGAGTGGGAGTGGCCAGGCGGTGTGTAAGCGCTCTGTCTCAGCTGTTCTTTCTCACCCCTTCCCTCCAATTGTTTGTCTGCCTGGCGAGAGACAGAGAGAAAGAGAGAGAGAGAGAGACAGATAGAGAGAGACAGCAAGAGAGAGATACTTTGCCAGCTTTTCCCCGCTTTTCCCTCCTTCCGATCAGCGCCTAGCCAGGTTCAGGGTTCGATCGGTTTCAGTTTGACCAATTTTTTTTGGGAGATAGAATGTCTTCCCGGTTCCTTTAGAGTTATTTTATGTCATTTTTAGGCTACAGTCATTTCAGTCATGTCATTTTTAGGCTTTTAGGCTTAAGAATCCTCGAATTGGGTTCTCGACAATCAGGAAACGCAGGAAATTATTTTTAACATTGATTTCCGAGTTCCTAGAGCGATTTTTCTAGTTGTCTCCGTCCCTTCAAAGTAATTTTGAGAGAGATTTTAGGTTACAGTAGGCGCTTTAAATTTTCTGCGCCTTAGAAAACCCACAAATCAGGTTTTAAAAATAATTCCGGGTACCTAAGGGCATTTTGCTAGCTGTGATCGTCCCTTGAAAATACCAGTTCGGGAATTTTTAATAGCGCAATCGATTACGCTATGCTATACCTTGTTCTACGCGATTTTTAGCTAATTTTTGGGCTTAGAAGCGCGTTGAAGCCCTCAAAAAAGGCCAGACGATCGGGGGAAACCCCTGCAAAATTGAGATAACCCCAATTGGGACTGTCATTTTTGGGCTTTTTTGAGTTGGGCGATCTTTAGCTGTGCAATAGGTCGCGCGTACCGTGTTCCGGTACCGCCCACCTCCTTAAAAATTAGCCTCTTTTTTCTCGTTCTCTTCCTATCGCTCGCTCTCTCTCGCTCTTTCTCTCTGGCTCTCTCTCTCTCTCTCTCTCTCTCTCTTTCTCTCTCCCTCGCCCGACTAGCCACAGCTGCGGGGTATTTAAGAACATTTCAACTGCAGGTTTGTACAACGATTTTCCTAGCGTAATTGATTCCGTGCTACCGATTTTACCGACCACAGCGGCCCGGTCCCTAATAAAACCTCCGGCTGGGCTGGTACCCAGATCAAAATTACACGTGTAAAAACAGCCAAAAATTTACACGCGTGGTAAAAAAATTACACGTCAAATTTACACGTCACTTTTGGGATTTACACGCGTGTAATTGAGTTTTATTAGGGGTTTCAAGGAAACATGGCCGAAAATTTACACACGTGTAAATTTTTTACACGCGTGTAAATCGGATTCGAAGGCGGGAATTTCAAAAGTTCAAAATTCAGCAATTATTTTACACGTGAATTTCAAAAATTTTACACGCGTGTAAATTTTTAGGTAAGAAAATTACATTTGGAAAACGTGTGTAAATCGCTCAAAAAAAGGGCCTTCACAAAACGGCATATAAAAAAATTTCCAGGGCACTTAGCGATCTAACTTTTTTTTGACTCACTGTTGGTACCCGTCTGCAGCTTGTCACATTTTAACTTTTCAAAAAAAATATTTTTCCGATTTGCTGGAGGCTTCCAAAGTTGGCGTGTAAATTTCTGGCGCTCGCGTGTAATTTTTTCGGTTTTTTCCTCCGTCTCCGAGCACGTCACTTTTTTTTACCACGCGTGTAAATAAAATTTACACGTGTGTAAAAAATTGTCGAATTTTACACGCGTGTTTTTTCATTTGTTAACAAATTTGTTAAGGAAAATTTCGGAATTTACACGCGCGTAAAAAAAAATTTTTACACGCGTGTGTAAAAAATTTACACGTGTGGTAAAATTTCAGGCGTGTAATTTTGATCTGGGTACCAGCCCAGCTTTGGAAATGAGGGAAGACCGCAACGCGTGCGATAGACGCGTCGCGCAATTGCGAAAGCAGGCCTGCGCGGCTAAAAACTGGTTGCTATTCCGCGCACCCGCACGCAACGCGCGAAAAACACGTACAGTACGCCCTTTCCCTTGAACCATCTGGACCGAACCCATGGGCGGTTGTGTGACACAATCCGTTGCTTTTAACTGTCTTCATGCGAATTTTGATTAGGATCGTTTTGGATAAATTGAATAAGTTTCAAGGCGTTGAGTTAAGGTGGCTTCTCTGAAGTGCACTGGATTTACCTCGCCTAATCGGTTCATTACAATGTATTTTAGTTGCGTAATGGATTTGCCCTTGTGGAATTTACAGCGAAATCGATCGTGGCATAGCTTTTCATAGCGTAGCATAGCGTGAGGACCATTTCGAGCGCGTATTGGATTCTTATAAAGAACGATTTTCCTGCTTTGTGTAATGGGTTTTTCTAAGCGAATTTTTATTGCGTAATCGATTTGTTTGGGTCGATTTTCATAGCCTGATCGATTCGTCTACGCCTATTTTCCTCCCGTAATCGATCCCCAGTCTATTTTGCTTGTTTGCCGGGGGCTCGAAAAGTCCACCTGACCCCTCCTCAGCAATTGGCGGTCATTTTTTGCCCTTTAAAAGCCTCTCCCCCTCTCCATCTCAATCTGTTGTTATCAAATGAGCGCAGCCAATCTCTCAGCTGTCCCCTTCAAATTTCCCTTTTTTTCGTACAGTCCCGAGGCGTACCGGTCCGTTGTTTGTCACCGAAATTTCTATTTATTAGGTTTTCGCTCCATTTTCGGTGATGTACGAAAGTTCGGCGTGTTTTGGTGCCTTCAATGGCCCTTTAAAACGCGAATCCATGGCTTTTCTGACTTTAGTCGACTTTATAGGCTGTTGAAATCATTTTTAGAAATTTTTTTTGACTTGACGGCTTCTTCAAAACGCAAAGCTTTACCTTTACCTAGTCTAATACATTCTTCTAGCTCGATTTTAATAGCGTAACTGATTTTTTAAGCCCAGTTACCTAGCGTAGTCGATTGTTTAAATGCCGTAATCGATTATCTACCCCGGTTTTTCTAGTGCAATTCTTCCAAGCTGTTTTTCATAGCTAACCGATACCTGGGGCATATCTTTTGGGCTTCAACGGGCTTTGAAAACAACGTTTCTCAGTTTTTGACATGATTTTGACTTCAGCGGACCTTTAAAAGGTTCTGTCTATCGTGTTCCTTGATGCTTGGCTTCAATGGCCCTTTAAAACGCGATATTTGAAGGAAAAATGGAATGCCTGCCGAATTGTGTGGCGGCGAGGATATGCGGGTATTTGGAAGGTAAATTTCTCTTGCTCTCTCCCTCTCGCTCTGTCTCTCTCGCTTTCTCGATTTCTCGATTTCTCGATTCGATTTCTCGCTTGTCGAAATGACTACAACCTACTGTAGTTGCCGTAGCTTACGCGCGTTGTTTACTGTACTTTGTAGTCCAAATTCAAGTCGAAGGCTACAGACTACAATTTCTGGTACCTAAACCACTGTGTAACAGCTTAAGTTGGGCTTAGGCTTAGGCATAGGCTTAGGCTTGGGCTTAGGCAGAAAATATCTCCTATAGGGATTTTTGACCCTTCAGGTGTACGTTGTAGTCTAATAGGACGTCAGACTACAGACTACAGCTTCTTACTTATCGACCCTGGGCTACAAACTCTATTTTAAAGGCACCGACGTCCTCAGATTATCCCGTGCCAACAGAAGATGGTGGAATTTTGTGGATGCGAATCGAAAGAAATTGCCAAAAAGGGCCTTACAGTTGAATATTGTGAGGAGGAATAGAACAAGGGAAATGGTGAGGGCAGATAGCGATTATAAGCATTTAATGGCTTTAGCAATTCGAGTACTTCTCCGAATTTCACCCGCATACCTGTAATACGAGGGCGCATGATAGACAGGTTGGTAGTTGGTAGCTAATGGTCTCTGCTAGCCTGCCCGAAATGCCGAATTTCGAAAAAACCTTGAAATTGAAGGGAAATTCCGAATTTCGAGAATAATGCCGATTTCCTATATTTTCTGATAGATTTTAAAATCAGCAATGAAAAAACGGATTTTTTGGAAATTTTATAATACGTTATTTGGGGATCTGTATTTTGTCTGTTTTTTCGGTATTTTGTAGGTATTGACTAGTCGGTATTTTCGGTATTTTCAGGTGAAAAATTTACATTCGATTTTCGAAGTGGGCATTTTCGGCCATTCATACACCTCCCAAAGAATTCCCGCTAGCCTACCTACCAATTCCAGGAAGCCCATCTCCATTTCCTGGTCGAACAGCAGGGCGCCCTCCGGCATTATGGCGTCATTTTAAGGTGTCTCGGTCCCTTTAAAATCAAATAATCCCCCCCCCCGTTAAGAGAATGGAAACCCCTCCCTCATCAGCCACTAAAGGGACCCGATCACTTTGACGTCACAGATATCAATCAATTGGCCATGGATGAGGATTATCACGTCGTAATCGAATAGCAAAATTCATTTTTTATGCTATTTGCAGCAAGTAAAAGCTGTCGAGGATATTGATGCTAATCTGGAGGCAATTCTATTGGAATTGGCGGGAAAAGTGGACTTTAGTCATTTGTTGATGGTGAGGAATTAATTTTAAAGGGACATTGAAGGCAAGAAAGGCTATGGATTGCTCGGTTTTTCTATTAGAAATTCGAGAAATCGAGCTTTTGGTAAATGGCCGCTTAAAGGCAAGAAATCCAATGGCTTATCGCATATTGAACTAGAATTTTGATAATACGACAGAAATTCGCTTAACGGCCAATTGAAGGCAAATTCGGGTTTAAAGGCCGCTTGAAGGCAAGAAATTCTATCCATTGATTGATTTTCTCTATAAATTCGTCAAAATCGAGTTTTAAAGGGCCGTTGAAGGAACAGGCTAGAGATCACTCGCTTATTCATCGATATTCGTTGCTAAGTCAAAGTATCGCACAAAACCCTTTTCAAAGGCCCATTGAAGGCAAGAAAACGCTGGAGGTCGATAACGAATTTATCAATTTTTCTGAAAAGAATTCGATAAAATGGAAAACACGCTTTTAAAGGGCCTATGGCGATTGAAGGCTAGAAAATTCCAACTTCAGATCGACCCAACCCCTAAAAATCTGCAACAATGGTCGGATTGCCTGGTAGCCCTGAAAACTACAACCCACAGACTACAGGCTACATTCACCCAGGGCGAAATGCCCACAGAAATGAATCAATTTTTGTGGAAACTCAAGGGATCGAGCAGTATTAAGGTGAGCTATCCCCCTTTGCCTTCAATGGCCCTTTAAAAGCTCTTGTAATTTATTTTTAGTTGATAGCCGATGCTGGGAATTATCTCCCTGCTGGAATCCTAAAAATACCTACCGTAATTGGTGCGGAGACGCTGCAGATCGAGTTGGGACATTTCTCGGCGGTTAGTTGATTTTTTTGGAGAAACTAGGGCAAGCCAGCAGAGATTCTTTGGCCGGAAACCCCCAAAAACGCTGAAAATCGGCTTTTTGGGGTTTAAAGCTACTTTTAAGTCTGAAAAATTGAGGAGGCAAGCTAGCAGAGATTCTTTGACCTCGAAATTGGTCAAAAAAACCCAAAAACTTTTCAATTTCAGCGTTCCCAATCTCACAAGGTAATATTGTTTGTTTTCTGGAGTCCCACCTCTTCGAATTTTCCTAATTTCCTCCTCGTAATCCATTGAAGTCGTACTTTCCAAGAATGGAGTGTCTCCCTCACTAATCAAGTGATTTTTATCATATTTTGTAAGTTTTCTAAACATTACCTTTTCAGGAAGAATCCAATCAACAATTGGAGGCAGAAGAAGATGTGATGGGATTGAGGGGGAAGACGATACACATCAGAGGGGCTAGAATTACGCCGAAGGAGTGTAATCGGATTATCAAGGTATTGAAGAGGATCGAGGGGCTGGGCAAGCTAGCAGAGATCATTTTAGAGCTTGGTGTGCTAGCAGATGCCTTTGAAGATGTTTTTGGCAAAGGGCAGGCTAGCAGAGACCATGTGAGAGCTTTGCAGCTCGACCTGCAGCGCTTTTTTTGGTTAGGGCAAGCTAGCAGTGATCATTTGCGCCGAAGGCAAACTAGCAAAGACCATTTGAGAGCATTGCATGTCGTCTGAAGCATACTAGCAAAGCCCATTCCATTCCAGCGCTGGCTCTCCTCGCCCCAGCCCACAAAAATCGACATCAAAATCGCGATCGACTCGGCGAGATTCTCGAAGGAGGAAGTGTTTGACGGGATACAATATGAGGTTTGTATTAAATTTAGATACATTTTGACTACAAAAGCCAATTTGATACTCTAGCACTAAGCTACAGATTACGATACAAACTCCATGCACAAATTCCAGCCCCGCAACGCACAATATCGGGGCCAATATTTGATCGAGAGGCCGAACGGCAATGGTATCCTTGCGGAACAGGCCGTTGTCTCGTATCTATGCGGAAAGTAAGCATTTTTAAAGGCAGCGTGACAGCTGAGGAAATTGTAGCCTGGATGTTAGGCTACAGAAATATACCTTTAAAACTCGGATTAAGTCATTATAAAATTATTATTTGATTCTTCGGACGTTTTTCTGGCTGTAAAAATGGTAGCCTGCTTCCAAGTTTACGGAACTATACCTTTAAATACCACTGAATGCCCTATTTTTTCAAGCTTCACCCTCAGCACCCAGATCGACACGGAGAAACAGCTGCAGCGGTGGTTCTTCTGAATTTTTTGAAGGAGAAATACCTCGCGTAATGTATTAAATCACTGCCAATCTAACTATCGGTCCATTTTTGGCTCAATTTGCATGCTGGTGACTACAATGGAGTTTGTAGTTTGTAGCCTGTAGTTTCTTTGGATGTACATAAATGTATAAATTCGATTTTTATTGATAAAAACGCACCGGATACATTTTTTTGGGGACAAGAAAAGCCAAGTGAAGTGACAAGAATATACGCGTATGACGACGAGAGAGGGTGAGCATCGAAGGGAGCCAGACGACAGAGTACAAACCACGCGAAAATACGGACCGACGGACATACTACAAACTCCACAGCACGATTTTTTTGAAGAAGAAAGTAGCCAAGAATACAGACTACAAAATCTGAAGCATTCGCTACAGACTACAAACTACAAAAAGCAAATGACCAAATGGCAAGACGACATGCTGCAGACTACAAACAAGACGAGATAAAACAAACTACAAAACCATACGCACTGACGTGGAGACACGGCACCGGGATACAAACTACAAATTGACGGCAGGCCTCAGAATACAAAGCTCAAAAACAGCAAATCGACGACGAAAATGAGCAGAATGCCGGCGATGAGGTCGAGCTTCGAGAAACGCTTCAATCCGCCGGGCGGTTGAGGAGCTTGGGGGATCGAGGAGCTGGAACGGGAAGATGAGACTACAGACTATAATCCTAAAAATATTCAAGGCTAGACTACAAAGTGCAAATCAAAGTCAGAAAGCCGATAAGCTAGGCTAGACTACGTCCGGCTACTGGCCATGATTTCTAACAAGCTTTTTGTAGCTTGTATTGTGTAGGCTACAGACTATAAACTACACTTTGAACCCCCAAAACTTGGCTAGGCTACAAAGTACAGACCCGGACTACAGACTACAGTGTTTTGTTGGACCTTTAGAGCGGAAAAGGCGGGTTTTTCAAGCGCTTTTTTAGCTTGATGCTCATAGACTATAGGCTACAGCCTACAATTTGACCCCGAAATCTGATAGTGGAAGCAAGGCTACAAAGTTAATGGCGCCAGTTACAAACTACAAAGTTTGGTGTCAAAATGGGTTCGTTTTCGAGCCTTTTGTAGCTCGTATTTTGTAGGCTACAAGCTACAAACTATAACCGCGACCCACCAATAACACTCTGCCTCCCTGGTATTGATATATCCGCCGGGTTGCGTCAAATTGCACGCCGCCCGCTTCTTGCCGGCCGTCCTGCACCGGAAGTGGCAGCAGCTGTGGAACACCTCACAACTGCTTTGCGCTGCCTGAAATTGTAGATGGGATTCGATTACGCTATGAAATTCAGGCTTTCCGAGTGTCTTGGAATTGTTTTTGAAAGATTTGGCGTTTGGAATCGATTACGCTATGAAAATGGTACTGTCCTCTCCATTTACATCAAGTTTTTGGGCTGTTTCTAACCCTATAAAAATTATTTTCAAGCGAATTCTGGCGTAGTTTTGGGCGTAGATTCAGAATTTCACTTACCCTGGCCAGACAGTCATTAGTGTGATTCTCGGCCCTTGTCGTGTGGTGAGAGATTAGAGAAATGAAGAGAACACAGCCAACAAATGGCCTCAACTCCATTTCATTCCTCTGGACACTAGCCTGAAAATGTGTGCATTCAATGGTGTAATCGATTAGAGCGTTTTAAGAGCAATTGGATAGCATTATCGCTTAAACTGATTAATTATTAAACTTGATTTTTTGGGTGATATTAATATCGTAATCGGTTCCAGCGGCGCAATATTTGCTAGCGTAATTGATTAGAAACTGGTTTCGTTGCGTAATCGATTAACGAGCTTTGAATTTTCATGAAAATAAAATTAATTTCTAGCGTAATCGATTAAAATAAATTAATTTTTAGAGTATTTTCATCGTGTACTCGAATGAATAAGGAAAAATTGATTTTTAGAGTATTTTATTAGCGTAATCCGATGAAATCAATTTATTCGAGTGTTATTTAATAGCGTAATAGAATAAATAAAAAAATTATTTTTTAGAGTGTTTAGGGTATTTCAATAGCGTAATTGACTAGCCAGTAGCCCCAGAATGCCCGCTAAAGATAATGGGACGAGCAGACGGTTTGTGTGTATTGAGTTGGGGAGGTCGGGAGACAGACAGCTCTGGTCCTGCCAAGATCTACACCGGCGCAAATAGACAAATAATTCGACCCAATAATCCTTCTAGAAACCATCCACAATGGTCTCTGCTAGATTGCCCGATTTTTAAAATACTTAAAAGTCGGTTCAAGCACGAAATCTGGTGAAAACTTTCCTTTAAAGTTTAAAATACCCAATTTTTAGCCTAAAATTACCGTAGCAAATTCGTCGTTTTTATGTTTCTGTGAGAGTTACAACTCAAAAGCACAAATTACGGCAAAAAAAACTGATTTAAATACCTTATTTTTGCATGCACACTACCTGCTCCCCACACGCCCCCCACCTGGTCCACTAGTGTGGAGGGGGTCCCATAGATTTTCCTTTGAGTTGGCCAGCAATTGCCCCAAGGCTTAGGCTTAGGCTTAGGCTTAGAGGTCTCTCTCTCTCTCTCTCTCTCTCTCTCTCTCGCTGCCAGGCGGCTAAACCGCCTTGCCAGCTTCTGGATGGCAGATTTCCGCCTTTCGCCCATTCGGCTAGCTCTGCGCCGTTTTGATCGTTTTCCAAGTTGGGTTTAGCCTTTAGGATACTCTGGCTCGAATACTGTAGCTGTTCTTGTCATTTTTTAGTTCGTAAAGGATTAAAAATTGTTAAAGAATTAAAAAATTTTTTGAACATCACCACCCACTCGCCACCCACCTGGCCCACTAGTGTGAAGGGGGTCCAGGAGATTTTCTCCTGTGCTGGCCAAGTATTGCCCCGAAGCTTAGGCTTAGGCTTAGGCTTATGCTTAGGCTTAGGCTTAGGCTTAGGCTTAGGCTTAGGCTTAGGCTTAGGCTTAGGCTTAGGCTTAGGCTTAGGCTTAGGCTTAGGCTTAGGCTTAGGCTTAGGCTTAGGCTTCGAGTTCGACCATGGAAATCGGCCAGATCGATAGGCAAACGAAAATGTTAGGTTTTTGTTTTTTTTTCTTCAGATTTTTCGCTGGTATTTTTCCGTTGGTTCTCAAAAGCGTATAAAAAATTTGTGAAAGCTTCTAAAAAAATGAAAAAAGAGGAGCAGAAAAATAGAAAACCGGTGGAGCATGTATTTGTGTGTTTGCTGGGGACTCCTCTCTCCCATGAGAGAGAGAGAGAGAGAGAGAGAGTGAGAGAGAGTGAGAGCACGAGCAAAATGACATTGAAATGGGAGAGGGGGCAAGGCGAGAGTGAGAGACGCAGAAAGTTAGAGATACACAAAAAATGAGGGCACAGATGGCCGGGAGGTTCTCCTCTCTTTTGCTATCTCTCTTCTTTTCAGCCGACTGGCACCGCACACGGCCCAGCGGAAATTGCCCTCAAATGGTAGAGAGAGGAGGGAGGGAAAACGGTATTATCTTCTTCTATAATTTTCTCTCTCTTTCTTTCTCCCTCTCTCTCTCTCGTTAGAGGCCTTGAAATTTTGAACACCGCCCCTTGGAAAAAGATGAAAAATGTCAGTTCCCATCCCGAAAAAATGAAAAATAAGTGCAAAAAAATGTGGAAACCTGTAGAATCAATAGCTTTAGATTTGTAGCCTTCAATGAACTTTTAAAATAACGCAATAGATATAAAACTGCAAAAATAGTTGTGAAAAAATTAAAATCCTCATTTTCCAGCTATTGGATTAACTTTTCCAAGGTATTTAAGTTTTTGTCTAATAGAACTTTAGCTTCTCGACGTTTTCCAAAACTAAATAAACCTTTTTAAAACCAGTTTTCACTTAATTTTCCAGGGTGCCAGATCAAATACTTCAACAGCCAAATTTAACGCGTGGTAAAATTACACGTCAAATTTATCACTTTTGGGATTTACACGGTGTAATTGAGTTTTATAAGGGTTTTCAAGGAAACTTGGCCGAAAATTTACACGCGTAAATTACACGCGAAAATTGCAGCCATATGGCAGGGATGGGCCAGAAGGGACACTCAGTTTCGCCAGGAAGGACCTAAAGCTACGGTAACGGGTTTCATGAGCAAGTGCAGAAAAGTGGGGAAGGGTGTTGGGCTGGGAGGTGATTGGCAACATAAATTTTAAACTCCATCCCATTTCGGTTCCGTATGGAAAAGAAAAGATCCATTAGTTTCGACCAAATATGGGCGCTGTTTTACAATTGCAAAATACGAATGTTACCACAACGGAAAACTTTAATTTTTAAAGAAAATTACATTCGGAAATGGCAAAGGAGATTAGAACGTTTATCATTTACCACCAGTTTAATGCCTTCACGCAGCTCAAACACCCTTCCCACTTCAACACACGTAACTGAAATCGAAATAATATATTGTTTATTTTTTTAAATTTTTTCTTGTTTTTTATGCCTTGCCTGGTCTATACATTTGATAAAAGATCTAACAACGCGATTTGAGTGAAATTTTAGTGTAATTTTAAGAAAATTACATTTGGAAACGTAATCGCTCAAAAAGGCTTCACAAATGCATATAAAAAATTTGGACTTAGCGACCACTTTTTGGCCGCTTTGTACCTCGCTTTCTCTTTTACCTCCAAAAAATTTTCCATGAGGCTCCGTTGGTAATTTGCCTCCTGTAATTTTTCTTTCCCTCCCAACGTCCTTTTTACCACGTATCATTTCACGTAAAATAGAATTTAACTTTCATTTTTAACTTTTTAAGGAACTTCGAATTTACACGCGAAAAAATACACTGTAATTTTTACACCGTTAAAAATTTCACGTGTGGAAATTTCGGGCTGGTCCCAGATCATAAGTAAAAACAGCCAAAATTTACACGTGAAAATTACACTCAAATTTAATGTCACTTTTGGGATTTACAGTGTAATTGAGTTTTAGGGGTTTCAGGAACATGGCCGAAATTTACACTATTTTTACACAAATCGGATTCGAGGGATCGTTCATTCAGATTATTTTACTGATTCAAAATTTTACGCGTGTATTTAGGTAAATTCTTGAAACTGTGTAATCGCTCAAAAAAGGGCCTACAAAACGGCATAAAAAATTTCCAGGCATAGCGATCCACTTTTTTGATCACTTTTACCGTCTGCGTTTCTCATTTTACTTTTCCAAAATATCCGATTTGCTGAGGTCCATTGGGTGTAATTTTGGCGCTCCGTGTAATTTTTTCGGTTTTTTCCTCCTCTCCGACACGTCACTTTTACCACGCGTAATAATTTAACGTGTAAAATTTCGATTTTACACGCTGTATTTTCATTTGTTCATTTGTTAAGGAAATTTCGATTTACCGCGTAAGACACGCGTGTATTTTTTCCGCGTAAATTTACACGTGGTAAAATTTCGGCGTGTATTTGTTGGGTCCACCCAGGGGTATTTTGTCTGGGTACCAGCCCGGATTTAAACTTTCTGCGCGCTATCTAGGGGTTGAGTACGGCGCATTCCACCCTACACCCTCTCTTTGCGCCCTCTACGACATGCCTTACATTTCGGAATTCGCCTCAATCAAAAAAATAACTGGTACGTTTTCGAGTTTAAGGTTATAATTAGTTTAATTATGCCTTTTTCATGCTTAGAAACCTTTAATAAGATGTATCTTATAGTTAGAGGAGTTTCTAGCGTTTCCATGACCTTTTTATGACTAAAAAATGGCAGTAAACTTTCGAAACCTAGCTAAAAAATTCCTAACTCAATTAGAAACTATTTCATGTGTAGTTTTATTATGTTTTCCATGTTTGAAGCTTTTCCGGGCTTTCTTTCCTTTTTGTCTTTCTGTAGAATCTTATTAATTACAGTTTTTCAGGTTCAAACGATGCCCCGCGAGGACAAGAAGCGCAGAAAGCACGACAGCTCTTCGGAAGGTAAATTTGTTTCAGACTTTTTTTTGATAGCGTTTTCGTTATAGATGAAGGCCACGGCCGCCGCTCCAAATCTCCAGTCGAGCCGAGGGATAAGCGGTAAAAAAATTGGGCTGAAAAATGTCATTTTCTTGATTTTTAGGCGCAAGTCAAAATCGCCCGAAAAAGTGGAGCGAGTGGAGAAGGAAGGCGGCGGAGGAGCGTAAGTTTATTAATTCATATCTTGCCTTGTAATTAATTAGTTTATATGTATACAAGCTATTTTATTGACGTATTTGAATCAAAAACAAAAAAGTAGCTATCCTTTCAAAACTTGTTGAATTTTGTAGTACATTTTCTGTAGTTTTTAGAGCTTATTAATTTAAATACAGTTGATTTTTCTAGTGACTTCTCGCTGTCGATCCAGGAGACGAACAAGCTGCGCGCCCAGCTCGGCCTCGCCCCGCTTGAAGAGGACACAGGTCCGAAAGTGAGAGACGCAGAAGATGGCGAGCTCACCGACAAGATTATCAACGAAGAGGGATTCGAGTTCAGGCATCGAAAGGTGAGCGGGGGAGAGCTGGCAGAGATTCTTGAGGAACTTCAGACCAAGGAGACCTAGTCGAGAAAATTAAGACATTCTTAGGCAAACTAGCAGAGATGGCGCAGGAAATTGCGAAGTTTTGAGGAAAACTAGCAGGGATCCTGGAGGAAATTCAAGAGGACAACCTGCAGATATTTCCAGGAATTCTTAGGCAAGCTAGCAGAGCTCCCTGCGGAAATTCCGGAGGACAGGAAAAGGAAATCACAAGGAATCTAGCGGAGGCTTTGGAGGATGTTAGGATAACTAGCAGAAAAAAATCTTTGAAAAAAGCTGGCGGGGAGCATTCAAGAATTTCTTTTTCAGGCAGACAACTGGGGAGACAAGAAGCGCGACGACGCCATCAAGGAGAAAATCGAGGTGGCGAAGAAGAAGCGAGAGGTCTACTCAAAAGTGCTCAAATCAAGAGGGCTCGCTGATGATAGCTCGGATGACGAGGCTTCGGGATGGGTAAGGCATTTCAAGCTTATTAAAGAAGTTAATAAATGAATTTAAATTTGTTTTATATGGCCACAATCATTTCAATGAATCGATTCAGGTGACAAAACAGCGACAGCTTGATGAAGAGAAAAAGAAGGCGGAAGAGAGGGCGAAGGCGCTCGACGCGCTGGACGAGGAGCTCGCCGATTCCGGCGCTATTGAGGGCCAGAGCAAGAAAAAGAAGACGGGCAAGAAGGTGAGAAATTGCGCTTGAAAAGCTAAGAACTCTTTATTCTGAAAATCCCAAATTTATGATGAAAAATCTGAGATTTTTTGGCTTTTTTAAAAGTCAATTTTTCATTCTCAAAGCTTTTCAATCCTTTTTCCATAATTTTGTAACCTTTCCGACACGGTTTAGGCACATAAAAATGCCGAATCGATAAAAATGCTTGTTTTACAACATATCCGAGCTTGAATTTCGAGTTTTAAATTAGATTTTTAGCTTTTTAAAGTTTTAAATTATCTATTTCTCTAAATTTAGCGTATTTTTATTGCCTCCTTTTTTCCAGAAGCCAGCGGGCAACGCGATGACGGGCGGCCTGACCATCGGCCACAGCAAAGACGAATTCCTCTCCGGCCAGGAGCAGATTCTCGTCCTCGAGGACAAGGGTACGTTTATCAATTTAAAAAATAGATGAAATGATAATTAAAACTAGATTTTCATGCTTTTTTTATCTCTTTTTTTCTATCGATTTTATCTACTGTTTTAGGCGTTCTCGACGACGGCGAGGAGGTGCTCGTCAACCCGAACATTGTCGACAAGGAGCGCACGACGCGAAATGTCGACCTGAAGAAGAAGAGAGGCGCCAGAGAGTATGGAGACGACTTGGACGAGTTCGGAAATGTAGGCAAATATTTGGAAATTAAGAATTTTATTTGTTTTTAGCCAAAAGAGGGCATGCTGTCGAAATATGATGAGATGGACGGGCCGGAGAGGACGACGTTTCGATTGGATGATAGGGGAGAGGTGGGTAAGGGGAAAGAGTGATCTAGCGGAGGTTATTGAGGAATTTGGAGGCAGGCCAGCAGCGGAAATTGCGGAAATTGAAGAAGGCGGTCTAGCAGGGAAAATTGGCAAATTCTAGGGCCTGTTTGCAAAGCTTTTGTGGAATTTTTGGAAATGCGAGCTTGCAGGGAAAATTAGGGAATTGGGAGACAGCTAGCAGAGAAATTTTGGGAATTTGTGGGGCAGCTAGCAGAGAAAATTTAGGAAGTTGGAAAGCATACAAGCAACTAACAGCTATTTTTTTAGGAAATTAGGGCAAGCTAGCAGTGCTTTCTTGCTAAATTAAACCCACAATTTCAGGTGGACATCGAGAAAGAGAAGGAAGAACGCGAAATGCGCCAACGTCTCCTGATGGCCGGCAAGATTCTCGTCAACCTCGACGACAGCAACAAGTTCACCCGCGCCTCCGAATTCTACACCCAAGAGGAGATGATCTCTTTCCGGAAAGTGAAGAAGGAGAAGAAGGAAAAGAAGCTGCGAAAGAGGGGAGGCAAAGAGAAGGGCGGCATGCTGAAGGCTGATGATCTCGTCCCTGTTGAACCTGCTGGAGGCGCTGATCGCGGCAGCAGGTATGCATTAATTTAGATATTTTATAAATGACTATTTTGAAATGTAGTGAATTTTATAATTTTTTTAATCTATTTTAATGCCTAGATTTTTTAATTCTCATTCTCAGGTCCCGCCGCCGTCATGGCAGCGACGACGAGGAGCAGATGGACACTTCTGTCGTCAAGAAGGAGCCAAAGCGAGAGGCGAGAGATGGAGAGGATGGAGAGATCGAGACAGAGATGCCAGACGGAGCAACGGGGAAATGGAAGAGGACACAGCAACAACAAGTCGATATTGATGCCCTGAAGAGGATTGTCGAGAGGGAAATGGCTGAGGAGGATGATGAGAGTGATGGTACGTTTTTGGAGGAGATTCCGAAAAGATTCTCTGCTCGTTGCCTGGAATTCTCGGGGAAAGCTGCGCGTTGGTCATTTTTCCCAAAAAAAATCTCTGCTCGTTGCCTGGAATTTAGGAATCTATGCTCGTTACCCAGCATCATTTTTCTCAAAGAGTTGTTGCTCGTTGTCGCGAATTCTCTAGGGAACTCTGCTCGTTACCTCAATGCACATTTTTCTTCAAAGCCCTGCATTCCCCGCAGAATCTGCTCGTTTGCCTGGCGTTCTCTAGGGGTCTCGGCCTTGATCGTTCCGAAAAGCGTCTCTGCTAGCAATCCAGCATTTCCCTAATTTAATTAATTCTATTTTTTCAGTCTTGCTGCTTGCTTGCTGATTTAAATTGCCCTAACAATCTCTGCTCGTTGCTGTTACTTAAATTCCCTAAGAATCTCGGCTTGTTACTTCGGCCTTTCCTTAAAGCATCTCGGCTCGCTAATCTTTGCCGAAAAACGCTGCTCCTCCTCCTCCTCCTCCTCTTCCTCAAAATCCCCCAAAAATCTGTGCTCGGTTCCCCCAGAATCTCTCTTTTTTCAGACGACATAATTCCCGGGATCAACCTGGACGACGTGCTGATCGACGATGATGCGGAGGATGAGCTTCAGTCGATGCTCGAGAAGGCCAGACGATTGAAACAACAGCCAACAAGGACGGCTGGTGCTCGGGATATCAAGGTCGAAGTCAAGGAGGAACCGATGGAGGAGGGAGAGCAGCAGATGCAGGTGTGTTCAGTCTGGGGCCCCATTGGTCGAAACCGGGTGGGCGCTGGTCCCAAAAAGGGGTCCGGGCGCTGGTCTAAGGGCTAGTATTAGCAAAAATTTTTTCGGCGCTTCTGCGCCGTTGATTATCTAAAAGCTTTTTTGCAGAAGTCCGCAGTTTCGTCTCAGTGTCCTACGTAGGTTAAAAATTTTTTGACGCCGGCTGACTCGGAGCGAACCGATAAAAATAAATCATCAAAGAAAAATTGCAGGCGACAATTAACGCGAAGGAAACTGAAAGAAGCCGAAGAAGAAGCTGATGAAGTCTCTAAAATGCATTCCTTTCCTATCCTCTCAAGATCATCCGTATGCTCTTACCTATCTCTGACCTTTAAAGCTCCTGATGTGTAAGTACGTAAAGTTGTAAAAACCCCGAATTTGTTATCCAAAGAGACCCAAAGAGAACTGAAACATTGCCGGAGATCATTTGAAACCAGAATTGAGCCTTAACGAAAACATTTTTATCATATCACCTAAAAATTGTTCCATCAAAAATTCAAATTTGACCAATGACCGATTTACTCAAACTGGCCAATGGTAGATCTGGGTCTACTAATCACTAGGAAAAATACAGATTTGTACCCGGTTAAGACCGGTTTCGGGACCAGCGCCAAATCGACCAATCAGCCGACCAATCAAGGTTTCCCGTTTTGGTCCCCTGAAATATCAGCTAGATTGGTTTAATTGGAATGGAGGAGCCTAAGGGAGGGTTACCGTATGCCAAAAAGAATATTAGATTGCTGCGTCTGCTTCAGCCTGGGACAGCGACGTCACTTTTTGGATTTGAAAATCGGCCAAATGCGGAGTTTTCCCTAACAGGGGAGTAATTTTAAAAATTTTCCTGAGGCCGATGATAGAGTACGATGTGCCCGAATGATGATCGTACGTCCGGACCGGCCCTCTACGCGGAACATGGGACCAGCGACCCATTGGCGAGCCGATTTGTCCATGCAACATCGGTCGCTGGTCCCAAAGTCGTCTTCAAATGCACCGAATCGAGTCGCCAGATTTATTCCAGCTGCTGATGACGTTCCTCACCACAGTCAACATTTGAAGTCAACGCTTCCGATTCGGCAGAGATAGCCTACTAATGGCCCCAAATCCCATATAAAAGGAGCAAAATCGGCTCGACCAATGGAGTCGCTGGTCCCATGCTCCGCGTAGAGGAGCCGGATCCGGACGTACGATACATCATTCGAAAGAGCACATCGTACTCTATCATCGGCCTCAAGGAAAAATTTTTAAAAAATTACTCCCCCCTGTTAAGAGGAAAACTCCGCATTGGCCGATTTTCAAAATCCAAAAAGTGACAGTCGCTGGTCCCAGGCCGAAGCAGACGCAAGCAATCTAAATATTCTTTTGGCATACGGTAACCCATCCCTAGGCTACCCCATTCCAATTAAAACCAACAGCTGAATTTCAGGGGACCAAAAACGGGAAAAACCTTGATTGGTCGGCTGATTGGTCGATTTGGCGCTGGTCCCGAAAACCGGTCTTAACCGGGTACAAAAAATCTGATATTTTTTCCTAGTGATTAGTAGACCCAGATCTACCATTAGGCCAAGTTTGAAGTAAATCGGTCATTGGAATCAAAATTTGAATTTTGATGGAACAATTTTAGGTGAATGATAAAAAATAAGTTTTTCGTTAAAGGCTCAATTCTGGTTTCAAAATGATCTCCGGCAATGTTTTCAGTTCTCTTTGAGGTCTCTTTGGATAACAAATTCGGGGTTTTTACAACTTTACAGTACTATACACATCAAGGAAGCTTTAAAGGTCAGAGATAGGTAAGAGCATACGGATGATCTTGAGAGGATAAGAAAGGAATGCATTTTAGAGACTTCATCAGCTTCTTCTTCGGCTTCTTTCAGTTTCCTTCGCGTTAATTGTCGCCTGCAATTTTTCTTTGATGATTTATTTTTATCGGTTCGCTCCGAGTCAGCTGACGTCAAAAAAATTTTTAACCTGCGTAGGACATCTGAGACGGAAATCACAGCATACACAGATACCATCGATAATTTTCGACAACAGAAAAATCCTGCAAAATTATCCCAAAACTAATTTTCTGCAAAAATCGCGCGCTCCGCGGCGCTGGTCTAAACCCAGTCTTATCCCTCCGGGCGCTGGTCCCAATGGTCGCTATCCCCTATCTTTCCCAGACTGGGTGTGTTAGGATCGATTACGCTATTAAGATGAAGCTGGTTTTTGATGAAGCCTAAACGATTAAGATTGTTAGCCCTAAAGGATTACGGTAGAAAATTCAGCGTTTTCCGCAAACTATTTTGATAGGAGAATGAGCAGGAGATTTTGGTTGGCTGAATCAGTTACGCGACGAAAATTTGCACAAGCTGGAAACGATTCCGCGAGCAAATTGGATATTTTTTTACGTTGAATTTAAACGATGACGCTATGAAATCCTGAGCCTCTCAAAACGGATTACGCTATGAAAATTAGCTTTCTAACCCCTTCAACTCGTTTTTTTTCAGGCAGACGACGATGACGGCCTCGTGCTCATCGATTCGACCATGGAATATTGCCGCAATATCGGAGAGATCAGAACCCATGGCATTGCCGGGAATAGAGATGACGCCATCGACTATGAGGAAGATGAGAGGGAGGCGGAAGAGCCGCAGAGAGAGGAGGACGAGGCCGAGAAGAAACCCGACCCACTGATGGCACAGAAGGCTGAGGACGAGGAGATCAAGAGGATTCGGTAACGAGAAATTTAATTGATTTTTAATCGCATTCTTTTTAGAGCCCTGAAGGAGAAGAAGCGTCGCCAGGCGGCTGCTGCCAAGGAATCGCGTGGAGGGTGAGGATTTTAGGGTTTTAAAAGGAGCGTGAGAACTAGTAGAGTGAGAGGTACAGAAAAGCGAGAGAAAGAGAGAGACGAGAAAGCTAGAGAAATAGAGACGCGATCTAGCGAGAGAAAGAGCGGGATACAGAAAGGCGAGAGAAAGAGAGAGACGCGATGAAGCGAGAGAAATAGAGACATAGCGAAAATGAGACAAAAGATATTAAATTCCTTTTTTAGTTGGATGGAGCCGACGAGCACCTCGGCCCTCGACGCCGAGGATGAAGCCGCCCTGCGCGACGTCAAGGGGGAGTGGCACGGGGTGAGGATTTTTATGAGATTGTAGCAATTTAAATAGATTTAATTATTCAAATCAGTTTTATTTATAATTCTAAGTGCGGTTAAGTCTGTTTTAGTAAGGGTTTGTACTTTTTTTGCTGATCTACTAAATTGAAGTAAAGGTTTCGCCTATTGTATTACTTATTTAAATACGTTTTTTAGTCAGAATCTGAGGGCGAGGCTGATGATGAGGATCGGGAAGAGGAGGACGTGCTCGGAGGGGAAATTGACGCCACGAAGGGAGTCGGCGCCATGCTGAAGCTCGCTTCCAAGAAAGGTAACGCGTTAAGACGTGTAATTAGGGGCTTTTGGAAAATTGAAAAAATGAAAAAATTGAAAAATTGAGACCTTTGAATAATTTAGGATCATTACTCGTATTTTTAGACCAGTTACAACTTCAAAATATGCGTTTAAACGATTACGACAGTTTAACAGCCTCCCTTTTCCAGGCTACCTGACCGACATGGGCCGCTCGAAGACGTCCGGCGAGAATCTCGACCATCTCAAGAGTCGCAACTTCTCCAAGGTCGACAGCGGCAGATTGTACGTTTTTCTGGGCTTTTCTTTACGTTTTTAGGAATTTCTGAGCGTTTAGAAGTCTTAAAAATTAGCTATTTTCACTCAAAAATTTTCAGATTTTTAATCTAAAACTTTTTATCTGCATTTTTCGGCGGTTTCTTGCGAGTTTTATATCTTTTTTTTGCAGCGACATAGACGAGAAGTACACGAAGAAGCTGGAAAAGATGGGCACCACCGGAAGGGGACCGACGATGGAATTCTGCGAAAAGAAAGGATACAAGCCAGAAGTCGACATCAGCTATGTCGATAATAAGGGCCGAGAGCTCGAGTCGAAGGACGCCTTCCGGCAGCTCTCGTGGAAGTGAGTGTTTGAAGGTTATATTTGTAGCTTATGATAGCTTAATTGATTAGACAAAAAATTTTTGGGTTGATTTTCATGTCGTAATCGATTAAACTAAATTTATTGAGGCGGATTTTCATTTCGTAAATAGTTTAGGGCGTTTTAATCGTTAAATTTATATCGTAACCGTTTTGGAATTTTTTTTAATGGGTTTTAAATGCCGTAACTAATCTAGAAAACGTTTTTCTAGCTGATTTTTATTCCGTGATCGGTTATATTAAATTTCTATGGCTTTCTTTTAATGACACAATTGTTTGCAAGAATTTTCGAGTTTTGTAAAAAATCATAATAATTTTTTAGCTCGTTCTTGAGGATGTAATTAACTAGAACGGTTTTTTTACTTATTTTCACGTCGTAATTATGCAAAGGTTTTTTATACTTAGCTTTATGCCGCTGTTATCAATTTAGGAAAAGTTTCACTAGCTTTTTCATGCCGTAGTCCATTTAGAAAGTTTTATATAGCCATTTTTCATGACTTAATCGATTCGGATACTTTTGTAGCTATTTAATTTAATTTTAGCGACGCAATTGATTAGGATTATCGTTATTAACGTTTGCTATATCGTAATCGATTATTTGTACTGATTCCTTTCCAGATTCCACGGCAAAATGCCGGGCAAGAAGCAGCAGGAGAAGCGTGCTCGACAAATCGATCAGAAGGAGCTGCTCAAGAACTATCAAAGGTACCGTATATTAATGCATGTATTCAATTACGCAATGTATTTGCAGCAGTTCGGATACTCCCCTCGGAACATTGGCCCGCCAGAGGAAGAAGCAGGAACAACTCCAGACGCCCTATCTCGTCCTTTCCGGCAATGTCAATCAGTGGGTTTTTAGTTTTGATCGGATTTCCTAAAGAATCTCGGCTAGACTGCCTTTTTGGTACTTTCCTAAAGGGTCTCTGCTAGCTTGCCCTGGGCCTAATTTCGTTCGTTCTGCGCGTTTTTGGCCTATTTTTGCTCGCCGGATTTATTTCCGTAAATTGTCTCTGCTAGCTGACCTCGTTCCCCAAGGATCTCTGCTAGATTGCCCTGCTTTTCCTTCCTAAATGGTCTTTGCTAGCCTTCCTAGGTTTTCTTAAATTTTCCTAAGCGCTAATGATCTCTGCTAGCCTGCCTCAAGTGGTTTTTGCTAATTTTCTAGAGTCCTGCATTTTCCTAAAGGGTCTTTGCTAACTTGCCTCGCCTGACTTCTTGATGCTAATGATCTCTGCTAGCCTGCCCTGTATTTTCTAGGTTTTCTAGAGTCGTAAACTTAGGAATTTCAACTCTAAGAATCTCTGCTCGCTTACCCGTCCCTAAATCTCCTTCCTAAAGGGTTTCTGCTAGCCCGCCCAGACCTCAATTGTATCTGCTAGCCTACATTTTCCAACATTTTATGCTAAATTTTGCGAGTTTTCTTGATCTAAAGCGCCCTAAACTCTAAGAACCTGCTAGCTCTTCTACAAACTTCTTCCTAAATTCTCTCTGCTAGCCTGCCCTCGCTAATTTTTCCATTTTCAGTGCCCACTTCAAGAAGGAATGATCGTCTACAGCTGCTGCAACGAGTCCAGTCTACGGGCCATCTTCGAAGAATAAAAAATAACAGCCATTTTTATCCTTTCTTTTTTTGGTTGTTTTATTTATTCGTCTTGTTATCCCAAATGATTTGTCCATTTATCGATTTGGAGATCGTTGTCGTCCCGATTTTACAATGTTTTTGAGAGGATAAATTATAACTTAAGGCTACGAGACATGCTGGAATGCACAACACTGAATTTTCCGCTTGAAAAATGACTGTAAATTCCGGATTTTCTTCGGGGTTGTAGTTTGTACCTTGAGTGTTCTCTGCTCGCTACCGACTAGCCACGGTCTGGCCCACTACAAAAGTATAAGCCTGGAAAAACCTAGGGATGGTGGGGGGGAGGAAGGTGGACTTACTAAACTTCAATTTCACGTACCTTGAAATGAATTTTTATAGAAATTCTCTATCAATCAATCTATTAAAAAGATCGCATTCATAAAATTAAGTAAGCCAAAAACAAAGCTTACTGTACAAGCCTCGTCTTTTAATTTCAAAGTTATTAACTTTGAAATATAAAAACTATGGAATTGAAAGCCGAAGCTGACTTCAAATTCCATAGCGTCATGGCTTCAATTAGCACGGGCTTCGGCTCTAAGAATATTAGAGCTTAGCCCGGCAAGGGTACACCCAGGGACACGCCCCAAGCCACCCAAAAACCTAGCCGAGTGGCCGACCCTTATGGCCTGACAGTGGGCCAGACGGGGGGCTAGTCGCACCAGCCCCACTAGCCCACCGTCTGGCCCACTGTCAGGGCATAAGGGTCGGCGGTTTGGTGAATTTTTGGGTGGCTCGGAGCCGTGTCTCTGAGCGGACCCTTGCCCGGCTAAGCTCTAAAATGTTAGAGCCGAATCTATGAAGCCTTGAAGCTTAACTTTAAGTCAGCTTATTAGCTCTTCATTTCCAGTGTTTCTTAGATTTAAAAGTTGAGAACTCAAAAATTAAAAGACGAGGCTTACTAATTTTGTTACTATCCATATCAATAGATCGTAGTTTTTGTAGAGAATACAATCTCATTTTTTATAGTAAATATCATAATGAATTCCAAGGTACGTGATGGATAGTAAGTCCACCGTCCTCCCCGACCACCATCCCTAGTTTTTGCCGAGCTTATACTTTTGTAGTGGTTCAGACGGGTGGCGAGCCGGTGGTGATCAGCGAGCGTACAAAGGAGACTGAACTCAAATAGCCAATAAAACTGATTCCTAGATTCTAATAATAGAGTTTCTAATGAACCTCCGAAGTTATAGTCAAAAATTGGCTGCCGAAAAGCAAAGCTGCCTAACTTATGCTAAAGCGATATAAGAATGAGAGCTTCCACTCGGGAAAGCGGAAGCTAGGCCAGCCGGGCAGAGCTTCGCCTAGCTTAGGCAGACCAAGCCTGCTTTCAAGCCAAGCAAGGGTAGACAGACCGAAGTCCACTTGCCCAAACTTGCATGGAATAATGAGATGGAGCTTCAAAGATGAAGCTCTAACCTCTTTATTTGCCCTCATTGATCACAACCGAATCATCGATTGGTTCACTAGAGTGTGCCCTGAGGGCAAAGGGGCGGCAAGAAAGCCACCCGACTTGCCGAGAAAATGGCCGGTCTATCTGTCCAGACAGTGGGCCAGATGGGGGGCGAGTGAGGTGGCGAGCAGGGAACCCTCAAAGAACACTGTTCTGGCTGGTTTAGTTACCCAAGTTTGCGGTTAGGTACGTGTTCATAGGAGCGGCGTCGGCTTGGATTAGAAAAAAGAGTTGTGCCTCGAAGTTCGAACTTGGTTCAGGCTGGAAGTTGGCTTAGCTTCGGTTTAAGTCCAGGCTTAGCTTCGTTACAGCATTAGCCGACTGTGTTTCAGCCTAACTAGCTTCTGCTTCGCCGACAAAGAGGTTTTTTTTTGGGGGGGGGTTTTTTTCGGGGCCCGAGCCTTTTCGAGGGGGGGAAAAGGGGGGGGGGGTTCGGTTTTTTTTTTTTTCTTTTTGGGAGAAATAATATTTTTTTTTTTTTAAAATTAAATTAAAATTTTTTTTTGGTTTTGGGGTGTCTTCCTCTCGGGTTTTTTTTTTTTCGGGTCCCCCCTCCCCCCCCCGGTCCCCCTTCCCCCTCTCCCCGGGGGGGGTTTTTGTCGGGGGGGGGTTGTTTTTTTTTTTTTTTTTTTTTTTTTTTTTTTTTGTTTTTTTTTTTTGTTGTTTTTTTTTTTTTTTTTTTTTATATTTTTTATATATTTTTTATTTTTTTTATATTTTTATTTTTTTTTTTTTTAAACGGGATGGGGGGTTTTGGCCAGGGGTTTGGAATTATAAGGAAACTTTTGGCCCCCCCCCGCAAAAAATAATAAAAAAAAAAAAAAAAAAAAAAAAAAAAAAAAAAAAAAAAAAAAAAAAAAAAAAAAAAAAAAAAAAAAAAAAAAAAAGAAAAAAAAAAAAAAAAGGGAAAAAGAGAGAAAGAAACCAAAAAAATTCGGGGAAAAAAGAGGGGGGGGGGGGGGCGTGGCCCCGGGGGGGGGGGGGGGGGGGGGGGGGGGGGGGCGGGGGGGGGGGGGTGAGTGAGGGAATTCTCTAAAAAAAAAAAAAAAAAAAAAAATAAAAAAAATTTAATAAAAAAAAAAAAAAGGGATTTTGTTATTTTAAAAAGGGGAAGGGGGAAGGGCCCCCGCCCCGGGGGCGAGCGAACCCCCCCCGCCTTAGCTTCAGCCTCCTAACTAGCATGAGCTCCGCCGACTTGGCTTCAGCGCCGCTAGCTTCTGAAGCATAGCTTCCCAGCTAGTTGTGTGCTTATCCCTCCCCGGCCTCTCGGCGCTGGAGAAGAACCTACCGGTATATTGGGGTGCGTCGTCCCCAATTATATCCGAGCAGTCCAAAATTGGACCCCATACTTCACCGTAGCCTGGGGTCACGACAAAATCCGGCAATGGTTCGATGACCCCGGAAGTTGTTATTTGTAGCTGATCTAGTAGAACACTAATCAGTACTCAATACACACTCTCCCCCTAGGGGGAAGTGGCAATGGGAGGGGAACGGACGTCTCCGACCCCACAAATTGGCCATGGATGGGGGGAGGGATATGCCCTGACAGTGGGCCAGGTGGGGGGCGAGTCGCGGAGGCGGAAAAGTCGGTTTAATTACCCAAGTTTGAGGTTAGGTTAGGGATTCGTGAGCTTTTCTTAGGCATAGGCATAGACATGGGCTTAGGCTCGGCTCAGGCTTACGCTTGGCTTAGGCTTAGGCTTGGCTCAACACTCAACTGACCAAAATTGACCGTATTTCAGCTATTTTAATGATATTTAGCGTTTTTTACACGCTCGCACTCGATTTGCAATCAATCTGACTTTTCTAACTCTAACTGATCCTCATTTCCATCCTGAAATCTCGTTTTGCCTCCCAAATATCTCAAAATAGAGCTGCACCTCCTCAATTCAGCAAACTCACTCTCTCACTCCCCCCGCAATCCCATTTGCTGTCCCAATTCTCCCAGGGAGGTTGACCGCCAAAAATCGGGGCTTCTCCCTGGGCTCAGCTCTTTTTTACGAACCTAGTCCTGAACCCACCGGAGATGTGTTCGTTTCAGTTTTTCCGGGGCTCCAGGAAGCCGGCTAATCGAATTAGTTTAAACCGCCGGGAACGAACCGTTCAGTTTGAGGTCGTTTTTCCGGGAAATTGGGAAATTTTTCAGTTTTCAGCGTTGAATTCTTCTAGAAATGTTTCAGTGGATGTAAAATTGTTTTATTTAGTTTAAAAAAGTTTACAAGTGAAAGTTAAAAACTTGGTTTGAGCCCGTTTTTCCGGGAAATTGGAAAATTTTGTCTGGGTGCGCGGTTTTAAACCGCTTTTACAACCAATTTTCGGCATTAAATTTTTCTAAAAATGTTTTAGTTGTAAAGAATATGCTTTATTTAGTTAATCCACAAAGAAAACGCCAATTTCGCTCGCCATTAAACGCGATTAAAATTGTTTGTGTTCCCCGACCATGCCGTTGCCATCACTTTTCTTGAAAAACCTGAAAATATTTTGAACGTCTCGCCGAGAGGGGCGTTCTTTTTCTTTTATTTTTGGGTGTCTGGCTGCCAATTATCGTGTAAGTAGTAAATATTAGTGTTTATAAGCTTAGGCTTAGGCTCAGGCTTAACTTACACTTAGTCTTAGGCTTAGGATTGGGCTTGGCTTAGGCTTAGGCTTAGGTTCTCTAACTTTCCACAATCTTGTTTTCCCAACAGAAATATGATATTTCCAGGATTTCCTCTCATATTTCCGGCCTCGCAAAAAAAATGCTGGCGATGATCTGGGCGCGTCAAGGTCATCTTATAGGCTTCACCAACCTTTTCCCCCTTTTTTCGGTGGGCTGATAGCCAGTGAAAATGAGATCTCGGTGCACTTTACCCGGGATTGAGCACGGATTTTCGAGTAAGGGCAGGCTAGCAGAGGTTTTTGAGGATCCGCATTGTGAAAAATGGGTAGTTTTGGACTTTGAAAACACTTTTGAAAGCCTGGCGAGCTAGCAGAGATTTTTTAAGAATCCCCATCCCGTAAATGGCTAGTTTTTCACTTGCTAAACGCTTTTTCTAATGTATCATTTTTCACCTTATTTTTGTCCCTTCTACAGTATTCTTCCCCCGCTTAAAGGCCATTGCCCTCAATTTCGCGCGCTCGTATTTCCAGGGTCCTGTCAGCACAGCGTGTCAGCGCGCCGGGCCACAAATTGAGACGGATATTGCTGTGGTGGTGGCGAACAGACTGGCCAAGGTCGCGTCAATCCACCATTTTCTTTTTATTTCTTGGCTTTCCGCGACAGGCTTTTTGCCTGGCATACTAGCAGAGATCCTTTTGGAAAGGCCTAGAGCTCAAAAACAAGTTTAACTTCCCCTAAAGGGCCGCTAAAGCCCAGGATTTCCAGCCAAAACACCGTCGCGAGATTTTTGACCAGTCTGGTGGCGCTGGGCGGGGGCCATAAATTTCCGCATCTTTCCGCTTGTCGGTTTTTGTACCTTTCCGAGGGGGGTCATTCATTGCTTTTCGGTCAGTTATAGGCAATAGGGGTGGGGCCAAAATATTTGGGTGGTCAAATGGCCTAGAAAAATCGGTTCCAGATGTTGGGTATACTTTTAAGGGCTGTACTTTTCTTGGTGGGATCGTACACTTTATTTTTTTGTATAGTTTAGAATTGAAATCTCTAGAAAATGCCTTTAGGCCTAGGCTTGGGCTTAGGCTTAGTTTAGGCTTAGGTTTAGGTTTAGCATAGGCTTAGGCTTAGCTTAGGCATCCCTAAAGCTTAAAATGCCCTTTTTATAGCTAAGAAGACGATAGATTTAAAGAAATACAAAGCGCGTTACCTGTTTTTGCATTCCGGGCCCCTGAATCGTGAATCGGCATGAATAGGGTGACCTTGGGGTTTCCCGCAGATCCCCTCCTTCAGCCCTCACCAACAATTTAAATATGTTTTCGTGTTTTCGGGCCGGGATTTATCGGAAAATGAATTTTTAAGGATTTTATTTTGTTTCTGGAATTTTTGACGCTTGAAAATCCCCTAAATCCCTGACGTCACCTCCAAAAAATGCCTAAAGTCTATTTTTTTCTCAAAAATCTCCTCGATCAATTTGTAGTCTGTAGCCCTGAGCGATCAACCACAAAAATTGGGCCAATTTTTTCACTCCCCTGGCGGTCATTTTGACCAATGATCGGTCAACGCGCCCCGGGCAGGCCAGCCAGCCACATGGAGCTCTGTTTTTGAGCCTGACCGGACGAGATAGAGAGAGAGAGAGAGAGAGCGAGCGAGAGAGAGACAGAGACTCAACTAAAGGACCCAGGAAGTTGTTTTTCGGCCTTTTCGCCCTTCTTTTCCGCTACGCTACTAAATAAACGATGTGGCCGCTGAGGGGGGCGGCTGATTTTTGATACGACCAGGCTTTGGGGGTTATTTTCCGACACGCGATTCCTGGAATTTGACTCAAGCTTTCCGGAATTCCGCAACGTTCCAGATTACGCATCGTTTTTCAGGGGTGTCAGCTGTACTTTCCCGGAATTTTGGCAGAATCCAATATTTTAACACCCGGGGGCACGCGTGTCATTTGGAACAATGCGGAATTGATAAGGGCTAAAAGGGGGAATTAGCATCTGCTCGATAAGACGTGCTTTGTCTGATTCGTTTTCTTTGTTTTGGCGGGGAACTTTGAAGTCATTTTTCGTTTTTAAAGGACAAGAACCCCTTCGTTTTCTCAAAGAATCTTTGCTAGACTTAGGCTTAGTCTTATTCTCGCCCTGCTTTTTGCTCTTTGCCATTCTATTGTGAATTGCAGACAGTCCCGTTCCCATATTTTCCTTCTATTCATTTGCTGCGATGAAGCGCCTCTTTTCGCCCGTCACATTTCATGATGTTTGTCGCGCGTTCTTTTCTGCAAAAAGACGTGCGAAAAAAAAACTTGAAAAGCCACCCTTTGACACGGCCCTTTTGCCAATAGGTATAAAAGGAATCACAAAAATATCTGGCAGCTTGCCTAGGTCTAAACCTAAGCTTAAGCCAATTTTTCAACTTCACTGATCCTTTAAAATCATTATAATAATTTTTTGTGTCATTTTTTCAGGTTTCTAGGATGCGGTGGCTCGGGTTGATATGCATATTTTTCAGCGGAATGGCTTTTGGACAGGTTTGAACATTTTCATTGATTTTTGAGCTCTTAACAATGTATTTTTAGCTTTAGAAACCATTAAAACGCTTGAAAACGTCAGTTTTCGATTTATTTTGCCGTAGAAATTATTGAAAAACAATTTAAAAGTCATGCTCCGACTTTTAGAGTTGTAAAAATTTAATTGGGGCTTTAAAACGCTTTTTTTAAACAATGAAAACACGAATTTGCAGCCATTCGCCAACCTCGAACAAACCCTCGTCCATATTGACATGAAAGGTATCAAAATTCGCGAGACTACAAACTACAAATGGCATTTTTAGGCTCCGCACCCCGGCCAGGCTACCTGAAGCAACTATTGACGATTTTCGAGCAGCTAGGAGCTACGGGGATCGTTTTGGAGTGGGAGGACATGTTTCCGTATACGGTGGGTGTTTCCTAAAGGGTTTCTGCTCGCTCGCCTCAGATTTGCCCTTTTCCTAATGAGTTTTCGCTAGCTTGCCTAGATTTTCCTTCTTTCCTCAAGAATCTCTGCTAGCTTGCCTTGTTATTCTGGCTCGCGAACGCTCCTTCCTCGTCTTTATAGCCTGTCACTGGTTCCTAAAAGATCTCTGCTAGCCTGCCTTGATTTCTTCCCCAAGGGACTCTGCTAGCTTGCTCGGTCTTTAAATTCCCCAAAACGTCTCTGCTAGCCTACCCTCCTCTCTTGCAGGGTTCCCTCTCCAACTACATCAATGGATACGCTTATTCTCTCGCCGAGGTCGATGATGTCTTATCACAGTACGTTCAATTACACGTCGTGATCGATTACACGATCTATTTTCAGTGCTCAACAGCTCGGCCTCCAAGTTGTCCCCCTCGTTCAGACCCTAGGCCACGCTGAATGGATACTAAAAGCCGAGGAGAATGTCCAGATTCGAGAGGATCCGCAATTTCCGATGGTATGTTGATTTTAAAGGGCCGTCGAAGGCAAAAACCTATGGGTTTTCCGCCTCGTCAGTGTGGGCGTTGCGTAGCGTGTCAAGTCGCGGAAAATAGGTATTTTTAGGTGTTCTGCATCGGAGATTCTCGGGCGAGGCAACTCATCAAGGACAGCGTGCAGCAGGTCGCGAAGATACACGCCAAGTACGGGATGAGGTTCTTCCATATCGGGGCTGATGAGGCTTATCAGGTACTTTTTGCAGTTTTTGAAGTTTTCTAAGCTAGCTAATTTGATTTGGAAGCTAGGCGAAGCTCTAAAACTGAAGACAGGCTGCATAGAAAACCAAGTAGAAAACTTTTAATGCGACCGTAACACTCAGAGAACACCCGTAAACTCCAAATTTTCAGATGGGCGAATGCCCGCAGGACGTGGCGCTCCTAAATACGTCTCGATACCGTAACGACACGAAACGGCTGGTGTTTGATCATATGAAGACTGTGGCAGAAATTGTTACTACAGTACACCCCAGTGTAAAGGTATGGAAGCGTACTTTAAAAGGGTAGCCACACCCCTAATCAGCTGGGTAGCTAGCAGAGAGTCTTGGTGGAAAATACCGTATTCCTGTAAGGTGCTCGCCTGGTTCGACGAGTTCAAAACGGCCGACCCGTCGATGCTCAAGGAGTTCGGCCTGGACGGGCTGATCGAACCGGTCGTCTGGAAGTACACTGATAATTTGGACTACGTAGGTTACTCCTTACATACGTACTTACGTAGGTTACTGTAATTACAGTACCTACCCGCCGGAATGTGGCGGAATTTGTCGACGGTATTCCCGAATGTATGGGGGGCGAGTGCGTACAAAGGAGCGAACGGAGCCGATAAGATGGATAATGCGATGAAGCCGTATTTGAAGAATAATCAGGAATGGTGGGTTGGCTTGGCTGGCTTAGGCTTGGCTTAGGCTTAGCTTACTTAGCTTCGTTTTAAAGCCAATTTTCTGCAGGTTCGTCCAAACAATGAAGCACAGCGAGCAGTTCTCCACTTTTCGAGGCATGATTTTGACTGGGTGGTCGAGGTACGGTATTCCGCAAGCGTTTCTGCTAGCCTGTCCGCAAATGTAGTCTACCGTAACCTCGAAGAATTTAGATACGATCACTTCGCTGTTCTCTGCGAGACGATGCCGACCTCTATGATGTCGTTGGCTGTGAATTTGCAGATTATCACAAATTATGTCGTAACCGGTTAGTGCTAAAATTGTCGAGTTATTTAAATGAGGTAATTGGTCATAAATAGACTTTTAAACTATTTAAATAGCGTAATCGGTTAGAAATGAAGCTTTTTAGAGGATTTAAATACCGTAACTCTTTAGAACGAGCGGCAATGCACATCATGAAAACGTTAAAATGCCCGCAGGGGACGACGCTAGATGACGTGACGAAGAATCAGGATAAATGCCACTATCCCGGTAAGTTTATGCTTAATTTAAAGGGACAACGACAGCTAGAACTTTAAAGGGACAGTGACATCTAAGACTTCTAAATTTCAGGCTACCGTGTCCGCGAAGAGATTCGAGCGTTCGAGCGTCTCGTCGTGTACTATGAGAACGCAACGTGGATCCAGAACCGAGAGAGAGGATGGCTGAGGATGGCACAACAAGTCACCGGGCATTCTAATCCCTATTATGTAAGTTTTCTTAGCTTTTAAAGGAATTCTCGCCAAAATTTTCAAATTCTGGAAGGCGGGCTAGCAGAAATCTTTGCGGAAATCTTCTAAATTAATTTTTTCAGGTTGACGTCCTCGCAACTACATACTCCAAAATTCTGGCCTCACTGGATACCTTATTAGCAAATCTAAAGTACGCTACGAAACCCCTGACACCCGCCATATTTTAGAAAAGCAATGGACGAGATCTACTACGAGGAGACGGCCCTGGAATTCAGGATTACGTATATTGACAAGTTCTATGAGGATATATCAAGGAAATTGGATGCTATTAAAAAGGTATAGTCCCTATCTCTCTCGCTCTCTCTCTCTCTCTCTCTCTCTCTCTCCCTCCTACTTTCTAGCTCAGCAATTAACCCATCGAGTTACAAACTCCACATCAGAGCTATCTAGCAGAGCTACTTAAGGAATTAAAGCTTACGAAACCAGTTCAGCTTCAGGCTTCGCTTTCTTAGCTTGCCGCACTGAAGTCAGTAACCATCGTCGTCGTAGATTTAGCGTCCTTTGCTTAAGTCGGCAAGCCTAGCTTCGTCATAGACTTGGCCTTAGCTTACCTTCGGAAGCATAGCTTCCCAGCTATGTGTGCTTATCCCTCTCCGGCCATTGGGCGCTGGAGAAGAACCTACCGGTATATTGGGGTGCGTCGTCCCCAATTATATCCGAGCAGTCCAAAATTGGACCCCATACTTCACCGTAGCCTGGGGTCACGACAAAATCCGGCAATGGTTCGATGACCCCGGAAGTTGTTATTTGTAGCTGATCTAGTAGAACACTAATCAGTACTCAATACACACTCTCCCCCTAGGGGGAAGTGGCAATGGGAGGGGAACGGACGTCTCCGACCCCACAAATTGGCCATGGATGGGGGGAGGGATATGCCCTGACAGTGGGCCAGGTGGGGGGCGAGTCGCAGAGGGGCAGGTCGGTTTAATTACCCAAGTTTGAGGTTGGAGACGTGGTAGTGGGCCAGAGGGTGGGCGAATCGTTGGCGGTCGGAGTGGAATACTGAAAAAACGCCATAGCTTTGTCTAGCAATATCCTAACGTAAATATTTATACACCATTCGAACGCCCAGTAAAAGGCACGCAAAATGTTAAGTGAAAAAGTAGCATTAAAACGTTATAAGCCCCCTATTTCCAGGTGGACAGCCAAAAAGGGTGGCCGGTGAGGCCAATCCTCGGCCGGATCATCGTTGAAGCCCCTCCGGTGCCGAGGAGGACCACGATGAAGGTACCCTCCATCCCGTCGACTACTATTACACCACGCCCAACTACAGCAAGGCGGAGGTATGTGAAAAGAAGTGCTGCGGAAAATGGGCAAGTCAGGAGAGAGCGATTAAGTTTTGAAAATAGCTGCAACGGCAATTTTCAAGCTTAAAACGCTTTCCTCAAAAAGCTCTGCTAGCCTGCCTGGTCTAATTTACTTGCCAGTGGCTTTAAAACCTCTAAAATGTCATTTTTCTGCAGGGTCTAGCCTACAGCAACGCCTCAGGTTTGTACAATCCTGTTGTAGTCTGTACCCAGGCACTCGATTTTTCCTCCCACTGTTAATGCACCAGTCCTACGGTACTCCCGGGTTGTTTGTCGTACTGTAGTTTATAGTGCTATGGAATACTGTAGTACTACTGTAGTATTTTTAAGTTGTTTTTTTAATAATAGTACTTCCAGAGACACCCCTCGCCCTTCTACCACCCAACGACCACGACCAAAAGCAACGCGCAAGCCGACGACTCCAAGGCCTAAGCCCAAGCCAACTACCGTACACCCTAAATCACTTACGAAGCCCACCAAGCCAGTGGATTTTCCGACCCCTGGCCCTCTGGATGAGCTGAGCGAAGAGGAGAAGAAGATTCTCCGCGCCATCCAGCCACAAGAGCTTAGAAAAGTCTGAAAATTATTGGGTATCTGATTTTCAAAGTATCCCAAGCTGACCAATACCTTTAAAACGTGGAATTCTCGTATTCTAGCATGCTGGCAACCTGCCGATGCCCTTAAAAAGTTTCTAATAAACCCCCTCCCCCTCCGATAAGGCATAAGTCAAGCTAAGCCTAAGCTATGCCTAAGTCTAAGCCTAAGCCCAAGCTCAAGCTCCTTATATCCCCCGTTCTGCCACCCAATTCCTACTGTATTCAACCCGTCTCAGGGCCAAGCTTCTCTCTATGTCTCCATTTCTCTGCGTCTCTCTCGTTCGCCCGCTCTATCGTCTCCAATGATCTCATTTCGGCTCTCCCATTCCGCTGCCACTTTCTAGTCTTCAGTTTGCGTTGTATTTAGTCGTGAAAGCAATAAATCATTCTTTTGTGGTTTGTAGTCTGTAGTTTCAACGTCAAAAGGTGTACTTTGTAGCCTTCATTAATTTGTGACGCTTGCCGTCATTTGTAGTCTGAAGTTCGACGTCCAGAAGTGTATTTTGTAGTCTGCAGGCTGTAATTTCGACGTCAACAGCTGTCTTTCGTATTATGTAGTCCAGATACCATATTTATGTTTGTAAATACATTAAAGCATTCGTATTAAGGGTATTCAGAAGCGGAACTGCCCCTGGGATTGCTGCTGCTGTTGTCCCCACATTCTGCCCTTTCCCATCATGCCCCATCTGCCCTGCATCGGAAGCTGGGCTTTTACGGAATCGGGCATCGTCGCGATCAGGTTCTAAAACGAGGTTATAGCTATATTTTGTAGCCTGTAGTCTGTAGCCTGTAGATAGAACTCCAAGACCTACCCTGATTTTCTGGAAGTGTCCCGGTCCAGGCTGGTTGTGGATGGCCATCCATTGGCTCTGAAAAGTACGAATGTACGTTGTACGTTAAAGTACGTTAGGCTACAAATTCCGTTACGCTACGGTACGGTACCTTATACGGCTCCGGCAGCTGATTGACGAACGGCGGAAGCGGAAAGTGGGGCCGCATCGATTCTGGGAGGCTTTGGAAGAGCTGATGCATCTGTTGGCGACGTTGTTGCCAGGTTAGGGCCTGAATCCGGGTTACGGTAAGCCCGAAAACAAGACCTTGTTCGACCACAGCTCCCTCATCTGTTGCTGTACGCTGGGCGGCAAATTACGCATGAATGGGGGCATGGGACGCTGGAAAAAGTACAATACTTCAGAAAAATTCAAAAAATGGCCCCAGGAGTACGGTAGAGTACGGTACCTGGTCCGCGGGCAGCGTCTCGATCAGCGCGTGCATTTGTTCGTGCTTTTGTTCGAAGGAGAGCGCCTGGAAATTTTGAAAAATGATAATTACAGTTTGCTGCGTCGTCGTCTGCGCAGGCTTCAATTTTTAGGGTTACTTCAACTGCTCGGATATAATTGGGGACGACGCACCCCAATATACCGGTAGGTTCTTCTCCAGCGCCCAGAGGCCGGAGAGGGATAAGCACGCATAGCTGAAGCTATGCTACGTAAGCTAATGCAAAGCCTACGCGGACGCTAAGCTTACCAAGCGTAAGCAAGCGGAAAGGGCTTGGGTCGAAGTCGAAGCTAAGCTTATTGACTTAAGCCATGAGCTAAACCGGCTAAGCCTGAACTTACGTCATAATTACGTCATTGTCCTAATTAAAAGAAGTTAGAGAAGTAGCTTAACTGGCTGAAGAGCTTCTTGTCCCCAAGAACCTCTGCTCGTTCGCATTGTTGTGTAATTTATCAGCGCATGGATTACTTGGCGATTCATTGCCTGAGCGATAAAGTACTGGAAAGCGAGAGCGAGAGAAAGTGAGAGAGAGTGAGAGAGAGAGAAACGCTCGACTCGACTCGCTGATCTCGCCGTTTTGGCTTTTGGACTTATGCTTAAGCGTAGGCTTAGGCTTAGGCTTACCTGATTTGAGTGGATGGCCTGAGCCTGAGCTTGGAGCTGCGGGGGAAGCTGGCTGAGCATGCGCTCGAACTAAAAATAGGTGATTTTCATTGCATAATCGAATAGGGTCTAATTTAAGCTCGAAAACTTACAAATCTGCCTCCACCTCGGCCTCCTTGGTGGAATCCACCCTGCCAGGGGCCCATTTGGCAGGTTGCCAAGCCGATGAGGGCTACGGTAGCAAGCAGAAGTTTTTGCATTACCTGAAACGGTATATGGTATGATAATTAACAGGAAAAAGCATTATATGCAAAAATTTAGGTGAATTTCGAGGTTTGAAACATTTATTGTGTTGTAAATCGTTCAGCTATCCAAAAAATATGCTAAAATTCCAAAATTTAACGAATCTCTGGGCATGAAAGTTAATTTCCGTTCTATACGACACAGCTAGCCGTTCCTTTTTATATAGCGCCCCCCAGTTGCTCGTCTTTGATGCGGGTTCGCCGAAATACCACGTCAAGCCCCTCAAGGTCAGGCCAAAAAGAGCGAAATGCATGGTCTACGGCCAATTCGCTACTCAAACCCCTTGGAGAACCTCGAAAAATTAAAGAAACCGGTGCTGCTGGGCCCGGGAAGGACGGTGCTGAACTTTGGCGAGGGTTTTCGAGGGGTTTATGACTTGTGGTTACGTTGTTTTCTTGCAAACGATCAAAAATTGCGTGTTTTGTAGTTTGTATTCTTCGTCAAGCTAGGGACGCTGATTTTTTTTGTAGTTTGTATGCTAGTTTAACCAATAATCAATTATTTATATGAATTAAAACTATTTGAGATCAATTAAATCGAGAAGAATCACAATTCGAAAATACAAACTACAAAATTTGATAGCTGAGGTCTTATTTTTATGGCGTAATGGGATAGAATCTGTCTTTTTTTGGTGCATAGGGATCCGTGTTTTATGAGGTACTGTATAAATGCAACAAAAATAAAAAAGGGGAAACAGGGCCTAAGCCCACGCCCAAGCCAAAGACCAAGCCTAAGCCTAGCTTACACCTTAGCCCAAGCCTAGCCTAAGTCGACTTATTCACCCATAATCTCCACGACAAAGGTATCAGTATAAGCTGGTAGTAGAGATATCGGAGGGGGAGAAGCCAGGGCTCGAAGCCGTCCCATCAGATATAATTCCTTATGCTGACCGGTCAGCTTGACGAAATTGTTGACGACATGGAGGAGGAGTTGATATCTGAAAATCGGCAATCGATCACGACCTCTATTTCCCTTCTTAAAGGCGCTCGGACACCAAAAACAGACCTATTGGCCCCGCGCTGCATCCCATGCCTTGTCGTCTCGTAGGCGAATAGCGTTCGTGCCAGTTTCTCCCGCGTCTCATCCAACCCTTTCAGTGCTTCCGGCGGCAGTGGGGCTACTGTAAAGATCATCCAGTTGCTGTCACTGTCGCTTTAAAACAAAACATATAGCTTAAACTACCTGTTGAGCATAGCAGAATTCCCCGAAGCATCAAAAACTCATCGTCATCTACATCCTGATCGGTCAAATATTCGACTGGCTTGAAGAAAATTAGGCGATGCAATTCCCAGGGGCTAAAAAGGGGGATACCGTAACTTGTAATGTACTTTTTCGCTTCAATGGCCTTTTAAAAGCGAAGCTGACTTACTTGTGGGCTAGTATTGGAGCAAGGCTTCCATCTCTTAACGTCACAGCCGGTAGCCCTCGGCTTTTCGACCGAAATGCCGAGGTGAAGAGAAATGAGGCCATGGCAGCGAACCGAAACCACAGGACCTGGAGCAAGCCTTATAACTACGTTTTGAATGCGGTGTTTAAAGCCCGCTTCACGCGCTTTCGAATGTTGTATAAACCGTTACGATAGCTAATTCCTACGTAAAGTTATAGTCGTTTAAAGACTTTGCTGAGGCTTAGGCTTAGGCTAGCTTTTTAAAGCCTAAACCAAGCAAAAACGAAGTCGACTTACCTTGTCCATCGTTCCAAGCCTATCGTAGAAGGGTAATTGCCTAGCAATCTCATGCGCTCGTTCATATTCTATCAAAAAGTGAGCACACCCGAATCTTCTCTCTACGTAGTGATACTTTGCGTCAATAGCTGTTGCCTGGAATGTGTAGTCTGTAGTCTAGGGCCTCGAAATTACAAACTAACTGGTATTCGTTGTGAATGGAGTCCATGGGCCATATAGGTGGCCACATTCTGCATCGGCCATGGTAGTAGGCCTTCAGGGCTTTCGAGACGAAGCCTCAAACTTAAAGTGAATGGGAATAGGCATTAATTGGGATGGATAGGAAAGGGTTAGAGGGGTTAGAGAGAGAGAGAGAAAGAGAGAGAGAGGGAGAGAGCGAGAGAGAGAGAGAGAGAGAGAGAGAGAGGGAGAGAGCAAGAAAGGAAACATTAGGTTGAAAACTCACTTCATATCCATTTCCATCGACTTCAAGAAGATCAATGTCCGGAAGTGGTCACTTTCATTGGGGAGTGGCTGAAAAGGTATCGGAATTATTACGAAGCTAAGCCTAAGTCTAAGCCTAACCAGAAGCTCTCTTTTCGTTGCGTAATCGATTGCACTGCGCTGAACTGCTTGAAGATGTCGTAATCGATTACGCCATGTAAGGATGGGCGTGTGCCTTGCGTGCCTTGCACGTCCCTTTAAACCCACCGGCTTAATGTCGACGTTAACTGGAACCAAGGCTTGTGATGTTGACGGCTTTTGGTCATCTACTGTATCCGCTTGGCCTCTCGCTTTAAATTGCATCCGGAGTACGATGGAGATGAATTCATTGTCAACCGGGGCACCAGGACGGTATTCGATACCTTTAAAAGCGAATTATATACCGTAACCGGAAAGAGTGTAGTAGCTCCAGATCGCAGGCAACAAACTATAACTTACCTCTACAATCCATTCCCGCCTCCAAACACTTGACAAATCTGCATCCCCTGCATACAGCCCTTCCATTCTTTTGTTTATCTGGACATCGTCTATCCCCTCCGCCATTCATCTTTTTGCATTGTGGGAGACGAGCACGGAGCATCACCCTAATATGAGCACAATCAGCGTAAGCCTAAGCCCAAGCCTGCGCCTAGGCTTAAGCGCAAGCAAACCCAGAGCCAAAGCCTATTACCAAGCCTAAGCCTAATCCTAAGCCCAAGCCTAAGCCAAGCCCGAGCCAAGCCTAAGCCTAAGCATCAGCCTAAGCCTAAGGCTGAGCCTAAGCCTAAACCAAGCTAAGCCCGCGCCCAAACCTATGCCTCAGCAACCCAAGCCTACCTTCGAAAGAATGTCTTGCAGCTATTACAAGACGGTGCTTCATAGTGATATCCATTCGCTTGTCCTCCACAAATAGCACAAAGGGCCGGAGCTTCGCTTCTCGGCTTCTTCGGCTTCTCCTCGTGGTTGAGGGTACGGTAGGATGAGGAGGTCGAGGGAAGCAGGGTGAGCCTGAATCGAGAAATAGATCCATTGAGTGTCAGTAAGTACAATAAACTACAAACTAACTAAAATCAACGACTACAAACTACAAACTACCCACTTTTTAACGTCCTCCTCCATCTCGTCGCTCTCCTCGTCATCTTCCCGACCGTCCGGGCTATTCAACGAGGGCAGACTGCTATCCGAAAACTCGGACATACCCTGAAAGCATCGCATACAAAACTGGAATGAGCAATCAGCTACCCAAACCAGTTACGACATGAAATTCCCGGAAAGCTGGGTTCAGAAAGTATTATTTGCAGGGTGGCATTCCACTAATAGGCCCTAGCGTGATCAGGTAACAAACCAGAGCGAGAGAGAGAGCGAGAAACAGAAAGTACGTCCCCTTCCCTGTGCCACCAGCCTCCAAAAATCAAAATCCAACGAGCGAACCAGTCATTTTGCTGGCGATACCGTAAGTCCAGTACAGAAAACACTATATTTTTAGATTGCACGAATTTGGTACGTGGGGATGGCCTCCCGGCCCAAAAAGCAACCGCAAATTCCCGGAATCGCGGATTTGCGACGGATTAGCCGGACAGAGGCTCTATTTTGGCCTGCAAAATGGCGAAAAACAAGTAGAGTGGATTGGATAGGTGCCGGAATAGAGAATAGTATCGTTAATTAAGTAATCTACCTTCAAAAATATGGAAAAAAGGTGAAACACAAAAAAATGTGCCATAAATTGTGTCCGTTCTGCGTGTCGCACGTGGATCGGGGAGCAACGGGAATGGGTGCAAAGCATACGGAAAAGGGGGAGGGGATGGGGGTCGAGTGGTTGGAAGAGAGAGAGAGAGAGAGAGAGAGACGGGCAAACGGACAGACAGAAAAGTCCAAAAGCCAAAACGGCGAGATAAGCGTGCCCAGCGTTCTGTCTCTGCCTCTCTCTCTCTCCATCACTCTCTCTCTCTCGCCTTGCGGTACTTTATCGCTCTGGCAATCGGTCGCCAAAATCCACAGGCTTACAAACTACACAACAAAGCCATATAGCAGAATTCTGGAGGAATCGAAGCTCTTGACGCCAGTTAAGCTACTTCTCTAACTTCTTCGTGACTTCTTCTTTAATTAACGTATATTAGAACTTGACTTGGCTGAGCTTAACTTTGTCGAGTTCGCTTACTTAGCTTAAGGTCAATCCTCCTAGGTTCGACATCTTCGGCTTACCTAGCTTTGCGTAAGTGCCTAAGCCGAAGCACGTGATGCCTGGCTTTGGCTTAGCTTACCTCGCTTAAGTCAGCAAGCTTAGCATCTGCGTAGCCAGGCTTAGCCTACGAAGCAAGGCTTCCGCTAGTTGTGTGCTTATCCCTCCCCGGCCTCTCGGCGCTGGAGAAGAACCTACCGGTATATTGGGGTGCGTCGTCCCCAATTATATCCGAGCAGTCCAAAATTGGACCCCATACTTCACCGTAGCCTGGGGTCACGACAAAATCCGGCAATGGTTCGATGACCCCGGAAGTTGTTATTTGTAGCTGATCTAGTAGAACACTAATCAGTACTCAATACACACTCTCCCCCTAGGGGGAAGTGGCAATGGGAGGGGAACGGACGTCTCCGACCCCACAAATTGGCCACCGATGGGGGGAGGGATATGCCCTGACAGTGAGCCAGGTGGGGGGCGAGTCGCGGAGCGCAGGTCGGTTTAATTACCCAAGTTTGAGGGTGGGAACAACTTTTCTGATCATATCTTTGTCTAAATATCCTATCGTAATGAATAAACCACATTCTCAAGCCCTTGAAAAACGCTGGACACTGAGATACTAAACCTAGTAGCTACAACCCGCAAAAGTTAAAACAAAAGGATCAATAATTTTGTTCGTCATGTTCGCTTAGGGCCAGTAAATAGGCTTCGGCTTCTAATGAAGCATGGGGGGGGGCATTCTGGGGCATTCTGAGAATTCAGAAGGGACTGCCGTGGGAGGGGAAAAGAACGGAAAGACGAATAAAGGCCACGGGAAAGCCCGATTTTGATCTCTGAGCTACACGAGACGTATTGAAAATGACATGAAACTCTGAAATGGACATTAAAAGGGGTTAAGGTACCTTAAGAAGCTTTAAAATCAGGTATCTCTTCAAAAACGCGTTTCTAATCAACCGGAAAGATAAAATTTGCGCTAAAATGTAGGCAGTATAGACTACAAACTACAGGAAATTATACGTCTACAGTCTATGTAAAGTATCCTCAGATGCCTTAACATCAGTTATCCTCATAAACAAAAGCTTACAAAGTATTTTGAAGTCTTCTAGAAGCCGTTTATAGCCTAGTTTAACAAATTTAGCTAACTTTAGTATAGGCTACAAATTACAGAAACTAAAAAATCCAAACTAAAGGAACTTAAAGTACCCTAACATACCTTAAAGCCAGCTATCATCCTAAAAACGCTTGATAAGCCATCTGGAAACCTTAAGATCTCACTAAACTCTACTTCGCCTGCCATTACAGACTCCAAACTACAGATCAAAGCTTCAAAGAGCCGGTAGGAGTCAGAGTATGGCGACCTTGCCGCTGCAACCTGAAATGTTTGCGCAACGAGGCTATTTAGGGCTGCAAAAATTGGTGGGTGCAAAAATCAACACGTGGGTGAAGGAAAGGGCTGCAAAATGAGGACGAGTGGAGGGGAGGGAGGGGAGGAGGAGGAGGGCACGAGAAGGCTTTTCCTATTTATAGCCGGCCTTCCGGGAATGGGGGGAGCGAGAAAAAGCGGAAAAGCTGAACTTGCCGGGGCCAAACCACAAAAAACGGCGGGTTGAGAAAATTGCCGGGATTTGGGGGGATGGAATTAGTCAGATGTGGACAAGCTGGCAAAGGAAATTTGGGGAAACTTGCTAAAAATATTTCTGCTTGGGCTTTAGGCTTAGCTTAGGGTTAGGGTTAGGCTTGGGCTTGGTTTAGGCTTGGCGTCGGCTCTCTCGCCTCACACCTACCCGCTCCCCACCCGGCCCACTACCACCCTAACCTCAAACTTGGGTAATTAAACCGACTTTTCACCCCCACTCGCCCCCCACCTGGCCCAATGTCAGGGCATATCCCTCCCCCCATCCGTGGCCAATTTGTGGGGTCGGAGACGTCCGTTCCCCTCCCATTGCCACTTCCCCCTAGGGGGAGAGTGTGTATTGAGTACTGATTAGTGTTCTACTAGATCAGCTACAAATAACAACTTCCGGGGTCATCGAACCATTGCCGGATTTTGTCGTGACCCCAGGCTACGGTGAAGTATGGGGTCCAATTTTGGACTGCTCGGATATAATTGGGGACGACGCACCCCAATATACCGGTAGGTTCTTCTCCAGCGCCGAGAGGCCGGAGAGGGATAAGCACACAACTAGCTGAGGGGCTATGCTTTGGAAGCTAATGCAAAGCCTACGCGGATGCTAAATATAGTCGGCGAAGCTGTGCAAACGAAGCCCAAGCCAAAGCTAAGTCGGTGAAGCTAAGCAAGCGAAGCCGAAGCCACCTGCTTCATAAGCCCGGTTCGCTTCCTCAAGAATCTCTGCTACATATCTTTTTTGTCTTCCAAATCTTTGTTCTCCAACTTCCAGTACCCCTCTCTCAGAAATGCACACCCGATAGGCCCCAAAATCAGGTACCCCTCCAGGCTGTTGCTAGGCCCCATGCATTTCCCAGGTGCTTTTTAGGACCCAGGGCCCGTTTTTAGTTCCCAGATGTAACTACCGTAGTTTATAGCTGAACTGTTCCCCAATAATTTCTCCTCGCATGCCTCTAGTTTTCAGTCTACGTGCCTGACCTCCTCCCAAAGTCCATCACGCACCCAGGCTTCCGGAAAACGCGGGAATTCCATTTTTTGGGTCTCTCTGGGCTCTTGCTTGGGACACACATCTCCCGCATGTCAAAAATATGCAAATCAGGACCCCGGGCCTCAAGGAGTTGGGGCCAAAGGGCCCAGGCGGTCGAGTTGGACTCAGAAACTTCTTTGGACCCGAATTTTTCAGATTTTAGTCATTTCTAAATGGTTTCTGCTAGTCAACCAGTTGCAACTAAGCCTAAGCCTAAGCAGGAAGCCAGAATCCATCGGAATGGGCCAATTATCGCGCCCCTCTAATCCATTCCGCCGGACACCTGTGTACACCCCGGGGGGCGCGAATGGCTAATTTGACGCCCTGCTGGGCGGATGAAGCCTGGAGCTTGGAAAGGGCATAGCTTTTACGAACTGGCGTTCAGGTACTCTATTCGTATGTCTGTCTCTCTCTCTCTCTATCTCTCTCTCGCCACCCCAATTCCCTCATTTTTCATGCAAATCCACTCATCCACCCCCTTGGCGGCTGCCCCACCCGTCAGCCATGGCCGGAGGGCCGTTTAATGGATCACCGCGGAATTGGCGAGCGGCCAATCCTTTCATTTCGCGCCGGTGTGGCCTTTAATCGGCTTATATAAATTTAGATACCTTGAAAGTGCTTATTTTCTTCTTTTTGGCATGTCATTTAGCCTCTAGTATGATTTGGCTATGCTTAAATTACGTTTGGTACCTCTAAATTGTCTCCTTTCTGTAAGCTGACTATAACTCAGCTTTGCCAAGACACTACTTCCAAAAACCCTGCAAAAAACAGTTAGAGAAATGGCCGTTGTCTAGGCGAGAGAGAGTGAGAGAGAGAACCGAAAACCCGCCGACCGACAACAAAAAGAAGGAGGTGATCGAGTTCCATTGGCCACACGAGCCAAAGGACCCGGCCAGGCCTGCCCGAGAAGATTCCATTTGTCCCACCCTCCACAAGCACTTTGCTTTCTTTCTCTGCGTCTCTCTCTCTCTCTCTCTCTCTCTCTCTTCTTTTCTATCGTTTTCTTTGTTCTCCTCCTCCTCCTCCCCAGACAAGGGCCTCCAATCCACCTGACAACCTTTTCATGAATTCACGCAGGCGTTTTCGCAATCAATTACGCAATGAAATTCGTTCTCAAAACCCTACCTAATCGATTACGCAATGTAATGGACGTCTTAATACCCAACCTAATTGATTACGATATGTAATTCACGTTTTAACGTCTAGCCTAATAGATTACGCAATGAAATTCAGACTTAAATACCTTGCCTGATCGATTACGCGATGAAATTCACGCCTGTAAAGGTCTTGCAAACGTTTTTCGGCCTCCACCATTTTTTCACTTTTTTTCAGGCATTTCCCAGGCTTCTAACGCCCCGAAGGGATCCACTTACCGGATGTAGGGGTGTGGGGAGGGGAGTGATAATGCCCTAGGGGGTACGAGGCAATCCACAAAACAGAGAAGAAGAAGAAGGACGATGAAAGGAGTCCCAAAAGGCCCTCACAGCACATAACGGATAAGAAGAAGCCGAATGGGGGCAGTGGGAGCGAGAGAGAGACAGAAGAGAGAGAGAGAGAGTGGAAGAGTGAGAGAGGGAGTGGGGCCAACCAATTTCTCACCTCGACTAACGACTTCTTTTTCTTCTTGCCAACCCCGTCCATCCACTCGAACAGCGTGGAAACATTCAACATATTCCGCTCCAATACTTTTGACGGGGCTCTTGGGTTTGGTTTTTGTCTTTTTCTTGTGTTTTACGGTTTTTCCTACGGTTTCTCGATTCCAACGGACGCCTAATTACGCTAATTTCGTGCAGTAATCGATTAGACAGAGTTTTTATCGTTTTTCTAAGTTTTTTTTTGCCTTTCATAAAGCTTTTTCTATTCCGACCGGCTCCTAATTACCTAATTCTATAGCGTAATCCATTAAAAATAGGTTTTTACTATTTCTATGCTTTTTCGTGTTTTCAAAGATGCTCTCGATTTCCTAATTTTATCACCTAATCGATTACGCCATAGTTTTCAGAAGGCTGGACACCCTGACGAGAGATGCGACGCTACGGAGAGTGCAATTTGCCAGGAAGGAGTTGAGGTACGAGTTTTCTAGTTGTTTAAAGGGTTTATTAACTAGCCTCAGCGTTCCCCAATGACCTCTGCTATCCACCCACTTAATACCACTTAATAACAAAGAATATTGAATATCCGCCTCCCTACAGGCTAGAAAATTGCCTGGAGGCACGTTCTCTATAAATCATCCTATCCTTTTTGCGCTACGCAAAAAGAGAAACAGATCGGAGCCAATTCCGGCGGCCCGGGGATGGGCCTAGGGCTCAATCCTGAGGGCCAAACGGCTCATTCTGGGACCCATAGACTCTATATTCTGGCTTATATTGCATTTTTTCATGTGGAAATTAATTTTGAGATCCGATACCTGAAAAGTATGCAGTTTAGGGTTTATTCCTTGTTAATTTGTAGCCTGTAGTGCAGCCAAAATTTAGAAAACAGACAGAGAGACAAACAAATGGGCATAAACCTGCAGACAGACACAACTTTCAAGACAAACGGCTCAAAATCCCTATTTATGAGTTCCGAATGGAACATATGGGGTAGATATCCATCTTTCTTGCCACACTCAAGCTCTTCTCGATGGCAGACAGACGACAAGCCCCCGATTTATGGACATTTTAGGGGGGTGACAGAAAGACAAACGAGAGAGAGAGAGAGAGAGAGAGAGAGAGAGAGAGAAGAGACACACGTTCCTCATAACTCCCTACGGCCCGATACTCAACCCGTCAAGAGTTGTCAAGGGTACTACGCCACTTGATATCTGGGTTTTTAGCTTTTTTGGTGTAAGCTATCCTAAATTTAGTGTCATAAGGCATTAAATGGAAGCGGAATTCCAATTTTGAGACTTTTTTGCTTCCCCTAGACTGAATTTCATATCGTAATGCATTCAATGAAAGCAATATTAGCTTTAATTGCAAATTTTGAGCCTCTTTGATGCCAGCTAGCCCGAATTTCGTATCGTCATGTTTTTCCTTTGATTTTACCCTTTCTGACCTTCACCTAACCCTTGAATTTCGTATCGTGATGCATTCGGGGGGGTAAAAGGGGGTTATCCTGTTACCTCATCTTCCATTACCCCCTCTCAGGCCACAAAACAAAAGACCTCTTCTTCTCTTCCTCCTTCCTTTTCGTTCCGTTTTTCCCATCCCTCGGCTTTTCGACGCCGTGAGGCTTTAGAGGGTAATTTGATTGGTCCCTGGTAAAGCCCTGCCTCGAAGAATGCCCCATTTTTGAAGGCCCTGACACGTTAGAGAGCGTGATTTTTGAATTTTGCATGTCAGAATACGGTCGGAAACGGAAATCTTTCGTTTTTTCTGCCTTATCGGGTCCTTTAAAACACATCTTTCATGAAAGGAAGCATTACGATATGAAAAGTCATAGATTAATTGTTTTCCGGAGCCCTTTAAAGGCCAGTTCCCCTACCAGAAATTTGTTGGAAATGAGAATCCATAGATTTCCCAACTTCTCTGTCCCTTTAAAAGCCGTTCACCCGTCTTGGGCTTCAAGCTGCCCGTTGACAAATTAAACGGCGAGCTGTTTTCCGCCCCCCTTCCATCCTAGGGGCGCATTTCCGGGTGAATGTGTCACTTGCAAAGGGCGTGAGGCGTCTAGTTGCATTCCAATTTTTTCATTTTCTGTTTCGGAATAACGTCGAGGCTTAGGCTTAGGCTTGGGCTTAAGCTTAGACTTAGATTTAGGCTTGGGCTTAGGCTTAGGGTTAGTCAGGCATTTCGTTGCTCTCTCTCTCCCTCTCTCTTTCTCTCCTTCGTTTCTAATTCCTCTATCTCTCCCCAGAAATGAGCACCACCGAGTACCATCATCTCCTCCTAAAGCATGGCCCGGATGGCAGTCAGCATTTTGTCGAGCCGGGGGCTAACAGGTAACGTTTCTATATTTCTCTCTCACTCTCTCTCTCTCTCTCTATCTTTCTCTCATCACTAGCTAAAGACACGTGTATTCGGGCCTCAATTCCCGACATTCCGCCACAATCCCATCAACGGGTTGCCAGGGGCTAGCTGGGGAAGCAGTTTTGTCTGAAAATGCTACACCACACGCCAATACCCTAAACGCTCACCAATTCCGCAAAGCCTCACTGCTAGCTGTCGTCTCGTCACAAAATGCAGAGCCTGCGACTCACAGAAGCCGAATTTTTATACGGGTTGAGCCCGAGAGAGCAAGTTTTTAGGGAGCTGGGAGTTCGAGTCTATTTTTTGAGCTCTATCGATCTGAATTTTTTAGGAGGATGAGCCACGCGGCCTCGTACAAGCTGGTGCTCGCCGTGTCGTTGTTTCTGTTGTTTGCCGGGCTGATTCTGACCGCGCTCAGCTTGTTCAGTTCACAGTGGCAGGTGAGAGCATGAGTTTAGAGGGTATCTGGATTAAGGAGCACGAGTTTTCGAAACCATGTGTATCTAGAGGTATTAAAATACGCGAGTTTACGTTCCGAGCACGACCTTAAACTCCTACACTACGCTTCAGATAGCGGAAGTCCCATGGGGCCACGTCACCCATCAGCATGGTGTTGTGAAGGACTGTATCGAGCCCTCACCCGGCCTAATACCTTTACACCAAACAGCTCACACCGCCCATCGATGCGTCTACAAATTTGACCCGGCTGCCGAGGTATGTAAAGTGGAGCGTAACGGAAATACCGTACCTTTTTCAGAAAAGTCTAATGCAAGCGTTGAGCGTAGGTGATGAAGAATCGCAGGAGGTGCTGCTACATCGGTTTTTACGTGAGTTTTGTAGTCTGTAGCCTACAGTATACCCAATTTCAGCCCAGCACAAGAGTGTCGTCTTCTTCTCCGTGTTCGTCTTCGTCTTCGGCCTCTTGTCGGCGATAATTGGAGTCTGTAGCCCGTGTTTCCCTCCAAACTCCATTCTCTTCGTGGGGACACTATTTTTGACAGGTACGCGACGCAACGGCAGCAGAAAGTAGCAAAAAATCGTCAAATTTAGCTGGCTGTTCGATTTTGGCCGACGTCATCTTCATCGCGGCCAGTATCAAACCCCCAAGGGTTGTATGGAATAAATATTCCAATTTTGACCCAGCTAAATATCAGGTACGGTATTTTACGCCGTCTTAAGTCAGTTTTTACAGCGTTTAAAACTTAGAAACACCTTTTAAACCGGAAATTTCCAGAGTAAACTCGGCATCGCGGCATTTGTTCATCTACTGGCGTCTGGGCTTATAGCTACGGCTTTTGTATCGTCGTTAGGTAATATAAATAAAGTTATTTTCCATAGCTCTATCGACTTTAGGCGCCACCTACCTGTTGTTGATGACGAGAAACCGGAAGGGGGCCGGTTGTTGCTCGCAGATAAGGACGAAGGCCAGGTTCCAGGAGGAGGACAGGTTGGACGCTTGCTTAGGCCTAGGCTTAGGTTTTAGGCTTAGGCTTAAACTTAGCCTTAGCTTACCTATCAACTCTCTATCTTTCCTTACCAAACAGCATTCCAATCGAACGAGTGGGCAGCAGTCGGAGTCGACAATTTTACAATTTTTACCTAGGTATTTTTGGAGTTCTCTTTTTCTTAGTCCCATTTCCTATCTCCCGTTTTAAAATTAAGCTTAAAAGGTATTAAAACCTTTTTTTTGTAGATGGCCCGGCCCTGGGATGATGATTCGGGCTTGTGACGATGCGAGCTGCCGTCCATTCGTCATTATGCCCGACCCACAATCTGATGATAGCTGATGTTTTTGTTTTTCTAGCTGTCTGCGTCTCTCTATCTCTCTCCCTCCCTCCCTCTCTCTATCTCTCCCCACCCTCTGATCTCTCATCCATCAAGTGTCTCTCCTCACAAAGCTTCTGCCTCGCTTTTCCAAATATTTTCCTACTTGAAAACTTACGCGGGTTTAATAAAGAAATATATTTTCAAGCCATTGTTGGGATACTGTAAAAAAATCCAGTGTACAGCAAATAAGCTTAAAAAGAAATTTATGTACAATATGTAAATAGCTTTCAAAAGCGCTTGAAATCGTCGTAGTAATTCTTTAGTTTAGAGGAGCGTCGCGTAGTCTTCGGCTTATTTTCCCCATCCACCTCCGTAGGGTCCGTACATTCCATAGGGGCGTCCCCACATCGGGCGAGCCCACGGCGGGCGGGCCCATGGAGGGCGGTAGTACGGGCCGTACACTGGAAAGTCGCGTAGTTTGTATATTTATTTGTCTATTTTTGTTTCCATTCAAAATGCTAAAATGTTTAACATAAAAATACATAATTTCAAGTTTTTAAACGAGATTTAGGCTTTTTTTCCGTTACAATACGTAATTTCCGAGGCCCATACACTGGAAAGTCGCGTAGTTTATCGGGTTTTTCATTATTAAAATAAAATTAAAATTTTACATTGAAAATACATTAATGCAGTCAACTCACTTGGTCCACCACCCCAGAATTGAGCCTCGGTGACGAAGACGAGGCCGATGATGACCAAAAGGCTGGCGAGGAGTATCCGCTGCATCAACTGGAAGGTATCTGATTTTGATTTCGTTAAAAATGAGTTTTTGAGTGAATTTATTGAATTTCTGGGGTGTATACAAGCTAAAAAAGCTATTTTATTGCATTAATCCATAGTTTTAAAGTATTTTTATGGAAATTTTTTGCATAGTTTGCTTGCCAAAAGATCGATTTTTACAAAGTATCTGATTTTTCTAACTTTAAAAGGTTTAAATTGTTATAATGGCAAAATATAAAGCCTGGTATCTAACTAGTAAGATCAAAACATAACCCGATCAAGAGACCGGTTGAGTGCGTCTATCTAGAGCGAGCAAGAGAGAAGTGGTGAGAGCACGTTGTACCCCGGGTTTCCGCTCTTCCCTTATATGCCATCCCTCCCTCCCGTCACTCCCTCCATATCCCCAAAACGGAAACCACGAAAAGTTTGGCAAATCCCTGATCCTCAGATCGAGATCCTTGTCTGTCTAATTGTCTCTCTCCGTCTCTCTCTCTCTCTCTCTCTCTCTCTCTCTCTCTCTCTCGCACCCTCGCTCTCTATCCTCTATCCATTCAGCTATAGGATAAGCTTTCACGGTCAAATCCCCAGCTTGGGCAAGCCTTTTGAGAAGCTGATCGCTAAACTCGAATCGAGATCCTTCTCTGTCAGTTTGTTTGTCTAACCGTCTGTCTCTCTGCGTCTCTAGCTGTCTAAAATCTGGCTAAATGGCATCTCTCTGCTCCCTCTACCAATCTCGTGTTCTCTCGCTTCAAAAAGTAAAATCCTCGAGTGCGAGTTTGGCGAATCTTCGGTTTCTCCTCGCGGGATTTGGCAAGGAGGTCCAGGAATGAGTCAGCCAACCTCAATTTTGGGCCCCAAAAATGGGACTAGACTAGATTCAAGGAACAAGGAAGTGTAAACTAGCCTAAAATGTGTATTTTAATCCCGAAAAATTAATATTGGGTTGATTACCTGCCATTTCCAAGGTCTAAACGGCTAAAAAAGCGGAGAAATCGATAACTCAACTCTATTTTCCCCTCAAAGCATCTCTAAAAAGTGAATAGAATCAGTTAAGCTGTTTTTAAAATGTAAACTATCGTAAAATAAATATTTTGGTATACAAAAATCTGTATTATAGTTAGTTCCTGCCATTTTAAGGTATACCTGACCTCCATTATGCGCTAAAAATGCACAAAAACTCGATTAACGGCAAAAAAATGGTGCAAACTTCCATAAAGTGTGTAGTTTTTGAAGCTTTAATGTGCAAAATGGCCTACAGTATACAATATTGTGCATTTTGGCATCCAAAAATTAATATTATTATATTTATTCCCTGCCATTTGTCAAATATGAGCAAGTGAAATGAGGATCAGCTCTTCAGATCAATTGATAGTTGAGTGGGAAGTCTATTTCTTGCCCCATCCTCCCATCATTCCCATTCCAGGATATCCGCCCATCATTCCCATTCCTCTTCCGTATCCCATTCCGTATCCACGCATTCCGTATCCTCCCATACCGTATCCCCGTCCGTATCCGCCCATACCGCCGTATCCGCGCATACCGTATCCTCCTGGAAAAATGTGGTTTTTGAGATTTTGGGAGTTTTTGGGTTTTAGAACGTGATTTTTATGCATTCTGAGTCATTCTAGGTAAAATACCATATCTGCTAAAAATTGCGCTGTGGAGATTTTCGAAGCCTCAAAATCCTAAATTTAGAAAATTTGATTTTTTCGTTTTTAATAGATTGTTAAAAGCGAATTAAACTAGCCAAAATAACATATCCTACAACAAAAAGATTATTGAAATTGTTAAAACGCCATTTTAACGTCGTTTAATTGATTTAAATCTATTTAATAAACTAGTTAAAATAATAATATGGATCCGTATCAATTTACACAAAATTATGAAGATCTTTTAAACCCGTAAAACTACGGGTTTACATAGCATCTAACTCACCCCATTGGCACTCAACGGTGGCGAAGGCGATGATGGCGACAATAGCAAGGATAAGCCACGACTGCATGATGATTTGATTACTGTAGAAGGAGTGTTATACACTTTCTGGCTTCCCCCACTCCATGATACACCTATATACGGGGGTATCTGGGGGTCAGATCAGACGCAAACATCCCCCACGGGTCGCTTGTTCGCCCAGTTGAAATGTTTTTCATTAGGAAAAAGAGAGAGAGAAGGCGAGAGAGAGAGAGAGAGAGAGAGAGAGAAAGCAAGAAAACGTGTTATTGGGTTGACTTGAGGGCAATTTGGGGCGGATTTCTCATGAGATCTCCCTCTAGACATCATCAGTGCATGTCGCTGACGCGCCGGGGTTGGCCGAATCCAACAGGAAATGCGGTTCGTGCCTGGCCTTTTCTGGTCTCCAGTCATGGTCTATCAGAGATTTCGAAGCGGATATCGCCAATCTATCATCGGCACCTGAATCGACAGGCGCACCTGAAAACCTAAACTTTCCTCTAGCTATTTTGACGTTTTTCTAACGATTTTCGAGTGGAGGGTGCCTTAATCTGGCTTTCTGGTTGCCATTTTAGGCTATCCGCTTAAAGTGACGAAAATTACAGGTCTGCGATTGGTAAGTGGTCGAGGTTACCTGATTTTGCGAGGGATTTTGCGATTTATAGCTCGTTTTGTAGGGATTTAAGAAAATCGTCTCGACTTTTCTAGTATCCGCTGATTATCCTTGAGCAATTTTCGGGGCCTGGAAGTGGTAATTTGACGAGGAAACCTGAAATCCTCGCCGTGTCGGTTGCCTTTTGGGCCTGGGCACCTGAAATTCGGCTTCATGGATGCAGTTTCTCGTAACTGTCCATTGACAATGACAAATTTTGAGGCTGGGAGTAGTAAATTGACAAGTTTGTAAAAACTTTTTTGTAAAACAGTTGCATTATATTTGTTCGCAGTAATCGTTTGTACTTTGTAGTTTTTGTCCGGCCAAAACGATTACGCGAGGAAATCATCCAGTTTTTTGTTTTGGCACTTTTCCAATTGTCTAATCTAGTCAAATTCTTTGAAAAATACTATTTTATATTTATAATCTTTATTAGCAGTTATTCTTTGTAGTTTGTAGTTACTTATCCGGCCAGGGGTCCCGAATTTCCTCCCGATCCTCGGGCGGCCAGCTGACCTGGGTTTGAGGCGGGCAGGATTCCTGGAAATTGTTGAATTATGCTTTCAAATCCTCCATTAAATTTTGTAGATATGTACTCTACTTCATTTTTCAGGCTTCTACACGCGCACGACAAGTCGGAAGCCTCAAACTAGGAGCTACGACGTCCAAATAGGAAAAGTACAGGTTCGTTAGCTATGTTTGTTTAGGTGCTTTTGGAGTTTTGCGATGTGCCGTAGCTCGTTCGATAGAGTTTGAAATTCTAAACCAATCCCAGCGTTCAAAAATTGATGTACGATAACGGTTTAGTAGAAAATTTGCTGTTAAAGGGCCGGTTATGCCCGTTTTTGCACACATTAACAAAAAAGAGCGTTTTCTGAAAGACTGTCATCGTTTAACAATTTTGGAAGATAGGATTTGTTCAGAATTGCAAGCTCTATCGAATGAGCTATGTTACGTTCAAAAACACCGAAAGAAGGCGAAAAGAAGCTAAAAAAGGCTAACCTGCATGTTTTCATTTTTTGATTGACTTATTAAATTGTTAAATTTGCCTTATATTCCATTTTTCAGGCTTCGACACGCGTACTACCAGCGAAGTGTGAAGCTACAGGCTACAGGCTACAAACTACAACTTCAAAAAGTATAGGTTTGTTAAATTTTTTTGAAGTCTGGGCTGAAAAGTCGCGTTCAATTCTTAAAATTGGCTTTATAAATTCTTTTTTCAGGGTTTCTACACGCGCATGATGGTGAGACGAGCCAGACGAGCCCGGCTACAGACTACAAACTACAACGTCGACAACTCACCGAACTGGGCCTGGACGAAGCAGACGAAGGCGACGATCAGGAGACAGGTCTGCAGGAATTTTGACATATTTGGGGTTTTTTGAATCAAGATAGATAGGTCTTGGGTATAATGGGGATACAGAGATATTTATAAGGTTCTCAGACTGTTTACCATCCTCCTAAACGTGTTGTTATCGAGTTCAGGCTTTGTTCCAGATCCCCGGCTGTTTTTCTCTGCGCAAAAATAGCTGTTTGATCTTAGGTGGGGGACTATTTTTATCTGCGCGGCTCAATTTTCGGGTTTTCGTCGCGTAAAGGGCATTTTCTAAAAAGTTCAAATTAAGAATTAAGAGTAGCTTTTATGTTGACGTGAAAACGAGAAAAACTAGGTAATTAAAGTTATTTTGGCTCAATTTCCGATTTTAATTTTGTTAAAAGTTTTGTTTCACGCCGATTAAACTTAGATTTAACTTTAAAAGTTGCAATTATGCGAGAAAACCCTAAAAACGAGCTGATTAAAGTTATTAGTTCTTGTGTTCTGGCCAGTTTAAAGTAAAAATTAAGTTTATAGTTTGAAATATGGTCGGAAACTATTAAATTGCGGTTTCAAACTCTTTTTTTTTATTATCCTTGCGTTTTCAGTTTATTGCCGTTTTTTGCCGTAACAACTTTTTCTAGCCAATTTAGCGCAAATTTTAAGTTATGTAGCTTGTATTTGCGTCAAAATTATCAAGAACCGGTTTTTCTAGCGATTTTTCTTTTTTGAAGGTCTAGTACTTGAATAGAAAACGATTTTTGCCTTTTTCCTTCCAATAGCTCGTTTTGTAGTGTAAAATTCTTTGTAAAACAGTTTATAAAGCATAGATCTTTATTATTTGTAGATATTAGCGTTTTATTAAAGTACGATTCCTCCGCCATTCCCTCCAGTACCTCGGGCGGCCAGTTGGCCAGGGCTGCCGGCGGCGATAATTCCTAAAAATCACGATAAGGTTAGGATTTTAACCTTTCAAAGTAGGTACGTTTAGCCAAATTATACAATAAATACAACTGCTAAAGTTATAAAAAAAAATCGAATTATTTATAACTTTTATATAAACACTCACCAAATTGTGCTTGAACGAAGCAGATGAAGGCGACTAGGACGAGACAAGTTTGCAGGAGTTGAGACATATTTTGGGGGTGTTTGATCAAAATAGATAGATCTAATGTTCAAGGGGGATAGAGTGATATTTATACACCTTTTCTCAGATTGTTTACTATCCCTCTAAACGTGTTGTTATCGAGTTCATGCATTGTTTGAGGACTGTTTTTCTCTAGAACCCACGATAATACCTGTTTGATCTTTTTGGGGAAAAAAATTTCGATTTCTAATTCAAAACAATTTCGTTTTTGGCCAGTGTATATTTAGATTGAGGTTCATAGCTTGTATTTTGATCAGTAGTCTAGAAAAACCAGCTTTAACGTTATTTGGGCGATTTTTACGCGCTTAATTTTAGAATTTAATCGCGTAAAAAGTTTCATTTCTAACCCATTTACAGTAGAATTAACTTTATAGTTTATATTTTTATCGCAAAACTATAGAAAACGTATTTTAAATGTAATTTCGACTCAATTTTCGATTTTCATGGCGTAAACTTCTTCGTTTTTAGTTATATGAAGTTAGATTCGACTTTAAAGTTTGTATTTTGTTCAAAAAATCAATAAAAACTATATAATTAGTCTTATTGTCGCCTCATCTGCGCGTCAAGACGTTCAACATCGGATTGACGCTAAAAATTTGGGATTGGACAACTAGACAAATCGATGCCTTTCCAAACCTGCTTCACTTCATCGACAATTTTCTTGTCCAACACATTCTTGACAGTCGTCACCGACTCGGCCAATTTTTTAATCGCAATCTTGCATTCGTCGACGTCACGACGCACTTGGCCCTAGACGAATTGGTTACGATAAGTAAATCGCTTCTTTAGTGTTTAGGAAGCATTTTTTTATTATTTTTACTAAAATTCGCTATATTTCATGTTCAAAAACTATCGAAAAATCGGCCATTTATCGCGGCAAAATCGATGTTTTTAGAATTTTTAATAAGATTTGTAATGTTTTTCGCTTAGGGATAGTGATAACGGTTTAGAAAGCATTACACCATTTATATTATTAAATAACCAATAACGCTATATAATTAAGCCAAAGACTAAAGAATCACGATAGCTAAACCCTAAATTACGCTTGGGGAATTACGATAGCTAACTTCTAACCAATCACGCTGTAGAACAGTTCCCTCACCTCAACCGCCTGCTGGGCATCACCTCTAGCCACGTTTTGAGCGACTCCCGGGGATTGTTGAAGCCGAGTATAGGCTTCTTGTAGCTCTTTGATAGCGAGGTATCTCAAATTTTTGAAGGTTTTGGACGAAATTTTGGATTCTCTAACCTCTCCTCTTCTTCTTTATCTATCCTCGCGTTTAGTTGATGCTTGATGTTATCCGCTTTTGCTGATAGTTCGTTTAGCTAAAGTTTGCATTAGTAGGCTTGGGCTTCGCTTGGGTTTTAGGCTTAGGCTTAGGCCTAACTCACGTCTTGCGGTATCTGCTTCTCCACTTTGTCCCTTATCCTCTCCTGCGTCTCTTCCATTTCCTAAAAACCGGCAAAATAGTAGCTTTAACTAAGTTTAACTTTTTGTATCAATTTTGATAAATTAAACCTGGTTTATATCGTCCAATTTGTCGACTTGTTTCTTGACTTTATGAAGCTCCGAGCTGTCCGTCATATTTCCCAGCCTATCGCTGATTTCTCGCTTATCTTTGTGCAGATCTAAAGGTATTAAAAAGTATGTAATTTAAGTTATCCCTTACTTTGCTGTACTTTTGACATTTTCTCCTCCAGCTTCAGTAGCCCTTCCATCGATAGTTTGTTTTTATCCGCTGCTATGGCCTCCATTTCACGTCGTAACTGCAAAAACGTAGATTTTAGACCTATTTTAATGCAAAAAAAACGTCCTAAATCGAGGTCCAGTTTAACCGCTTACGTCACTAAACCGGGCTTTTTACGTCATAACTAGAAAAACCTAGATTTTTGGCTTATTTTAAGGCGAAAATCGACCTGGCCAGCCCGTTTATCCACTTACGGCATCAAAATCGAGCTGTGGCATCTTGACATTCTCCTTGCCCCTCTCGACGTCAGTTATCGCCTTTTGCAGTCCTCCCATATGCCCATTCAGCTTCTCCTCTATTTCCTGGACCTTTGAGAGCAGCCCTTTCTCGTGCAGTTTCCTAAAACATGCCTCATTTTTAGAATGGTTGGTAAATTAAGCTTTTAATATTGATCCTAGATTTTGAAACTCCACAATTCCGTATTCAAACTAAAAAACCACGATTTTTCGACCGAAAAACCGGTTTCTGCTCAAATTTCGACTTTTTAAATAGTTTCAACTTTTCTATGTAGATTTCAGGTTTAGATGAAAAAGAGCCACGTTTTACTAATTTACCTATTCTGCATCTCGGCGGTGACCATTTTGTCGAGCTTTTTATTCCCCAACTCGAGGTGATGTTCCAGTGCTGCGAGGGCTTCGTTCACTTTTTGGAAACGCTCCTTGTTCTTGTTTCGATCATTCTAAAGTGCGGGTTTAGGCTTGGGTTAGGATAGGCTTAGACTTGGATTTAGGCTTAGGCTTTGGATTAGGCTTAGGCTTGGGCTTGGGCTTTGGCATAGCTATACTGACCTGCACAGCTTTCCCGAGACTCTCAATCTGTTCAGCATGTCCATTCATCCCAGCCTCAATCCTCCTCCTCATATCCTCATCCCGGGCAGCGTACGTGTCGGCTTGATGCTTTAGCGCCTAAAAAGGTCCAATTTGACAGTTTTTGTCCGTTAGATAGCCCATACAGCTTCTAGGCCTGCTAATCGTTGATTCATATCATCGCGTAGCTTCTGTTGCGCGTCGTTCATCGATTTGGTTACCTAAAGATTATTCTTTGTGTTTTTTTATCATTAAAAGCCAGCTTTGGCGACTCAATGGTTACGAATTTGATGTTTTAGCTAGTGGCGACGCGCCCCCCCCCCCCGGCGGCGGAAAAAAAAAAAAGCCCCCTCGCCCCAAAAGACCCCCCCCCCCGGCACAAAGAGGGGCCCGAAACAAAACAAAAAGAAATAATAAACTGATAAGCCAGCACAGCCACACACCCCACACCCGGAAAGGACACACACACACAGCATTTTTATATATAGTAGGATTTAGGGTGTGCAAAAACATAGGGCATTTTTGGCCATAGCTTTTGTAAACTAAATGTCATTTTTGCTTGTTTTCTATCATTAAAAACATAAAAATCCGCTTTTTCCGTCTATTGAATGCAATTTGGATGTTTCAGCTAGTTTTTAGAGCTTTTAAAAAATCTGGAGCTCTTTTTTTGCTCAATTTTGCTATTTATCAATGGAATTTTACTATTTTAGAGAATTTACCGTTTTATTTTTTTTGGTTCTCGATTCGTCCCCCAGTTAGAATTCTGAGACGTTTGGAGTTCGAATCCGGTCCAAAAAGATAAGCCAATCGCCAATCCGCGAAAAAGTACAGATAAGAAAATGCCTGTTCGTCTGTTTTTTGTCTCTCTGTTCGCCTAGACTAAAAACAGGGTTTTTTTACGTAGCGCTTACCAACTTCATTTTTTCTTAATGTTTTTAGCTTTTAAAAACCTCCTTAGGTTGATTTTTTTGCTAATTGTCTGTTTGTAGTTATTCTACCTTTCCCGCGTCCCGCCTACCGTACCTCAGTCGTAATTAGGTGTATCTTGTCGTTGAGCCTCTTCGTTTCTTCATTCATCCGTTCTCGATCCTTATCCCCCTTCCTCGCCAACCCTCCAACCAGCTCCTGTTTCTGCTTGTCCTGATCCCGGAGTAGATCTTGTAGTCGTTGGATCCTAAAATATAATCTGGACTTTAAACTACAAGTTTTGCAGTTTTTGGATCTGGAAAATCCATTACGTTAGGTTAATAGGACTCTATTTTTAGTACGATGCTAAATCGGAATCGGTTACGTTAGCTAAGTCCTAAACGATTACGCAGTCGAATTCTCACGTCTCCTGTGCTGATCTGTCGGCTCTCTCTCGATCGACGAGCTCTTTCTCGAGCTGCTTTTGCAATTGTCCGACATTGGTGCTCAAATCCCGTAGTTTGTTGTCCAGTCGTTGATTTGTTTCGGCTATTTTCTAAAATTGGGGCGAATTAGCCAATTATCATGTTGTAATCGGTTCGTACATTCGGGTCGACCACTGGGCGTTGTTTCATCTCACTGGCCAGCTGCTGGAGATCTCGGCTCTGGCGATCAAGCATGCTTTTGATTCCCGAGAGATCCGTGTTCAGGCCGCCGACCTAAATTGAGTGGGTTTTGGGTCGGTCGGCGTTGTAGTTTGTAGTTTTTCCCCAGAATAATTTATGGGTCAATTTATTTTATAGTTCATAGCATTTCAAGCTGCTCTTCACAAATTGAGCTTTTGTAGGCCGGTGGGAGCTGTAGTTTCTGGGTTTTTGTTCCGGAACGCTACTTGATTTTGTGGTTTGTAGCCTGTAGGCCAGTTTATGCGGTAGTTTGTAGTCTATACGTAAAAGTGGTCTGTTTTTTAGCTTGGTTTTGTTGTTGTTTGTAGCCTCCTTCCCATTTCAACCCACCCTTCCATCAACCGTCGATACTTGTCTCCTCAAATCATCCAAATCCCTTCCACTGGCCCCGTTGTCTTGTGCTGTCCGAAGTCGTCGATTCAGCTCCTCCTGCTCCCGTTCCAGACGTCGTCGCGCTTCCTAGAATCCAGAAAATCGATCACTAGCGCGTTAAATAGTTAAATTCTCTTCAATCCTACCTAATGAATACTCTAGTTTAAGTTTAATTTATCCTTAATTTCCTAACTATTTTAATTTTTCTGATTCCTATGGAATCCCTGCTGGTTGACCCGATTTTGCAGCAAGCTAGCAGAGGTCTTAGAGGATTTGACTCAAATGATCTCTGCCAGCTTGCCGATTATTAGGTTTCGAGTGCGCAACCAAAGAAATTGGGTCAAAAAACTAAAGAATTGCAGTGAAAAAATAGTTTTCGCGCGTTCTAGCCAATTACGCTATATAATTGTAGGCGCTTAATCATTTGGCTTACATGGCCCTTTAAAAACTGCTTAAAAAATTTCTATTACAAAAAAGAAAAAATGGCAGGAAAAACTCGAATTTTCGCGCAGAGTCTAACCAATTACGCTATATAATTGTCGGCGCTTGATAATTTGGCTTACACGGTCCTTTAAAATCTATTATCCGACGTTTTTATAACATCACTAACCTGTTCATTGGACAACAATCCCTTATTCTGCCTCTGCAGATCGGCAATTTGTTGATTGAGCCGATCGATGGCCTTATTATCGGGTCGTCGATCAATAATAGTCTTTGTTGGCTGCTGAATGACGATCGGAGCCGATGAGGAAGCTGATCGCCGTGATCTCTGCACTCTCTTTGTCTCTTTTTCTCTCTCGATCTCTCGCTTTTGCATCGCGTAATCGGATAGACCGAGGTGCAGAGGTAAACACGGCAATCGGGGGATCGGGGAGAGGTTTTGGGTTCGTTGGCATTATCGGGGGTGGGGGTGTTTTAATGGTGTTCTTAATAAAATTTCACTAGTTTTAAAATGAAGAAAAACTATTCGCAAAATTTTTGTAATTTTAAAAATTCTACATTTTAGTCGAAAAACGCTCGTTTTTCGGCGAAAAATCCAATTTTTGTTTTTGTTAATGAAACTTTGTATTTTTTTACTTTTGGAAATAGTGAAAAACACCGAAGAAGCATCTTAGAAAAATTGGATCCTAAAATCTCGCTTTTGATCACTAAATCGGATAAACTGATATTTAGAAAACACGGCAATCGGGGATAGGGTAGTTTTTTGTAGGTTGTAGTGTGGAAAATCTTTAAAAATTAAAGCTAAAGCTAAGTCTTATTTAAAACGAGTAAGTGCTGCTAATAAGCCACCTGGCTGGCCTGCCGTTGATCGCCCGTCGTTTTCGAGCGCTGCACAAATTTGAACAGTTTTAAACCTATGAAAATCAATAGTAATCCAAGATTTAGTATAATAGCTTTAGTTTTGTAGTTTTTAAACCCTAATTTAAATCCCTATTTTCTAATTTGTCCAAAATCAAACCCTTGGCGGTGTGTAGGCGGTGCCGGTCTTTGGCTTTCGGGGTCCCTGTCCGGAGGGTCTAAATTTGATAATTTGACAAATTCAAAACAATTAAAAGAATTCAAATCGGGCTCGAGTTTCTAAATTTGTATTACTTACGCTAATCCAAGGATAATATCCTTTGCGGTGTCTCTGTTTTTGCTGCTATCCCGATCGCGGCTCCTCGACCTCGTTCGGGTAGACATCGTGGCGGTAGCTGAACTAAAACAAAGAAGAAATGAGAGTTTTAGAGTGTGAAAAGTTCAATTGAATGTTTGGAACGACGGAAAAATGGGCTTAAAGGGTCAAAAATTGAAATAAAAGTCAATTTAGTGAGGATATCTGAAAATCAACTACAAACTTCATGAAAACAAAAACTTCTAGATAGATTCTAAAGCTAAATTGAAGGTTATAAGATTAGAAAATCCACTTTCAAGGACGAGTGAAGCCTTATTGTGAAGAATTAGGTGCGCTAATGAATTCTGGAGGGCATCCAACACGCCCAAAGAAACAATATTGCCCCTCCGTTTGTACGTTTCCCGGCACGAAAAAGCTAGCTGCCCGCCGCGCCCGGGGGCATCCATAGTTACGCGCCAAGAAAAACGCGCTGCCTCGCTGAATATTTCAAAAGAGAAAAAGCAAAAAAAGGAAAGAATTCTGAAAGGAAGGTACTAAAATTCTAGCGTAAAAGGGTGATTTTTGCTTTGAAAAAATGTAATAAATGAAACTAATTAAACCTTTAAAAATCGTCTAAAATGCAATAATTTAAAGGGTCTAGAAGCCAATAAAACTATCACATATTTATCCCATCTTATCAACACAATTCAACGCGCAAAGCAAAACGTATTAATATCAACCAATCAAAAAGAATTGATGAAAACCAATCACAATTCGTGTCTTTTTTGCTTTTTTTCTAGAAGATACTAAAAACGGGAGTAGGAGCTGTTTTTTAATAGATACTAAAAGACGAAAAAGAAAGCTTAAAATTAGGGGAAGAGGGACCTGTAAATCACGTGGAAATCACCCAATTCGGAAGGCATTCTAGCCATTTTTTGGTAAAAAGGGGAAGATTAGAAGGATTGTTAGATTGGGGGATGAATTTTGGGGGGTAATGCATAAAGTATGGAGAGGGTAGATTAAAAGAGTGCAAAAACGGGCGGAAATCATTCGGGTCGTCGAGAGTTGTCGTGCTTATAGAGTGCCGAGCAGTTCCTTCTGATTCGCGACGGCCATCCCGTTGACCGCGGTGGAGATCTCCGCAACGAGGCCACTGAAAAAAACGAGATGAATAGGATAAGCTAGCGTAACCGTTTAGGAGATAGAATAGCTATCGTAACCGATTTGCCAAGATCTCTAGAACTTGCAAATTTTGACTGAAAAATACGAAAGTTTCATTTTTCCGAGGTGAAATGACTTTTTTGCGACAAATTCGAATTTTTGCACACTTTCCAAGTTTCCGAAATAGCTGTTTTACTTAAAATACAGCTAAATTTTACTAAAAACTCCAAAAATTGCTAAAAAGTCCTCGCCTGTACTCCTCGTATTTGTCGTAGGCCAACTCGGTCTTCTGGTACCGGTCGTTGATCTTGGCGCCCGAGTCGTCGAGAATGTAGCGATGCTTGATCGGCATTCCTGGAAAAGAGGGTGTTGCAGAGAGAATTTGGGAAAAACAAGGATCTGGCCATCTAGCAGAGATCCTTGCGGAAAATCCAAAAAAGGGAATTTTACAGCAGTCTGGGAAAAACTAGGTAGCTAGCAGAGTTCTTTGCGGAAAATCGAAAAAGAAAGACGGAATTGCAGCGTTAATTCAGGAAAAAGCAGGGATCTGGCCATCTAGCGGAGATCCTTGCGGAAACCTAAGCCCAATCAGCAAAAAAAACTGACCAGTCCATCCAGATTCGAGCGAGAAGGCCTCGGCCGGAGCGGCGGTCGTCGCCTAAAAAAGATAATTATATCCACAAAGTATAAGAAACGAAGTACGACGTACGAGGCACGTAAATCCGTATAAAACGTACCACATCATGCTTGTTGATGGCGTCCGAATATGCGTTGTAGCGGCTCATATACTCGTTGGTTGGCAGCGTGATACCGTCGTTTTGCGTCACGTCGATTATGCCCTGAAAAACTGATATAGTTCTCGTAGTTTGAAGAATTTAACGCGAAAAACTACAAACTACAAGATCTAGGGTAATCCGGAACGAAAAACTAAGAAATTTGGTTACAAAAAAAACAGACGAAAAAGCCCGATTTTCCGACTAATAGCGACGATTTTTCTTGCCAATTCAAATTTTTAAACTTTTTCTGGTTTTTGGGTCTGCCTGGGGGGTTAGGGAAGCTAAAGCTGCAGGATTAACGTGAAAAGCGACAAACTACAAAATCTAAAAATGAATACCTCCTGGGTCTCATTGACAATCCCGTTGAGCATGGCCTCCTCGTTCGGCTTTCCGGGCGTTCCGTAGTAGCCATTCGCGTCGGCACGATCGATCGGATAGGGGGTGGCACTAGCAAAACGATATATAAAAGAAAAATATCGAAACTGACTATTGATCGTTGCCGCGCACTCGAACGACATCGCCGTTCTCGTCCTCGGACAAGCGATCGTAGGCGCCTGAAAAAGCGTAAAACTCATTTATACATGCCAGTTTTTAATCTTAAACCGAAAAACGCGAAAAAACGCCCTAGAAATCGCAAAAAAAAGTAATTTACCGTTCATGTCATCCTCGGGGTCGCCGCAGCCACACAGCGAGCACAGCTTGCGGAAGAAGGAGGGCATCTGGAAAACGACAACTATATGAGGATTTTGGGAAAGCAGTTTATATAGAAAAAAACAAGTAAAAAGAAAGTAAAGCAAAATTTAAAGCGTACAGCGGCGCTAACGGACGATAGAAATGTCGATAGGGAAATACGGAACCTCTTTTGATCGATAAATGTTTTGTTTTATAGTTTTAGCAATATAAATAAGGGCTAAAGCTATATAAAACGAGGTACATTACATTTTACAATTGGAAACATTCATTTAACAAGTTTAAGTATGGCTCGATTACCTAAAATTTGACCTAGGTATCTGAAGCAGCTTTTTATGGCTATAAATTGGTTCGAAACCCTTTTAAGCTAACTTTATAACAATTTCTAACCTCAGATAATGATTTAACAGCTTTAAATCAACATTTTTAAGCCCAAACTTTCCCTAACCATCTTTTCGCGCTAAAGCCTCATCTAAAGAAGCTGTTCCCCATTCCAATATATCGGCTAGCTGTCAGCAAGCCGTGAAAACCGCAGAAAAAACATGCGCCCTGGGGATATGGACACACGACGGGTCGATTCTCTGGCTCGGGCCGGGCTGCCCTTTGAACCAGCCCCACCACGGCTACACCCAAATGCTCTAGACGCTGGTGATTGTGCGCCACCCTCATTCGATTACGCCGTGTATTCCGCCTCGTCGGGCAAATTGAGCCCGACAAAGCCTGGGTGGTGATGCAAAATGAGGAAATTGGGGCGGAAGTGCGGCTTTTCATCGGCTTTTCTTGCCTGCAGCTTCTAGAGGGCCTTGCGTTCTCTTTTTTGAGTGGTTCTGAGGCCTCTAAGGCCTTACTTTTTCGTTTTAGAAAGCTAAGAACTATTTTAAAACTTTTTCTTTTTTCTAGACTTTTTCTGAACTATTTTCTAGTCGTCATTCGTTGTAGAACGTAGAAAAAAAACTAGTTTTTATAGGGTTGCAGCGTTTTTCAAGTCCGTAGCTCAATCCTACTATATATAAAAAAATAGTGTTTGTGTGTGTGTGTATATTTGCATGCACTTCCGTTTGGATGTTCCGCACCTACAGCCTCAGGGAAGCATTTTTTCGGTTGGGAAGAAACGACATAGGGTAAAGAAGGGGCTGGAATCGACTGCACACACATAAAAGTTTTGAAAAATTGCTATTTTCGATATTAAAATTAGGTTTTTGTAAAGTTTTCTGCCAACCTCTTTGTTAGGAATCAATTAGCATACGCCGTAAGTGGAAATGGTTTATAAAAAGGAAGAGAGGGCGCGCTTTTCATTTTTCGGTGAGCGGTTTTGGCAAGGATTATGCAAAGTCAATAACTTCATCGATCCTAGACGGGGCCAGGGTTGAAAAGCCGCGAAGCGGTTTTTCAACCCTGGTTTTTGCTATTTCTTCAAAAATCCCTGGCCTAAATTTTTCCATTTTCGCAGTTTTTCGCGCTCCTTTACCGTTTCTCCTTGTTTTCCATTTTTTTTAAGTTGTTTTCAGCGCTGTTCCTACTAAAATCGACCGTTTCAGGTAGCCTATTTCATGAGGACGGGCCGGGGCGCTGATGGACGTGAATTTTGGCAAATCGGTGAGCGTTAGCTTTTGGAAATATCGAATTATTATCTATTTTTTTGCAGTTTCTGGCGCCTCTGGACTACAAGAGCCGCCCGCTGTATCCGCTCCCCTCTGAGGCCCTCGATTTCAAGGTGTCCAATGTGGTGCAGCCGAGACCGGCGTGTTCAGGTGGCTTTTTATAGGACTTTTAAAGAGTTTAAAGGAAAATTGTTGGAGATTTTTTCCAGGCTTGCGACCTTTTTAACTCTTTTTTTTTGCAGACTGTTTCCCTCAAAAACAACACCTCGGTCGTGCCAGCTACGTCGACCTCTTCGAGATCCCGAATTTTGGAGGGCTACCGTACCCGCTAGCCCCCGGCGCCAGCACTCCCTGGCGATTTGCCGCTGATTTGCGGTACGCCGAAAAATCGTTTTTTGATTGAGGAATTTTTGCTGTTACGGTATTTTTAAAAATCTATTTTATCCTTTTCAGGTACACGTGGAAAACGCCGCTCCCTCACAAATATCCATCCGTTAAAAAGGAGCTGCTAGATGGAGATAGGTAAAAATATAAAATTTTGCCATTTTATAATTGTCATTTTTAGAATCAACAACCTTATTGCCGTCCAATTGGCCAAAAACCCGAAAGACGAAGAGAAGTCGATCCGAAAAAAGGCCGTCAGTTGCTTCTACGAAATTCGGGCGACGCTGAATCGAGTCGTCTGCAAATTATGCGGTTATCTGCTCTTCAAGGTATGAGCTTTTAAAGGGAGAGTGACACTTACAAGTTTCTAGATTTTCCGACGTCTGATGACACGACTGCTCGTCAACCCGGCACAGATGAAGGAATTGCAGGATGCGGAAAAGGTAGTGGTAAAAAAAACTACTTGTCTTTAGCTACCGTAATTCGAGAGCGTAATTGCTTCGGATTTAGCTAGTGTAATTATATGGCGTAATCGGATAAATATACTCTTCCGAACTTTTCGAGCCTCTTTTTTCAGACTGGCATTCCCCTCGTCTACTTGCCCCTCCACCGTTCCCACCTCGACTACCTCATGATCACGTGGAATTCGTGGCATTGGGGCTTGCAGCTGCCACATATTGCCTCTGGCGACAATCTGAATCTCAGCGGATTCGGGTGAGTTCAATTCTTATATTTGCTGACAACGTGTCGGAATTCCATGCGTATAAAAAATTTTCCCAATGCCAGAAACTAGAATCTCGAAAATTACGCCCTTTTTGCCTTTTGTCGAAGTTGCAATATACGAAAATTAAAAATCATGAAATTCACTTGTCGAAAATCAAAATGCCGAGAATAGGAATTTCGTAAATCCGACGAAATATAGTTTCTCGAAAATATCGAAACCTCCGTTTGATTTTGAAAAATTATGATTTTGGCAAAATTAATTTCGACATTCGGATTTTCGATAAAATGAAAATCACATTTATGGTTATACTGAGCCATAGCTTGCTCCCTGCCACGACCCCTTTATCCATTTTTTTGCAGTTGGCTTCTCCGCTCGACGGGTGCCTTCTTCATTCGACGACGTCTCGATGATAATGACGCGAGTGGAAAGGATGATATTTACAGGTATTCCTGGATTTTATGTATTCTGTATCTTTATGTTTTTAGATATATCCTTCGTGCTTACATCGAAGACGTGTTGGGCAAGAAACTGGCGATCGAATTCTTCCTCGAGGGGACGAGGAATCGATTCGGAAAGGCGCTGCTCCCGAAGAATGGTCTCATCTCGAATGTCGTGGAGGCCGTCCAGAGGGGTACTGTAAATATGCGATTTTTGAGGAACATTAATTCTGAATTTGCCCGTTTTTAAAGAGATTGGAAGACGACTAGGGGTTTTGACGCGTACGCGACACGAAACGTTTTGATGTGAATTTAGCGACGAAATATTGCGCGCGTTGCGTAGCTAGGCGCATCAGAATCCATGGCCATCTTCACAAGTCCTTTAAAAGGGGCAATCTAGCAGAGATCCTTTAGGATCTAAGGCAGTCTTGCCTTGTCGGTCTCATTAAAATTACTGTATTATCATCATTTCAGGTACGCTGCAAGACGTCTACCTGGTCCCCGTCTCGTACTCCTACGATCAGGTATTCTCTATCTCTCTCTCTCTCTCTCTCTCTCTCTCTCTCTCTCTCTCTCTCTCCCTCGCTCTCTCTTCTATCCCACGAATTCAGGTACCCGAAGGCGTGTTCCTCAACGAGCTGATGGGCAACACCAAGCAGCGCGAGAGCATTTTTGGCGTCTTTAGAGGTACGCGATTTTTAGCAAGAAAGCTGTTTCTGATTTTTATTATTTTAGTTTAATTTTACGTCGATTTTCAGCCATCTGGAAGGGCTTTGGCGTGTCGCAGCGCTGCGGGGCCGTCAGGATGCACTACGGCAAGCCGGTGTTGCTATCGGTGAGTTTTATTTTTTAAGTTTAAACTTTAAAGGCGCAGTGACAGCTCGCTAATTTTGACGATTTTCAGGACTACCTCCGTTCTCTCGCCGATTGTTCAGCCATTCGCTCGGCCCACCCTCCGAAACAGCTCACCCGTCTTCCGCAGAGCTACTCTTATCGGTTCGCAATTTAATGCCGTAATCGATTACGCTATGTATATTTTAGTGAACTGGTCCCCTGGACGTCTTCCCAATCATCAGCCGAATACAACCGGGCCCTCATCCGCTCCATCGGCTTCCACGTGGTGTACGGTAAGCGTCAATAGGCGTATTTGGAACGGTTGATTGTTTAGCGACTTTAAAATATCGAAAATGGTTTTATTTAGTAATGTTTGTATCCTAAATTATATTAAATTCAACTGAATTTAAATGAAAAGAAAATGTTAGGCTTTTTCATTTCAGAGATTTTTTTGCATTAAAATTTTCGATTTTTTCGTATTTTTATGTATAAAAATATATTAAATTTTTTTTTGTATTGAATTTAGCCAGTTTTTCAGAAGCCCAAGACATTTGCTCGACATCGGCTGTCTCGATCGTGGCCTCCCTTCTGCTGTCAAAGTATCGAAACGGAGTGCCGAGAAGCCAACTGGCCGATGATTGTCTCTGGCTGACGCAGCGGATTCTCGCTAACGGAGGAGATGTAAGCTTCTTTCAAATTCGATTTAAAAAGCTATTAAATTGTTTAAATTTATGTTCTTTGTGTTTTGCACTTGAAATATTTTATTGATTTTTAATAAATTGAATTAGGTGATTTTAGGTGATCGGCTGGCGATCTGGTACGTCAACTGGCGAATTGCTGCTCCAGGAAGCGCTCCAATATTTGGAGGCATCGGTCAATGTCGCTGGAAATCAGGTACTGTAGTTTTTTTTTCTCTTTGATCTCTCACCCGGGGCGAAACTTGATGCTTCGAGACCACTTTTCGTGTTGTTCTGCCCACAGCGAGCGCTTCTGACCATGATTTTCTGAATCTACACATAAAACTTCGTCGAAATACGCTTTAGAATAATTTTTGTAAGATTAGAATATTTTCAGAAAGCGAGATCTAGCTTTCGATTCCCTCTAGAGCAATTTTGATGCTTTCAGACCACTTTTCGTGTCATTTGCCTAGGGCGAGCACTTCTAAGTATGATTTTCTGAATCTACGCACAAAGCTGCCTCGGAATACGCTTTAGAACAATTCTTGCAAGATTAGAATATTTTCTTCACCCAACTTGATAGTAGTTTTGATGCTTTGAGGGTACTATGGAAACCCTGGGGCTGACTTGCGCTAAGAAGCACAAAATCTGGCCGTAGCGAATTGTGCCATTAGAAAGAGTGAGAAAAATAGTACAGAAAAATGCTTGGTTGGAATCACAATAAAGCGCGGGTTGAATTCAAATGATTTTTTGAATGTTAGACTTTTATGTGGTTTCTGGCAAATAGGAACCGTATGTGGTCCATTTCTCTCTCTCTCCTTCTCTCTCTCTCTCTCTCTCTCTCTCTCTCTCTCTCTCTCTCTCTCCCTCTCTCTCTTCGCTCTTTCTCATTCTCCGTTCTTTCCAGATCTCGATAATCCGCACGCATCGTCAACTGATCCATCTGGCATACGCGAAGAATGGTCTCCTCTTCCGCTTCTCCCTTCAAGCAGCCCTGGGTCGGTTTTGTTGAAGATTAAATTTAAATAATGAAATTTAATCCAAGTTCTCGTTCTAACTTCATTAAAATGTGATTTTTCAAATTCTCTTTTCCAGCTCTGGTACTAACTTCTCACGACCCCTCACAGCCGATCCCCTATTATGGAGTGATTGAGAAGGCGCTATTGCTGTGTGATTGGATGCAGAATGAAGTCATGTTTGCAAAGGTAACGATTTTTTTAATTTTAGACGATCTAACTATATTTTTGATTGAGTTTAATATACTCTTTATTTTAATTTAATCGACTTTTTTTGCTTTATTTTCAAGTGTAATTTATATAAATTTTTCAGCCCTGTGAGAGCCTACGAAAGCGCCTAATGACAACGCTGGGCCGAGAGGGAATGTCTTGCCCATTCTCTGGAACAATCACTATCGACGAGGATGAAGCCGAAATGGGCGGTGGTGATGTTCCGGCTAAAATTAGAGTACGTTTTATTTTAAAGGGGTTGGCAAGGCTGGATTCTATGCATCTTCGTGCCTCTGGATACGTTAGGGTTTTGAAACGCCCGCCCTTTCATAGGGTAATCTATTACGCCCGCTTCGCGGCGAAAATGCGCAAAAAATCTACACACTACAACTACAATTAGCTAGCTTTTTTCGTCGCGCCGCAACACGCAACGCGTGCGTCAGATTTTGCTGCGAAACGGGCGTATCGATTACGCACTATAAAGACGATCAGGCGCGTTGCGTTTCGCCGCGCGCTAAAATGATAAAACGCTAAATTTATGAGGACCAGACGCATAGCGCACTCCAGGCTTTCTCGTGCCTAATCGATTACGACCTCTCCTGGGTATGCGTTACGTGTTGCGTCGCGGCATAACCCCGAGAGAATCCATAGCCTTGCACGTCCCTTTAAAAAGCCGTTATTCTTTCCAGATCTCGACCCCTCGCCATGCCGACGAGCTGATGTTCTACTCAAATTTCCTGCGCCCTTTCGCCCAGACGTTGTACATCGTACTCCAACGGCTTACGGTAACGAAGGAGCCGATTAGAGGTCGGTTTTAGAGGAATTCAAGCGCGTAGCTGAATTTTTGTCATGTTAGCGGAGCAGGATACCTTAATTTTGAGGGTTTTTTAGCTGGTTTGAGAGGCTTACGTGATTTTTTAGCAATTTTCGAAAGTTTTTGAAGAGTACCTGAAATTTAAATTGCATTTGTTTAGTCTAAAAAATTGTTTTTCTTTTAGAAATCGACTTCACCCGTCAGCTAATCCAGCGCACGCTCGCCCGACCCGCCTACGATTTCCCATTTGAGCTGATGGGTGAGTTTTGAATTTCTAAAAATTACCTAAATTTTTTAGTGGAGGCGATCAACTCGGACTCGATCAAGAATTGTCTCCGAACCATGCGCGTACACGAGCTCATCCCAAAAGGTGAGGATTATAAAATTTAGGGGATTTTTAGTTATAAAATAAATAGGAAATCTTTTTCGATAGGTAAATTGTTAATTCGACTTATTTTTCTATGATTTGCGATATTTCTAATAATATGATAGCAGGTATTTTAAATATATTTTTGGTAAAATTTAGCTAGACGTTCAGCGAGAAACTATTTAAGAAACCAAGCAAGCTATCTAAAATTTTAATTTTTTGCCCAAAATCGTTATTTTTCGTTTTTTTTTAATACAACTCTGTAGCGTTTTACATTTAGGTATATTGAAAATCGATATAGAAACACTTTTTAGTTATGCTAGCAAAATTTGGACTATAAAAACGCTTCTCCTCGAAAAAACCTATCTATTTTCGTATCTGATTTTTCAGATGCCTTTCCGTGGTTTAAAAAAATAAATTTCTTCGCTATATTTGTTAATCTCAAGACTAAATTTAACATATTTATTTTCTCATTTTCAGAAGGCCAACTGATCTCGGTGCTTCAGCCAGAAGCCCTCACCGAAGCCCTCACATTCATCCAATCTCTCCTCAAAGTGCACTTACAAGGAAAATGACGGCCGCAACGTGCTCGGATTTCCATTGCGTAATCGAATAAGCGCAGTCAGTTTTTGCTTGTTTTGTTATTATTATTATTATCGCATGATATTTATTACATAAAACCCCGTTAGTTTATTATGTAGAAATGATAACTAGAATCCTTGGAGTCCCTAGAATTGTTAGAATCTCCCTTGCTTGATCTGTTTGTTGAACTGTTGCATAATTTTCGTCTTTCGTTGCTTGTTTTAATAGAATATAAAAAATGGAATAAAAATTAATGCATATTTTTTAAAAGTGATCACGAAGCTATAGATGAGCAACAGTTTTTGCATGTACATTTAGAGGGATACTGTAGTTTTTTACGGGCTTTAGGGAGTAGACACCTGATTTCAGGTGTAGACACTTGTAGGGTACCTGATTTTTATTTACCTATCGTAATTGGTTCCTGAATTTGATTTAATTATCGTAATGGCCACCTGATTTATATTTACCTAGCGTAATCGCCTCCTGAACTGATTTAGATAGCGTAATGGGTACCAGATTTTGTATTTACCTATCGTAAAGGGTCCCTGGCTTTTAATTACCTATCGTAACTGATATCTGATTTTTATTTATCTATCGTAACGGGTAGCTTGTTCGTATTTACCTATCGTAATTTTGTACCTGTTTTTTCATGTACCCCTGGTGTTCTTGTGTTCTTTGACTTCGGTTTAGGCACAACCTTGAAGTCGCAGGTCTCTTCCCTACTTTTCAAGCCCCAATTTCGCGATTCCGAAAAGGTGTCGAGACAATGGGGGTGTTGAGGACAACCAAGGACATAGCTTTTCTTTAGTTCTCTCTTCTTTCTTTCTCTCTTCTTTCTTTCTCTTTCTCTCGCTTTCTCTCTCTCTCTCTCTCTCTCTCTCTCTCTCTCGATTGGACAATGCGCGATCTGTTCTGGCTTGATTAGCTTCTTCACGGTCACTCCTTTCCCCGCAGATGTGCTTTGATTTGAGGAGGGGAAGCGACGGGAAATGACCATCAGCTGACGGGGTGAAGCGGAAGTGGAGTTTTTAAGGCTTAGGCTTATTAGGCTGACGAAGCTAGCTGAAGCCCACTTACTTACTAGGATTGGTTAGGCTCGGATTGGATTCTGCTTAGGCTTAGACTTAGGCATAGGCATAAGCGCTTGCTTCGTTTAGGCTTAGGCTTAGGCGTAGGGTTAGACACAGGCTTAGGCTCAGGCATAAGCTGTAGCTTATTGACATCGACTTCTTAAGATTCTCGCCTTGAGATCCAAATCGGAACTTGGCAGATATTAGCGAAGGGAGAGGTCGTTTAGATGGCTTTCTGGATTGGCCGAGGGCTGTCAATTGGAGTGTCGCGTAGCGGATGGGAAAATTGAAATGTTTTTGCCTAATGGGCTTAGCTTAGGTGAAGTACGTGCAAAGTGGTGGGAAATTTTTACTTATTAGAGGTCTACTGGATTTTTTTCTTAGGATCGAAGTTTTCATAGATAGATAGTGGAAGTGTTCTAAATGGCTTTTCGAATTCCCAAACGGGAAAACTTTATAAGTTTGTATCAAAAATAGCGATTTTTCGACCGAAAATGTTTTTACAACGACGAGAACGATTTTTTTACAAAATTTAGGCTTTTTAAAAAGTTTTTAGATAGTTTTCTGGGTTTAATATAGTTATATATTACGAAAAACACGGTTGTACACTTTCTATTAGGTTGCTAGGTATTTCTAGACTTATAAAAAAGTGCGCCCCCCGATAAAGCGAAAGCACCCTGTTCTCTGATTAGCTTATGTTAGGTACAAGCTACGTTTCCACCTGCAAGCCTGAAAAAAAAGATAAACAACAACTATTGTCTTCTCTTCTGCGGGGGTAATCAGAGCTACGGGGTACGCCTGACAACAAAGGCAGGCCGTCAATTGGAGTGTAGTGGAGGGATGGAGGAGAGAGACGAGAGAGAGAAAGAGACGCAGAGAAAAAGAGAAGCTCCGCCGACGGATGCAAACGGATATTCGGTTCCAGTTTTTTAGGGGTTTCGAGCCTAGCAGCGGGCGTTGAATGGCAGATGGCAGAGGTGCGAGAATGTACATAGGGTTTTAGAAGTGATTTTTGCGAATTTTAGGATTAAATGGCGTAAATGGCTTTTCTAGAAGGAAGAGAGTATGACATTAACGTAATTTTTCATAGTTATAGGTTTTTGTAATTGTTAGGAATTAATGGCGTAATTAGATGGCGTAAGGGGTTATTCCCGATATCGTTGATTTATCACTGTAAGGAATTAGGTGGCGTAATTGGATGAACCCGTTAGGTATTTTCGAGAATGTAAAGTGAAAACCCTATGGAAATTTTCTTGTTTTACGAGTTTTAGGATTTCACGGCGTAATTGGAAACAGTAGGTTACTAAGGCAATGCGCTTTTAGCACTTTCAGCAATTAGATTGCGTAACTGTATAAGCCCGCCAGGCATTTTCGAGAATGACAACTGAAAAACCAATTTAAATCTCTTGTTTTTACTGATTTTTACGAATTTTCGGAAAATATAGCGTAACTGGCTAGGTATTCTAGAAGCTGGAAAGTGTGAATTAATGCAAATTGTGCCGTTGACTAACGTTTTGACTTTTACGATGCCTACCAATTTACATAGCGTGTTCGATTCCGCGCAACTTGAACTTAAACAGAAGCCTTTTGTTCTCTTGCCAATCAGGAAGTATGATTTCTCCAACTAGAAGACCTTGAATCGCTCGATTGGTGTGGGAGTGCGGCATGACCCCCACGAAGAGGGGAGAAGCCATCAAAAGCCGCCTGTGGCATCGGGGTGCCGATAGTATTTTCGTGTACTGGACTGGCAACAAGGGGAGAGAGAGAGAGAGAGAGAGAGAGAGAGAGAGAGAGAGACAGAGGGTGAGAGATTGACAGATTCGCTTTGCAATTGAGCCAAGCTGAGAAGTGTAGCTTTGGTTACTGTAGCTGCAGAGAGGCAGGAGGTTCTTTAGTAGTATCGGGGGGGGGGGGGAGGGGGCAAAACTTTTTCGAGAAGTTCAGAAGTGCTCAGTAGCGTAATAGTGTTTTAAGTAAAACCTAATTATATTTTAGGGAGAAAACAATCAGAAAAAATTTTATGCGAATTTTGGTCGAAAAACACTGTTTTTGGTCGAAAACCAATTCTTTTTCGCATTTTTTAAAATAAAAATTTGTCATTTTTACGTGATAAATTAACTACGAAATATGTATAGACGCTACAGTACTACGATATGGTACACTGGACACTTTTGAGGTAGAGGTCTCTGGTAAAGTAGTTGCACGTTGGCTTGCGTTTTCTGAGCCTTGATGCCTTTAACCTGGCAGATCTTTGCGTACTGAACTGAGTGAGTGACAATAGAACGAGGGAACACGACAGAACGACAGACAGACAGACTGACAAACAAACAAAACTCCGTTTGTAACAGATCGCCCTCAGGCGGAAGAAGGAAGAGGAGGAGCAGGAGGCAACGCTGACCTTGAAGGGCAGTGTGTGCAGCCCACGCATCTCTCTCCCTCTCTCTCTCTCTCTCTCTCTCTCTCTCTCTCTCTCGCTCTCTCCCGCTTCTCTTTTTTCGCAGTTTTTACCCGATTCGGGTTCGCATTTGCCGTGGGGGGTTGATTGGGGCAGTGGATGTGGAGTATATAAGCCGAGAAGGTGGTACCTTCAAGCAGACCTAGTCTCCTACCAACAATGGATTTCGAGCATCGAGTCAAAGGTACGGTAGTTTACTCTTTACGGCTACAGTACGATTGAAAAGCGTAGATTTTTGGCAATTTCGATAGTTTTTCAAAAGCCTGATTTTTCTAAAGATTTTTGCAAAATATTACCTTTGCAGTAAGAAATAGCGTTAAGAGTACTGAAGCGGAATACAGTATCCTTCATAGCGTTAAGAGTAATGTAATGGAATACAGTATCCCAGAGGGTACCTGATTTTTCTAAATGTTATTTTTTATAACCAAATGGAAAAGGAAACTAAATTTATTTTAGGACTTTCGGAATCCGAATTAAGGCTTTAAACAACTCGTTTGGACTTAATAACATTAAAAGTGCTGTAGCGGAATACAGTAATCCTTTTCCCGTCTAACCGTATCTTTTTCAGCCTACAAGTTCGTGGCCTATTCGGCCGTGGCCTTCTCGGTGGTGGCCGTCTTCTCGGTGTGCGTCACCCTGCCGATGGTGTACAACTACGTCAACCACGTCAAGAAGACGATCAACACTGACGTCAAGTACTGCAAAGACTCGGCTCGCGGAATCTGGACCGGAGTCAACGAGCTGAAGGAGATGCCCGCCGGCAACAGGACTGCCCGTCAGGCCGGATACGGAGATTCCGGAGTTGCCGGAGGATCTGCCTCGGCTGGAGGAGGCTCTTGCGACGGATGCTGCCTTCCTGGACCGGCCGGAGCCGCCGGAGCCCCCGGAAAGCCTGGACGCCCTGGAAAGGTACAATTTTTGGGGTTCTTTGGCATTATCGGGGGGTGGGGAGGGTTTGAAGACTATTTTACGAGTTTTTTCGTTGAAACAAGCTATCTTGAAACTAGAAAGAGCATCTAAAAACTTTGGAAAATTTTGGAAGAAGTCGAAATTCGACTTTTTTGTCGAAAATCTAAGTTTTTATATGTTTGTAATAGAAAGTTTTTACGTTTAGAAATGGTAAAAAACAGTTGTAAAATTGAATCCCAGTCAAAAAAAGTTGGTCTTTTCCGCATCCCGTTACGCCATCTAAATTCCCCCTTTTCAGCCCGGAGCCCCTGGACTCCCCGGAAACCCCGGACGCCCGCCACAGTCTCCTTGCGAGCCGACCACCCCTCCCCCGTGCAAGCCTTGCCCCGCTGGACCCCCCGGCCCTCCCGGACCCCCTGGACCTTCCGGAGACGCTGGAGCCCCTGGACAGCCCGGACAGCCCGGAGGAGATGCTCAGCCCGGACAGCCTGGACCCAAGGGACCCCCTGGTGAGCTTTTCGAGTTTAGTGGGTTCGGGGAATGGGATTGGTACTTTAGCCTTATCGGGGGGACTCGAAATTTGCTCAAAATCAACCATTTTTGTCGAAAAATCGAGATTTTGTCTTTTTTTTGCAAAAAATTTGTAAAGTTTTACGCTTTAGAAATAGTAGAAATATTTGAAGATGCTTTCGCTATTTATATTAGCAAAATCCCCCCCCCCCGATAATGCAAAATAACTCTGATTTTCCTCTGGTCTCTCCAAAATTCCGAAAAATTACTAATTACACCAAAATACGCACTGTTATCCAGTTTTTAACTTCCCAATTTTTCAGGACCCGCCGGAAACCCCGGAGCCCCCGGAGCCCCTGGCCAGCCTGGAGCCCCCGCCCAATCCGAGCCCCTCGTCCCCGGACAGCCCGGTCAGCCCGGACAACCCGGACCTCAGGGACCCCCCGGACCTCCTGGACAGCCCGGATCTCCTGGATCTCCCGGACAGGCCGGACCCAAGGGACCCCCCGGACCCGATGGACAGCCCGGACAAGACGGAAACCCCGGACAGCCCGGACAGGCCGGACAGTCTGGAGCCGCCGGAGAGAAGGGAATCTGCCCCAAGTACTGCGCCATCGATGGCGGAGTCTTCTTCGAGGATGGAACGCGCCGTTAAGCTGGCAATTCACTGCCAACTTTTTAGTTTCTGTACTATATCGACAGATAAACATGTCTTTCACAATTTGCATCGTTTTTTTCGGGGAATTACACTGTGTAATTTGCACCGCATATCTCTTTTCGGTGCTCCGATATACGAACAGTCCGCTGGACAGTCTTACTGTAGTAAAGATTATTTTTTTAGTCAGCATGGAAAAGCTCGCTGAGTAGAGAATTGAAGGAGCATGAGGTTAAAAATAGATTTTTAGGGCCTTTCGAAGCTTTTGAAATCCGGTAGTCGACTAATTTAGCTTTTTAGAACTGCGAAAACTCCTCTGCACAGCCTGGCTGTAGGGAAAATTACGTTTTCCGTGCATGAAAAAGCTTTCCGGATGGAGAATGGATAGAGCATGAGGTTAAAAATCTATTTTTACAGCCTTTAGAAGCTTTTGAAGTCGGAGACCCTAATGCTTTTACGCTTTTCATAAATCCCCACCTATTTCTTATCAAATTTCGCCTCTGGTTTGGCTTTTTAGCTTACAATTTACTTTTCTTTTTCTCGTTTTCACTCACCGCCTTTCCTTTCCTTTGTTGCGGTTCAAATATTCTTATTTCCAGGTAGTGCCATCGACTACGACTCCCTCGACCTCAAGCTCGGCTTCTGCGATGGGCTGAAGTCGAAATTGTGCCTAGCGTTCGCCAGGTGAGCTTTTGGAGTCTAGAAAAACCATTTTTCTTTTAGGCTACAGACTACAAACTACAGCAACCTGGTCGCGAAGCCAACGGTAGTGTTGTGGTCAAGCCGATATTTGATGAAAACGTCCATCAGGTGAGCTTTTGGTGCTTAGAAAAAGCTTTTGGGTTTAGGCTACAGGCTACAAACTACAATGGCCACGTCCCGATGAAAAAACGCGAGCCAGGTAAGCTTTTGGAGCCTGGAAAAACCCTTTTCTTTTAGGCTACAGGCTACAACCTACAACGGCCACTACCTCGAGTCGATTGCCTAGCAGAGATGGTTGTGACGAGAATCTCTAGGTATTTTGTATATCTTTGTGTTATTTTGGGGTTTTCAGAGAGCAGCCGGTCTGCCGCTCAATTAACAGAAGCTCCACCCCTTCCAGATGCCCGTTCGCTTCAACTTCGACAAGTTCAACGGCCGGATGCGGTGCTTTAAAGTTTGGATTAGAATTTTTTTAAACGCAAAAATTAGTATGAGCTATTTTGCTATTAGACTTTTTTGGGCTTAAAAATCCGTGTAGAGCTTTTCTTTATCTTTTCTGTGGGTAATTTGTAATTTGTTTGGCCTAAACTTACTTTCGACTTTTTATTTCAGCTTTTGCTACCCAGTCAGTAGTTGTTATGAGTATTATGACCCATCCTGCCCTGCCATCCGCTTTTCCCATCCCTTCACTTCACTTCTCCCGGGGTTGAGCGATCGCCTTTTCGGCTTTTTGTCGTGTCGAGACCCGGGCCATGTGCCCCCCTTTAGGTCCCTGACATGGCACACACACAAATATATATAACTAGGGTACCAGATTTAACTTTTAACCCTGAAGTTCGTTTTTTTTTACTTTTTAGGATTTAGTAAGCTTCTAAACTGTCCAGAAAAGAAGCCGCTTCGTTTTACCAGCTATTAAAGTCAGTTTTTGAAGCCATTGTCGTCTTGTTTCCAAATTTTTTAGATTTCGTAAGCTGTATGCTATCTAGAACAGAAGCCTCTTTACTTTCTAACAAGCTCTCGAAGCTCTCGAAGTCGGTTTTTGAAGCCATTTTTGTGGTTTTCTGGCTTTCTCGAACTTAGTAAGCTGCCCAGATGAGAGGCTGCTTCATTTTCTAAGCTCCCTAAGCCTGTTTCGAAGCCACTTTCGACTCTGGCAACTAATGGATCCTAAGCTTTCCCATGCACAACATCATGACTGGGTCATGAATCGTGTGGTGTGTCCGGGCAGGAGCAGCATGGCACGGCTGTCCGGAAAATCAGATAGAAAGACAGACAGACAGACAGAATGACAGACAAACAGCAGCGGCCATTTGATCTCTTCCCTTGTCCACCTATCAATCTGACTCGGCCCCGGGCCAACCTGCCTCCTCTGCCACCAGATCTCACACACTCATCCTGCTACGCTGGGCACCTGTGCACATTTCCGGTTTTCGGGTTTTAAAAAAAAACCGAACTGTTTTATTGGTTTTGTAGTTTGTAGTTTTTTATTTGGACTCTATCTTATCGATTTACAGCTTCTAGATAGTTGTTCACTTAATTTTTGAAGATTTCTTTGACAATTTTTCTGGATGAAAATTTTTTGTAGGTTTATTAGTTTGTAGTTTTACTATTTGGATTGAATTTTATCGATCTAAGGTTTCTCTATAATTTTTAAGTTTTAAACAACTTATTTGAAAGTACCCTCCTAGCGTAATTGATTTTTTCGATTTCGAGTTCGATCTTTTTTTGGTACTGTGCTCTTAGCAGGGGGGACTAACTTTTCCCCCGTACGGTCCTATCACAAAATATAAACCATTTTCACACCATTTCACAGTTTTTAGATGCAAAAAAACGGATAAAAAACTCATAAAATATTTGCGAAATTTTTGACTTTTCAAAAATGTTTAAAATATGATTTGTAGTATTCTAGCAACCAAAAACTATAAAGCCCCCTATGGAAATCCAATATTTATTCTAACAGGTCGGGTAATCGACCGGAGAACAAAGATCAGTTCCCTCCCCTGCTAACATTCCAGTACCATTTTTTCACCTTTTTACTTCCAAATCTCCTAGAAGTTCTAGCCTACCTCTTCTCTCGAGCCAATTGCCATTATTTTCCGCCATCCCGAGCCCTTCCCAAAAGCCGTCTGGCACCCCTTTTTTTCGTGGCCTAATCGGATAATGCCTAGTGGAGAAATGTGGGGAGGAGGAGACGCCTCTCAACAAATCCCCCTGTAGCTCAGTGGAAAGTAATACGTGCGGATTTCTATAGCATCCTAAAGATTTCCCTTTTTGAGAGGCGTTGGCGCGGAAAATGTGGGATTTGGGCGTCTTTAGGAACTTTGCGGAATTTTGATCGATTCGGTTCTGTTCTGTTAGCGGGGGACGGTATTTAGCAAAAAAACATTTTCAGCGTTTTATACCGTTTTTTTGGCGTTTTTTATCACAAAAAACTCAGAAAAATCTTCTGTAAAAATTGTAAAATTCGAAATTTTTACCTTTTGCGGTCATTTTTCATTAATTTTTTTTAACGAAAAAGACACGTTTTCGAAAACTTTGTTAATTTTTTATGAACCTTCTATACTTAAACACAACTTTACCTTGATTTACGCCCCCCCCGCTAACAGAACAGAACCATTGTTTCTGGCACATTATTTTAACTTAAAAATTTTAGGCCAGTTTTCGACGTTAGGTTAGCTGATTAAATAACTCTAATTAGATAGAAAGGCGAGAGAAAGGACGGAGAAAGAGAATAAAGAGAGCGAGAGAGAGAGAGAGAGAGAGAGAGAGAGAGAGAGAGAGAGAGCGAGTGCGAGAGTGAGAGAGAACGAGTGCGAGAGTGAGAGAGAGCGAGTGCGAGAGTGAGAGAGAGCGAGTGAGAGAGTGAGAGCGAGAGAGAGCGGGAGAGTGAGAGAGAGAGACGCCCCACCACTGCATGTGGCATAATCGGGCGTGTCGCTTATGCGGCTGATTGGTGCCCCGATTGAATTGGGGGGATGGGGCTCAGTTGGACGAGAGACCCATCTCCACTCCCTCGTCACATACCCCAGGCCACATAATTCTGCTTCCATGTCCCGCATTCCCTTTTCCATTTCGGCATGATCCGCTTTTTCTGGTTTTATGACGTAGGCCTGGGCTTAGGCTTAGGCTTCGGCTTGAGCTTAGGCTTAGGCTTGTGCTTAAGCTTTGCTTAGGCTTCGGCCTCACAATCTGTGCTTCTCGTATTGCCGAAATTCGGGTGGTCGCTCTTGCCCCCTCTCTTGGAGCTCGTTTCTGATGCATGAGGTGAGGTCGAGAGGGACGGCTGTCCCCAACTTCCTAAATTCCATGATTCCAAGGCATCGAGGTCGTCTGTTTGCTGTCTGTATGTCTGTATGTATGTCTGTCTGTCTCTCTCTCTCTGTCTCTCTCTCTTTCTCTCGCTCTCGCTGTCTGTCTGACCCTTTTAAGCATTTTTTGACATAAACTCTTATTTCAAATTCAGGCGTCACTTCAATCTCCAGCTTCTTTTTTGGCTAGTTTCTAAAAAAAACGAACCCCCATCAGATGAGAGAAGTTTCATCGGGTGAGGAGAGTGAGTGGTGCTCCTCGCTCGTTCTCTCTCACTCCTCTCTCGCTCTAATCCAATATCAGCCCCTTCACCCCCATCTCAACACACACAAAATGTTGCCACCCGATGCTTCTTCTCACCCGGGCACTCGGCAATTTGAGTCCCACTCCCGCTTCAAAAAACAAACATTCGCATCGATTAGCAAAATAGAATGATTTAGGTGCCTAGGCAATTGGCCTGGATTTTAACTGGTTACTGTAGGCCAAGAATTTGTATTTAGAAAATGAATTAAATGGCGTAATCAGTTCGTAGTTAAACCCTGGGGTATATGATTTTTTCGCTTTATTTCGGTCTTTTTTGCAAATTACCGTAACCACGCAGTCCAGTTTCCACCAAGATAACTATCTAGGCCACCCCCAACAACCCTTTACATCCCTGGGGCCACATTTTTATGCTAATTACCCCGGGGTGCTGCTGCGGGGGAATAAATGGCCCGTTAGGGGATCACGGGAAACACCGTATCCCTCTCTCTCGCGCTCTCTCTCTCTTTCTCTCTCTCGCTCTCTCGCCTGCAAAGTCCATTTATGGAAATCAGAAGCTCAGCGCTGGATGGGGGTTGGGTGTCCACATTTCGTGGCCTTTCCATATCTAGTGCCAGGCTAATGATCTCTGCTCGCTTTCTCTATTTCGCGCTCTGTCTCTCTCTCTCTCTCTCTCACTGTTATCCTAAGGGCCAAATTTTGCTAATATAAATAGAGGTAATATTTCTAAACAGTTTTTTATAATTCCAAAACGAGAAAATCTCGACTTTCGAAAAACAATGACCGTTTTTGAACAATTTTTAAGATTTTAGATTGTGTTTCTAGTCGAAATAGTTTTATTTTGCGAAAAACACTGTTAAAGCATTTGCTATTACGCTGCTAGGCTTTTTAAAGATTGTACAACAAATTTCGCCCCCCCCCGATAATAGGAAAGATCGGTCTTGCTATCCTTCTCTCTCCCCCTCTCTCTCTCTCTCTCTCTCTCTCTCTCTCTCTCTTTCTTTCTCTGTCTCTGACCCCATTGCCCTCCGGGTCATCCTAATGACGTTTTGACGCTTAGCACCGGCAGGGAGGAGCATTTGGGAACAGCTAATGGGCCCTCATGCTCCCTTCTGGGGCATCCGGCAGCGAGAGAGCACGAAAAGACAGGGTTGATCTCGAGAGAATTAGAGACAGCGAGTACAGACGCTAATCACCTACACCCATCCCTTGTAGAGGACCCTCCTCCTCTTCGCTTCTCTCTACCCGGCTGGTCCCAAAATTTAGGAAGCTTCTTCTGTTTCGAAACCTATTTTTGGTGTAATTCTGAAGCGTCTAGGCTTGAAATTTTGCATTTTTTAATCCGAAAAACGGGATACCTGGATTTTTAGGGACCTAGGCTACATGAATTGGTACTGGACTCTTAACAGGGGGAAGCAAATTTTTCCCAGCAATCCTGTACGGTCCTATAACAAAATATAAGTTAGTTTTGCCGCATTTTACACGGTTTTTAGATGAAAAAAGCTCATAAAATTTTACCTGGTGTTCAAAAATGCATGAAAATTCAAAAGCATTCAAAAACCATGAAAAACATTGTAAAATACAATAAACAAGTAGTTATAGACAAAAAAAAACAAAAATTAGTGCCGCCACTAAGAGCCCAGTACCACTGAATTTTCCAGTTTTAGATAAATCTCTAGAATAGTTTTTGCTACATTGTTCACTGCGTTTTATGTGCGTGTGGTTGCCTGGTGGCAGACACTAATCATCTCGGCTTTTCTTTTACCCCCGGCGGCCTTTTTGCTGGCCTTTTTCCGAAACGATCCCCTGGACACCCCCAGGAGGGTCTTCTTGCCCTTTTCTGGTGCTCATTTGTCCTCTTTCTCCTCGGCGGGCTTGGCCCTTCCTATTATTCACCCGGCTGGCCTTGTGTGGATTCTGCCCAGAAAGTTATTGCTCGAGGTGTTTCGCGTTATGGGGAGGGTACCTGAAAAGTACCTGGGTTCTTTTGCATTATCGGGGGGAAGCAACCAATTTTTCTATTTTTACTATTCTTAAACGGAAAAAATCTCTCGCTCTCTGTCTCTATCTCTCTCCACCTCCCGCTCTCTCCCTCTCTCCCGCTCTCTATCTCTCCATCACTCTCTCTCTCTCTCTCTCTCTCTCTCTCTCTCTCTTTCACTAGCTTCTCCGCGATTTCTCTGACATCCCTAATAAAAAAATTCGCGTATTTTTCCGCGTTCCAAGCTTTCGAGGCTCCCGTTTTTCACCTTTTTCTCCTCGTAAAAAAGTTGGCCCTCCTGGTGGCCGGGGAGATGCGATCTGCCCATCCGAGGGCACCCCCAGCCATATTTTAGGCCCCGAAATGGGCCCCGGCCGTTGTTTGGCGCACCCCGAAACGTTTCCGGAGCTCAAGAAAATTTTTTTGATACTTTTTTGCTCAATTTTTATAGGACCTTTCTGGACATGGTGATGCTCATTTTGGACACCTCATGCTCAACCGGATTTTCCGTACAGCCGGCGCGGTTCGTGCAAAAGGACCCGACCCCCTGGCCATAATGGGTCATTTCGCGTGTCCAAGGGGCTCCTCTAGACACTACGCCATACGCCTATCCACACACGCATACCAATGGGGTGGTGGTCATTCTGTCTGGGGTCACGCATTTTTGGGGCCCGAATTTGGGGTTATAAATATGAAAAAGTAATCAAAAAAGCGGGCTGAATCAGGGTACTAGACTGTTAGCGTGGGGTGTGGATTTTTAGCAGTGGAAAAATACTGTATTTTTAGAATTTTGTAGTTTTTAATCGCTAGAAAGTGTAAATCACAAATGCTGTATTTTTATAAATTTTTTATTAGTTTTCTATTGCTAGAAAGTTACAAAAAAATATTTTAAACATTTTTAAAATTCGAAAATTTGACATTTTTTGTCATTCTCCATCCATTTTTGACAAAAAAAGCCAAAAATTTCGAGCTTTTATGCGCTTTTGATCTGAAAACTATGTAAAATGCTATAAAAATGGTCTAGATTGTGTTATAGGAGCGTACAGGGTTATTGAGAAAATTAGTTCCTACCCCCTGTTAACAGAACAGTACCGAAAAATCAGACACCTGATTTTTAAGAAGAGGGGATTCTTTAAAATCGAGGGTTTCGAAGTATACCACGGGCGGGCCAGGACACTAAAATTCCGCTGCACAGTTCCTATCGCGCGCCCTTGTGACCGTAACCCCCCAGAGCTCCCCCAGAGCCCGTTCGCCTTTTCCGACCAGCTTTTCATCGCGTAAATAATATAAAAGGAAGTGGAAAAACAAAAACAATAATAAAAAGCAAAAAGATAGATTTTTTAATTAGAAAAACACCTTTTGAAGGGTACAATGGGAAAATACCCATTAGTTGAACGTTCTGATGAGGTTAGTTGTCTAGATGTATCTCTTGATGATAGAGAAGGATGGCGGGAGCGATAGAAAACAAGTTTCGGTGCCAAATTCCTTTTAGCGGCTTATGCTCTTAGTCGCGATTGCCTAACGTCTGACAGATAGCAGAAACACGAAGACGTTTCCTGGTTGTTACGTGGGCAAAACCGTATATGTAGGCTTCCCTACCGACGCGAGCCTATGTTGAGCGACCATTGCATACGCTGCAGAAAAGAAAACTACAATGTTTACTAATCTTTTAGTTTATTTTTATAAAAAACAGCAGGCGGTTCCTCGATGAAGATGTTCTTCGGCGTACTCTCACTTCTGCTTGTAAAATTTCCAGCTTGTCATCTGGTTATACAGTAGCTTGAAGGCAGGCAACTCGTACTATTCAAGTTGGAAGAGCAACCATTCATTCGGGAGCTATAAAGGAACACGCTCTTAGGCTTAGCCTATGTCTACTCGTCACAGAATTTTGGTTTCTCAGCCTGGGAAGAGGGAAGACCAGAGAAGACGAAGGGTAGCGCACGTCAGGTGGATAGCTAACAAAATCCACTAAACTAATCACAACGTAACTGAATAACTAATCACGAGCCGCAACTCCCTCGTCGGGTGACTCTATCATCAAGTGTTACATCTAGACAACCATCCTCATCAGAACGTTCAACTAATGGGTATTTTCCCATTGTACCTTTCAAAAAGTGTTTTTCTAATTAAAAAATCTATCTTTTTGCTTTTTATTATTGTTTTTGTTTTTCCACTTCCTTTTATATTATTTACGCGATGAAAAGCTGGTCGGAAAAGGCGAACGGGCTCTGGGGGAGCTCCGGGGGGTTACGGTCACAAGGGCGCGCGATAGGAACTGTGCAGCGGAATTTTAGTGTCCTGGCCCGCCCGTAGTATACCTAAAACGCTACACTACGTTTTGCCGTCCGCCCTGCTGCTCCCCGGTGACCCAGTGAGCGCCAAATTGAGCCCCACCCTGGGTATTGCATAGAAAATGTGCTTCCGTAGCGGCTCTCTCTCGCTCTCTCTCTCTCTCTCTCTCTCTCTCTCTCTCTCTGTCTCTGTCTGTCTCTCTCACCCCCTTCCAACAGAAATCCCTCCAATTAGGCCCCAATTATTAGCGTTCCCGTGGCTGGATGCGCCCTCCAGGGACACGCTTTTGGTCCTCCCAGGGGTCGGAGCCAGGACCCGCGTGCCGAATTATTCATGGTGTTGAGTTGTGGGGTGGGTAGACTGACTGCATACCCCGAAGGGGGGATTCACCTCCTATTCAAATTTAGCTCTCACCCAATTCCGCGGCACTCCGCTGCATTGACAGCGTGTATTTTTGGGGGGTCAGGGAGCAGCTAGATGTCGTTATTTGCAATTTGTATTTTTGTTTTGCCGTCTAAATCTACCCGTTAAAGAGGGTATTTTTAATGTTTTTCGTTGATTTTGTTGATTTTAAACATTTTTAAAATACCGAAATGTTACTTTTTCTTGCAGGGAAATGCATTTTCCCATGATCGATGTAATATAAATGATTTTCGTAACATTTTACACGGTTTTTAGATATAAAAGCCGCATAAAGAAGCTTCTAAAAACTGTCCAAAATCTTAAAAGTTAAAATTTTCGATCGATCGATCAAAACTCTGCTGCCTGGAGGCGATCCTTTAAATTCTTAAGGTATCGAAATTTGTGTACCCCAGTGGTCAGCTGTGCTATAAATCGGTGGCTATTTGAGAGGGCCACGGGGTTTATTTTGGGGCCCTTTCGGGGGACCAAAGGGCCCGTTACCTACCTCTAAAAGACCTCTTCAATGGCCCTCTGCTAAGGCTATAAAACGTGGGGGCCAGGTGGGGCTTCTGGGCAGTTTCTCGAGCTTCGTTTTACTTTAATAGGGTCGAGCATTTTTTGAAATGGCTGCCTTGGAACTGTGTAGTTTTAGAATTTATCTGTTTTTCAGGGGGATTTGAATATTTTAGCGGTTTTTCGGGGGCTTCTGGTGTACTTTTAACGAGATTTTCGTATAGATACGTACCTTTGGTTAAAAAAAGTTTGCTTCCGGGTACCTGATTTTGCGATTTGCTATCATAAAGTCGAAAATTCGAAAATATGGATGTCGAAGTTTCAATATTGATTTTTTTTGCATAGGCTTAGGCTTCGGCTTGGGCAAACTTTAAAAAAAGCTGTCGGCATTAAGAAATGTCGATATCATGAAATTTCGACATCGTGATTTTCGACATTTTGAAAGTAATCCTGATTTCGGGTACCTACATTTTAACTAGTCCGGTTTGACCTTTTTTCTGCATCATATTTTAAAATATTTCAAAGGGATATTTTGGCTATTTCGGGGCTTCTAATGTACTTTTAACGAGATTTTCGTATAGATACGTACTTTTGGCTAGAAAGGCGACTTCCCGGTACCTGATTTGGAAGGAACCTGATTTTAAAGTACATTTTTTGGTACTCATTCAATAACGGGGGATCAAAGTTTTACAATAATAAAAACATTTTTAAACATGAAAACGCCGAAAATTCCCCCCGTTATCGTATTTGTACCTGATTTTTGGGATACCTAGCTTTTAAATAGCAAATTTTTACCCATTTTTCTTATTCTGCTTCATATTTAAAAATGCCGTTCCCTGGCCAAATGGACGATTTAAAGGAGCGCTAAGGGTTCAAGCTCTGGGTAATAGGGTTGACTCTGGGTATTGTGTAAATTGCCCCCCCCCCTTCCCGTTTTGGCCATTGTGTGCTGTTCCAAGTCCATTTATTGGCTTCTCTATTATTCGCCCTTCCAAGGGCACGGCAGCCCTAAATTGTCCCAATTTTTCGGGCGAAGAACTTTATTCGATTACGGCATATTAATTGGTGATTTCTGAAATTTGAGGCTTCTGGGCATTTTTGAATTTGTCATTTTTGAGAATAAAAGCAAAAATTTCCGTCTGGATCCTCTAAACGGATTTCCTGCTATTAATTGGCAATTTGTGAATTTTGGTGTCTTTATTCGCTTTTTTGGATTTGTCATTTTTGAGAATAAAAATACAATTGTTGTCTGTTTCTAAAATAAAATAGTAAATAAATTTAGTTTATTATTTATTTAGTTTATTTATTTAGTTTATTTAGATAATACAAAAAATTCTTAAATTTATTTTTCAGGATGTAGTGATGATGTTGGCTCGATTACTTCGACTCCTCCTCCTCATCCCTCTCCTATTTCAACCCTTCTCGTCGGCCATCAAATGCTACTCCTGTGCCAATGATTTCATTGTATGGGTCGGTTTTTCTCGTTCTAGGGATTTAACTTACATGGGCATTTAAACTGGCTAAATTTCGGTTCTTTTCTATTATCAGGGGGTGGGGGGCATATAAAAATCTCGAGTAACGTAATTGGCTCAGTTTCTAATAATATTCTTACTAAAATTTATGCGAGTTTAAAGTGAAAACTATCTAAAACCTAGACAATTTTTTCGAAAATTCGAAAATTTCTGGAAATGATGTAGACCTAGCTAGATTTAAAGTGGAAAACAATATTTTAGAAACTCGAAACCTTTAAATTCTAATTTTTTTCTAGTTCTCAGAGAAGAATCTATTATTTTGTTTTTAAAAAAGCTTTCGAAGGTTAGTTTTACAACTAGTAAAAACAGTTTAGAAACTTTTCCTAGATTTATATCAGAAAAATTGCATCCGAAAAGCGACGTTTTTAGCCCACCCCTGATAATAGAAAAGCACCTGAAGTTATCTTATTTCTGTTTGGAAAATTGTCTTTTTCAGCAATGGCGCCACTTTTTCCTGAAGAGAAACTACGGGTTGACGGCTTCGGACAAGGAATGCACCAGGAGAGACTACGACTCTACTGATCTACAGGTTGGCTGAGGCTATGGATTTTTGCCTTCAACGAGCCTTTAAAAGCTCTGGAAAATTGCACGTCACTTTTAATAGACTACGCTCTTTCCTATAGACTAAAAACAGCAAAAATCTCTGAAAGAACGCACCATTTTCCAAGGGTATCTGTTTTGGCGAACATTCTGAGCATTTTTGCCTTCGTCGGTCCTTTAAAAGGCTTAATAGCTTGGGGAAAACTCCGCAACATTCCTGTTGACATTTTATCTTTCCAGTAGCCTATAAAACTCGAGTAAAAATTGGGCTTAAAACCTGATTTTATGATTTTTCTTTGCAGGGCTGCCGGACGAGCTGCTTCATCTTCTACCTCAACGCGACGGACAAGCGCAGCGGGGCCACGAAAACGCTTGGTAAGCCGGAATCTATTTTTGAGTTGAAAATGTGATAAAAAGGGATTTATAGCTCAAATTTTTCGCAACTCATTTTTAAAAGAGAGTTTTCAAAAATCAAAATTGCGAAAAGTCGCATTTTTCGTAACGGTTACCTGACCATTTCTTACCGTTTATGGCTTTTTCGAAATTTTGAGTTCCAAAGTGAAAAATTGCTTGTCGAAAAATGCCCTTCCTAAAAAATAATTTCTGAAAGTTTTCCTTCATTTCGGAAAAATTACCTTCGAAAAATGATTTTTGAAATGCGTACGTAATCCTATTTTTCAGGCGTAGGCCGTGGGTGCTCCTCCTCCTTCCTGACCGATGAGCAACACCTCCACCTCGGTTTCGGCGGCCACTCGAAGCTGAGTCAAGTCGGCGACCGTTTGCCTACTGAATTTGATAAGGTATGGATTTACGGGATCGTTCTCAAAATATCGAAATCGCAAGATGCCGGTATGTCGAAATTTTTGCATAGCTTTGAGGAGATTTTCTGTGTGTTTTTTTTGGCATAGAAAATACGAAATTTCGACATTTTGATATAAAATCGGATGTACAAAGTGTTGTTTTTATCAATATTGTTGTTATAGTACGACATCTACGAGCATTGGTGCTTCTGCGCGACGGACAAGTGCAACAAGGAAACGTGCTATAGGTATGTTAAGGATTTCTCGTTTTTCCCTCGCCCTTGGCATTTTGAATTTTAAACTGGACTATTTAAACTGAAAAAATGTAGTTTCTTTTCTCTTTTCGGGGGGCCGGGGGCGTCATTTTTATAGAAACCAAAAAATGGTACTCACGTAATAGCAAGCATTTTGACTGTGTTTTAGTCAGACTTAGCTACATTTAAAATCGGAAACAATATTAAAAAACCTGGAAGGATTTTAAATCCAGACCCAAATCCGGCACTCACAAAATCAGAATTTTCTGACGATTTTCAATGATGGCTATCGATTTGTCGAAATTTCAATTTGCGAATTTTTTGAGACGCAAAATTGAGGCAAAAAAGACATTTGAAATCTAGTCAAAGGATTTTCAACAATTTCGAGAAGATGAATTTTGACAAAATGAAAATAAGCCATTTTCAATACATTTCAAGGTTAATGCGTGTTTTTCAGCCATCCATACGGCAGCTACGACTACCCGGGGCAGTATGTCGCAAGACGAGGCTCCTATCCCTACCAATCATATTGGGGCAACGGAATCGCAGCCGCAAAAGGTTCCTTTTCCGTTATATTCCTCTTTACGATAGCCCCGTTGATAGTATTGTGGCGGCAATGGGACGGGGGATAGGTAGCAGGGATTTCGATTTAAAATGAAAATTGTTGAATGTAGATTCCTTCAATTTAATTGTAAAAATTTGGATCTTTGAACTAAACTTTAATTATGATTTTTTTTGAATCTTCGGAAAGCAAATTTTTGAATCGCCGCTTTGAATTGATGGATGCCTCGCAGATACCGGTCTTTTTGGTCTTAAATTTACATTTTTTAAATACGTTTTAAATTACCCTTTTTTAAACCTATGTTTCGAAGATTTGGGTGTAAATAAAACATTCTCACCGAGGTCTCGCACAACATTTTTCCAGGTTTCCGAACGCACGGCAAGACGAAATGACAGACAAAAAGAGAAAGAAGAACAGCAAGACAGACAAATCGACGGACGGACAGACAGACAAACGGACAAATCGCATTACAAGGGCCGACAGACAGACGAGAGTTATCGGCGCTTCTCCACCTGACGTCTCGAATATTGGTGAGTCCCTTGGGGATTCTGCCTCATCCCGACAAATCATTCCGTTTTTAAAGGGGTCTGCAAGGCGGTGGAGCTTTATTTTAACTTGGAAAATTTCTAAAAAAGTTTTAAAAGTTTTTAAGACTTTTTGGGTTTTAGAAAAGTGGTCTCTTTCTTACTGTCTGTCTGTCTCTCTCGCTCTCACTCTTTCTGTCTCTACCTCTTGCTCTCTCCCTCTCTCTCTCTCTCTCTCTCTCTCTCTCTCTCTCGCTCTGCTTTCACTTAAAGATTTTCGAAAAATTGTTTCCATTTTTTAGCATTTTTTGTTGGTTTTAAGCAAGTTGATTTTTTTGGCATTGTCTAGTCGGGGCTAGCTAGCAAATGGCAGTTGTCCTAGTCTCTGGCTCTCTCTCTCTCTCTCCCTCTCTCCTCCCCTCAATTTCAGCCCTCCATTTTCACAGAATCCCCCCCTTATAGCACAGCTGACCCCCTTAACACCCCCCACCCACCATGAGTTGTGTTGCCAAAGCGTCCCGTTGGGTCACATCAGACTTTTTGATCGCAAATAGACACCTAATAGCGGTGTTTTTAATTTTTCTAGAAATTCGTGCTTTTGGATTTCGGATACTTGAAATTTACTTGAAATTACCAGGTACCCACCTCAGGGTACCTGAATTTTGATTTAGACATTAGTAGTTTGTAGCCTGGATTTTTACGTGATGTGCCATTATTTTTTTGCAGCAGGCTAGCTAGCAGAGACCATTGGATCAGACTTTTTGATCGCAAATAGGTCCCCCAAATAGCCGTATCTTAATAACGCTAAAATTCATCGAAGATCGTGATTTTTAACTTCAGGTAGTGTTTATTTTTACGTTAGTAGGTTGTCCCCTGGATTTTTACGTAAATAGCTGTTTTTTTAGCAGGCTAGCTAGCAGAGACACTTCGATCAAGTTGGCATCGAAAATCGCGATTTTTAATTTTCAGGATTTTTTCTTGATTTAAAATTTCAGTTGATAGTTTGTAGTCGAATTTTTGCCACAGATTCGCTATATCCAGGCGTTTTCTATAGCAAGCTAGCTAGCAGAGTTTTTTGGGGAAATCCCGAAAGACCAGAATCTCCTGCTCCCCCGAAGCCCTTAAAAGTTACGACGCTAATCTCGAATCCAATAGCTCGGCAGGCTCTTGGCTCGAGCCCCGATTTTTATGGCATAATCGGTTATTCCCCCTTCCCAGTCCCTTCATTCCTTTAGAACAGCTGCCGCTCCTTGTCCCCCGTCGAGCTCAAAATGGGCTAATTGCCCGGGGGCATCTCCAGGAGGGGGCGAAGGCGTTGTTGTTGCTGTTATTCTCGCCTGGTGGGCCCTAAATCTTCCCGTTTCTGAGGGGGGATATGCCCTTGTTGCCCTACTAGGGGATATGTTTTGGGTCTGGCATGTTGAAATTCTTGTCTTCTGACAGTCCGTCAAGCTTTTATGCTTTCATTTTTTGGCTTAGGCTTAGCTTCCGGGAATCCAGTACCCCTCGAAAGGGGTTTCTTTCGAAATGTCGAAATTCATAATGCCGTAAATCATCATGTCGAAAATTCATAATGGCGAAATTTCAGATTGTCGACATTTCAGAAGGTCGGCATTTAAATAAGCGCCTTTTTCCGGAACACCGCAAGGCCATGCGAAAAAATTCGGCGTTCTGAAATTTCGATATGCTGAATTTTCGACATCCGAAATTTCGACATTATGATGGAAAATCCTTCGAAGGGTATCTGAATTCTGCGGGCATGTGATTTCTCAGGCACTGGACTGTTACCGGGGCGAAGGATTTTTCTTGCGGGGGAAACTAAGTTTTTTATTTTCCGTCTATGCCTGCCTGTAAATAATAAATACTGTATTTTTATGGTCTTTTGCGTAGTTTTTGATTGCTAGAAAGTTACAAAAATATTCTAAAAGGTTTTGAAAATTCGAAAATTTGACATTTTTGGTCATTTTACAACATTTTTACCAAAAGTCAAAAAATTTCGAAGATTTTAGAAGTTTTTATGAATTTTTTGCATTTAAAACTATGTAAAATGCTCTAAAAACGGTTTATATTTTGTGATGGGATCGTACAGAATTACTCGGAAAACTTCGTTTCCCCTGCTAAAAATCCCCCCGGCTAACAGCCAAGTACCCCTGATTTTAGATACCCGAAATAAGCTACCTGTCCTCTAGCAATCTAACTATATATAAAAAAATAGTGTTTGTGTGTGTGTGTATATATTTGCATGCAACTTCCGTGAGTATGTACCGCACCTACAGCCTCAGGGGAAGGTTTTGAAGGTATGTATGATACGTCATTAGGTGCGTAAAGGTGCCGAGATTTTGTTAAACTTTTCAAGGTGAACTGTTTTCGCTATTAAAATTGAGTTTTTGTAAAGATTTCGAAAAACCTCTTTGTTAGGGGCAATTAGCATGCGCCGGAAGTAGGAAGAGCCTATATAAAGGGACAAAGGAACCGTTTTTCACTTTTGTCTTGCTAGAATTCATGAAGAAACATGCAAATTGAGGACTTTCAAGGGTCCTAGACGGGGCCAGGGTTGAAAAGCCGCGAAGCGGTTTTTCAACCCTGGTAAATACCTAATACTTTTAGCCTTACCGCAATATAAACAGCAGCTCATATGACCCTCAAAAATGACAAGTATCCCCCTCAGCGCCTCGGTCTAACAGCTGCCGCTCCTCTCATTTTTGATGAGCACTTGTCTACCGATTCTCGTGCTCCCAACAAAAATTGCCGATTTTTGAAGCTTTGCCTTTTTTGAAGGCAAGCTAGCAGAGATTCTTTGCTTCTTTTGACCCCGGGCTTAGGCGAACTGGCAGGGATTCTTGGTTTTTTGCTCCTTCTTCTGGCTCCTGCAGCCGCGATTGTAGCTGTTTCGCTTTTTTGAGCATGATCACTGAAAAATGGGGTGGCTTACCGGGGGTCTAAAGGAGGACCGGAAACTGGGCTTCTTCTTGCCCCCAGACCTCTCATTGTATCGGCCATCAATCAGAGGGCACGGGACAAATGGGGGCCAGAAGAGAGAAAGAGAGAGATAGAGACAGAGAGAGAGAGAGAGAGAGAGAGAGAGAGAGAGAGAGTGGCGAATTTTTGAGACCCCCAGGCAGTTGTTTGTCCCTTAGTCTGATAGTCATCAGCCCCGAAATTCCGTACAATCCTGTTTACGCTACGCTAGCTGGCCGTTTGGCAACGGTCGCTGATTAAAAAACAGTTAAAAAATTGGCGCAAAGATCATGCAAAATTCGAAACAATTTCAAAAACCTTTCCCGACTCAAAAACATATTTTGGCTTTGAGAGGTCGACGATGGAAATCGGGCATATCGATAGGCTTAGGAGTGGTCCCCGACCACTTTACTTAGGTTTGGCTTAGGCTTAGGCTTAGGCTTAGGCTTAGGCTTAGGCGTAGGCTTAGGCTTGGGCTTAGGCTTAGGCTTAGGCTTAGGCTTAGGCTTAGGCTAGGCGTAGGCTTAGGCTTGGGCTTAGGCTTAGGCTTAGGCTTAGGCTTAGGCTTAGGCTTAGGCCTAGGCTTAGGCTTAGGCTTAGGCTTAGGCTTAGGCAGGCTTAGGCTAGGCCAGGCTTAGGCTTAGGCTTAGGCTTAGGCTTAGGCTTAGGCTTAGGCTTAGGCGTAGGCTTAGGCGTAGGCTTAGGCGTAGGCTTAGGCTTAGGCTTAGGCTTAGGCTTAGGCGTAGGCTTAGGCTTAGGCTTAGGCTTAGGCTTAGGCTTAGGCTTAGGCTTAGCGCTGTAATTTTCGGGATTTTAAGTATATTTTCTGGCGGCATGGTGTCTGATAGTGGTCCAGGTGGGTGGCGAGTGGGTACCCGGTTTTTGCAGCGGCTTGAATTCGCAAGCTTTGTCCCCTCAACAGCACCCATAAAAGCCATGTGGTCAAGGGGTTAAGCCTAAGGCTCTCCAATCTGTCCCCCATCGTACAAAGAGCGTTTTTTCGACTTAATTTTTTAAAGCTACACTCTGACTGCCAATTCAGCATTTTTCACTTGTGTGGCTTCCAGAAAAACGGAAGTGTTTCCGTCGCGGCTTCCTCTAAATTCGGTTCTATTCACGAAGCCACCCACTCTTCCTTTTCTTTTTCTTCTTCTGATGTCAACTTTCAACCCCCCCTCCCCTGAAAAAAACATCCGTACTTTCAGGGCTGTTCTAGCGTTAAATTGGCAATTCTAGAGTTTTTGTATAGCCAACTCGAGTTAGATTCGAATTCTGGCAGCTTGCCGATGATTTTTAAAGTTATTGATTCTTGAGAATGAATTATTAATGGTAAAAATTGGCTAATTTTTGAGGTAAATGTATTAGGTGACGCTATATAATTAATTTCTGGCTTTGGAGCTTCTGTTTCTATTTTTAAACTCACCTCTGCTAATTTTTGGATTCCGGAAAACTTCAATGGTTTAGTGATGCAAAAATATCTTGATTTTTCGGTACCTGAATCGATAACGCTATATAATTATTTTTTAACGTTTTAAATACGTTTTTATGGTTAGTTTTTCAGCTAGTCCACCCCATCAACGATGATCTTCCTGAATCAACGCCCCGTCGATGAGAATGTGCGATACGAGAAGCGCCAATCCCTCACCGGCCTCTCCGCATCTCATCAACATCAGCGGAAAGGGAGAATCGAGTCGAATGTACGTTTCTTTACGACTTACGTATGCGTATTCTTAAGTACATTTGCGTAACCCCTAGCCTAACCTCAAGGAAAAAATTCTCGCAAAAACCGCGCCTAAAAAGCGGACTTTTGGGGTTTACGATTTCGTCTAGTTTCTTTAGGATAAGTTAGGAAGGGGCCTATTGAGTTTAATTTACGCTTCTTGTCAACTCACGCATGCGTACTCTTACGCACAGTTGCGTAAGCTTGCGCAGAAACGATGCATAAAAAGTTGATTTTTGGGTTTTACATTTAGTTTGTGAAGAATTTAGAAAGGAAGGAATCGAAGCTAATGTACGTTTATTGACAAATTACGCTTGATTTTGGCCATTTTTATCAACAAAAAATTTTCACGTAAGAAACGCGACCCAAAAAGTTGATTTTCGGTTTTTTCTCTGGCCAGAAAATAGACTTGTGTATAATTGCATTCAGCTCCAGAACGCTCCCAAAATTACTTGGCGTTCCAAAAACTTGGCTAACTTCTGGATCGCTAGCTTTTCCTCGAATTGTCACTTTTATTCCAAAAAATCCAATCAAAAATAGTTTTTCTGAATTTGACTAAATTCTGAATATGGAGACTTGTCTAAATTCTTTCGAAATTTCCTTTTTTTGAGAAAACTCGGTTCTAATAATTTCCGAAACGCTCCGCCTGACGCCCCGGGACCCCAGAAATCATGTTTATCCCGGTTTTGAGAAAGCCCCCCGAAAAAGGGTGTCCGCCTGCCGGAAATGGCGAATTACGCAACGCCCAGATGACTTTTCGGGGATATGGCACGTCAGAATGGGCTGGGAATAGCTTGGAAAATGGTAGATTGACACACGCACACACAGCTTTTCCCCCTATAACGAATTCATGGTTTTGTCGCTTTTTAGAAAAATCGAAAATTGATAGTTTAGCCTTCTTGAAAAAAGTTGTTATCAGAATTTCAGAATGTCGGCATTATTGCTAAGGATGTCGATATTCCGAAAATTCGACATTTTTTTGATCCGAACTTTTCGATAATACATCAATTTTTGGTGTTATTTTCAAAAATCTCGAAATTTCGCAGTGTCGGCATTTTCTGTAGGACGTTTCGACATTTCTACTTCACGAATTCTAAATTTTGCCCTGAAAATGTCGAGAGTTGCTCGGGGATTTCTGCATTTTTAATTTTGCTATCCTACTAGATTGTAAAATCTGATGGCAAGTCGATCATTTTCTCAATCATTATCAAACCGTTTTTTTCAGAAAATGATCCTGATCCTGATGCTATTCTACCTACTCGCCTCCGCCTTCCCAGGTGATTTCTAACCCGTTTATTGGTTTTAAAGCGGACGTTACCAGGAAACTTGACTAGTTTTTTCATTCTGAAAAATTTATTTTCAAATTTTGGCACAAAAATTCAACTTTTTTGGAAAAGACGTTTTTCGAGAGTTGCATTTTTTTACAATTTCCTGTCCTTAGCTAGACTTAAATTTTTCTTTCGAATTCCAATAAATTACTTTAGAAAGTTATTTTAAAAAGTGTCGAAAATCGAAAATTTTAATTTTGTTTTGTTGCATATTTTTATGTATTTTGTATTTTCAGTGATTCTATTCTACCCACTGTCCCTGACAACCCTCATCGTCCCATCAATAATGCTCGGCTATGCGATATGCATTATGAATGCCGAAGTGAGCCATGATGTATGGCCATGCTGTATCATTGGCGTACGTTTTTTACTGTTTACGCAGCGAAGGAATTGTCATTGTTGTCGGTTTTGGTTATATTTTAGGCTACAAATTTCGTTGTATAATTTTTAACCAGAGTTTAAATTAAGGTTGCTTACAAATGTAGCTGTAATCTATCTGTTTCTTGTAATTTTAGGCTATAAATTTCATTATCTAATTGTTGACATAAATTAAAAGTAAATTTCTTTTTCTATTCTGACAGGAAATAAATTACTTATGCTAGTTTTACGCTACAATCTCGTTTATATAATTTTGAAATTGTTTAGATACTCGGCATCCTGATCAAGTTGGGCGGGCTGATCGTCTACCTCTCCGTCTTCTCCCTCAAACATCAGGATGAGAAGTTCACCGCCAGATACAAATCTAGTACGTGATTTCTGATTTTTTTGAGTTAATGAATATACAGAAAGCTGCTTTTGAACCATTTTTACGATTTTAATGCACAACGACATCAACAATTTAAAGCCAAAGTTATTTTCCTTTTACATGAGAGCAAATCTGTCTCAAATGGTTCCTGCTAGCCTGCCCCGTTTTAGAAAAGAAAAGACTAGATAAAAGCTACGTTTATTTCCTTTTGACGCTCTAGAAAGAATCTTATTTTTGGAAGCTAAATTAATAGGAAATACTTAGCGGCGCAAGCAAGCTATTTTTGAGCTTGTTAATTTCAACGAGCAATTTTTAAATCTTGACAATACTACCTAGCTCAATTTCTCTCTGCTAGCCTACCCCTTATATCCTCTTTCAGATTTGGACGAAACGGCGGCGAAGCGTCTTTTCTTCTTCATCATTCTTGCCGTCGAGATGGGCATTCTGTTCTTGGCCTGTTGTTTCAAGTGGCATCTAGCTGCTTTTGACAATAGCAAGCAGAAAAAGGTACGGTAATACTCAATTTAGATGAATCTCCCTCCCCAATGCTCTTTGCTAGCTGGCCAGCCTTGGAGCAAAAAACGTCAAAACTGACCAAAAACCACCTAAAAGTCGGGAAGCTAGCTTTATTCAGCTCCGCTTCAATTCGCATCCTCCTAATTAGCCTCTGCTAGTTGACGCACAGGAAACCCATGGGGAAGACGTCAAATCTGCCGAAAAACAGCTTCAAAACACCCCAAAAATCGAGCCATTTTGCCTGGGATTGGGGCCACGCTGGTTGTTTCTTTTGCGCCGTCCGACTCGCCCCCCGTCTGGCCCACTGGATGGGCATAAGGTCCAACCATTTTCGCTGCTAGTCGGGTGGCTCTCGGGCTGCCCCTATGCCCCCACGGCACACTCTGGCGGATCAATCGATGATTCGATTGATCACAGAGTGGGGAAAAAGAGGTTGGGGCTTCAGCTTTGAAGCTCCATCCCTTGAAGTCAAGCATGAGCTTGGGCTAAGTCGACTTCCGGTCTGTCTACCCTTGCTTATGTTTGAAAGCAGGCTTGGCGTTGCCTAAGTTAGGCGAAGCTCTGGCAGGCTTTGCTTCGGCTTGTCCGAGGTGGAGCTCTGCTCGGCTTCCGCTATTTCTTAGGCGAGGCTCTGCTTGTCGTTTTCTCATATCTCTCTCTGGCCCCTCTTCCGGCACCCAATTTTGGTAAAGCCCCGAAAATGGGGAGGATCATCAGAAAATCAAATTTTCTTTAATTCAGAAGTCCATTTTTAATCTTTTAGGGCGAGTGTTCTTTGAATGCTCGCTGATATTCTTCTTCTCGCCACCCGTCTGGACCACTTCGAAACTATAGGTCCTTTGAAAAATCGTAGGAGGGGGTTGGGGATGGTGGGCGGGAGTATTCCACTGTATTTCAGAATGTATCATTTAAATATGTTTCTTTATAGAGGATACTATCTGTTATGATAGTGTCTTTATAGAGAGAGAAGATACTATTAGTGTGTCTTCATAGAAAACCATTAATAGAGTGTGTCTTTACAGAAGATCCTCAATGATTCTTTATAGAGTAGAGAAGTGCTACAAATAAAACTCTTTATAAAATTAGCATTCAGAACTCCTAAGTTTTAGGAATATTTACGTTGTAAAACTCAAGGTGTCCGGGTAAGGGGAGAGAGTTTCGCCCCTCCACTAGAAATTTGAGCCAGGCCCAATTTCGCCATCTTACAGCCGACGGTTATGTTTTGGGGGTGGGCCAGCTGGGTGGCGAGTGGGGGAGTGATCAGAAAGCATCCAAAGTACGCACAAAGAACAATTTGTGGTGTCTCATATAAGAGACATACAAAATACAATTTTACAAACGTTATAAGAATATTAGAGCATTATTTTTATTTGTTGGAGGCGTGGCGAGTAGTTTTGGAGCACGTTGTTGAGCGCGTACCTGAAAACCCGAAATTATAAACTATAAAGCCCAAAATGGAGCTTAAAACTTTAAACCTAAACAAGCTCAGCTTAAAAATTAATTAACTAAATTATTTGATCAGAATAATTCAGAAAAATTAACAAAAAAAGGCCAAAGAGAGCCATTTTCAGAGATCAAAGGCCGGCCAAGTCGTCTAAGAGGATGCGGACTACAATCTACAACTTCTGGCTACAGACAACAAACTCTATAAAAAGAGCTTTGCCCCCGATATTTCCTCTCCTATTCTAATGCCTCATCCAACCATTCGTTGATCTCATTAAAAGTATAAAGAAGAAAAATTCTAGAATTTCCGTCTGAATTCCGGTACCCCTCGAAAATACAAAGTCAATTTGTTTAGCTAATTTTAATTTGTGAAACTTGTAAATAAACGTACTTGTCGAATAAATGGTTTCTTTTCCTGCGATCGCCCTGGAGCAGCGAATTTGTAGTTTAGAGTTTAGACGAGTTGAGGGGCGAGGAGAGGCGATCCGAGAGACGATACACCAACTCTTCCGGTTCTAAAAAGTAGAATTATATAAGGTAGAAACTACAAAGTATGGCTAAGTATAAATACACTAGGCTACAACCTAGACAAAGACAGAATACCACCTAAGCACGGCTAGATACTACAAAAAATACAGGCTACAAAGTACGGCTGAATATAGGCGACCAACTAAGAAAGAATACAGACCACAAAACACTCTAAGCTAACGCTACAAAATCACGCAAGTCTACAAAATACGCTAAGCTAGAAGCTACACACTACGAAGGAATACAGATTACAATGCGCCGGACTAAAGACTTTAAAATGCGATACCTGCCGAATGTGCTGCCCTCATCGTCTCGCCAATCTTCTGAAGTCCCTCGTAGCGCTCGGCCCACCGCATCGGACCGCCGTGGCGACGTGGCCATCCGAAGCCGAAGTGGCTGAAAAAGAAAGATAACTTTTGAATTCACCTAAAACTACAAAAATACGCTTTAATTACCATTTTTAGATCAACTGATTTTTATAAAACTTACAACATGAGATCGATGAGTTGGGGGCTGGCAATGATGCCATCTTCGAGACAAAGATATCCCTCGTTGACCATCGGATACAACAGGAAACTGATTACGTCCTGAAATTCAGAAAATCAACATAAATTTAACTAGAAAAACAAACCGATTCGGCAAAGTGCCTCTGCTGCGTATTCTGACCCGCGGAGATTCGATCGATAATCGCCTTCACTTCCGGGTCGTCCGATTTTAGGCCACGCGAGTCGTAGCGGTAGAAGCCTTTTCCTGAAATTGGAAAGGGTAAAAATTGCAGAGGAAAAGGCAGGCTCGCAGTGAAACATAGACGTTTGAAGAAAAGCCAAAAATCTAGGAGGCGAGCTAGCGAAGGTCATTTAGGAAGCGTAAGATCGAGAGGGCAAGCTGACAAAGCTCTATGAGGAAAAGCAAAAATTAGGACGGTGGTCCAGCAGTAATTCTCAAGGAAAAAGCCGAGATTCGAGAAGGGAAGGTAGTAAATATCATTGCGGAAAAGATCAAAATGCCAAGGGAAAGCTGGCCATGATAGTTGAGGAAACGAACCAGTCTTCCTGCCGAGCCTCCCCCTGTCGATCAATTCCCTCTCGATACTCGACAACTCCATGCCGTGCTCCGATTTGATGCGGGCGCCCACGTCGATTCCTGAAAAAAAGCTTAGAAACGACAAACTAAAAACTGCGTATAAAACCACATTTTAAACTTTAAAGATAGGTTAGGAAGTCAGAAAAATTGCGAAAAAATCCACGGATTTTAGAAACGCACAGAAACGTACCAAACATTTAAAGTACGAACTACAAAACATGGACTACAATTTTTGGACTTTAAAAAATTAATATAAAAGCTACAATTCCATAAAACCGACCATTCATATCGTGCATCGTCATCGGGCCCATCTGCAGTCCGAATTGCGCCAAGATACGGTCAATGTCCTAGGCAACAAAAATTTAACGAAATGTGTATAAATACCTTGGGATACATGCCATACAAATACGTGAGCTTCATCGCCTGTGTCAAATAGACGTGGAGGAGACGGTTGAACATGAAGCTCGGACAATTTGCCACGAGAATTGGAAGCTGAAACAACCACCTAAAACGACAAACTAAAATTTTTTTACCTTTCCCATCGCCGCCGTAGAGGCAAAAGCCGTGGCGACGGCTTCTTTGCTCGTGTGGCTACCGTAAACGATCTCGATTACCTAAAAAGATCGATTAATAAACAATGAATCTGGTTAAATACCTTGATGACGTTGGCCGGGTTGAAAAAGTGCATGCCGACGAGACGACCAGGGTTTTTGAGGGGAGAGGACATCTGAAAATGGAGCATAGAAATCGCAAGGGTTATTTGGTCGCAAAAAACCTCTGCTAGCTTGCCTTTCCTCAAAAAAAAGCCCGCCGCCCATTTTTCCCAAACAAAAGGTGCTAGGCTGATTTTCTCAAAGACTCTCTGCTAGCCTGCTTTCTTCAAAAGCCTCTATTAGCCTGCCTTTCCTCAAAAATCTCTGCTAGTTTGCTTTTCTCGAACAATCTTTATTAGCCCGTCTCGCCGAAAATATCTGCTATCCCACTTTTCAAAAAATCCTTGATGTATAACCGATTACCTCATCAAAATCGAGACTCGACGTATTGGAAGCGATTATACAATCGGGCTTACAAATCGCGTCCAACCGCGCCATCAACTCCTTTTTCAGCTTCATACTTTCGAAGATGGCCTCGATCACCTAAAAAAATATTTTCAATTCGAAAATGAAGTCCCTACCAAATCGACCTCGGCGAGCCCATCAAAACTGGTCGTTTTCCGGAAAGCGGGAGAATTGAGGCGTTGTCGTTGTTGTTCCGACATCCTTCCCAGCGACATCTCTCGAGTGTACGTCGTCTCCAATTGCTTACAGCAGGCTGATAGCGCCTAAAATCAATAAATGTTTCCAGAATCTCCATATTTGTGAATGGAAATAGGAGGCTGTTTCTCTACTGTTTTTCCAATCACTTAACGAAAAAATCTACGAAGTGGTACCGACAGATACAAAAATCAGCGATTTTTCAGGGACCGATGGTTGATTGCAAAATTTTTAGGTTTTCACCTTTTCCAAGTTTCCAAAAACGATCGTTCAACTTAATATAGCTAAAGTATTTTACCTCTTCATTCTGCTCAACGAGAATCGTCTCAAAGCCGGCCAGCACGCACGCGATCGCGATTCCTCGCCCCATCGTTCCGCCGCCGATCACGGCCGCCTAAAAACGTTATAAATTAGAAAATAGGAATTCCTTGTACGTTCTTTACTATCTTTAAACCCTACAAATTTCCCTAAAACATACAAAAACATCGATTTTTCGACCAAACTTCAAATGTTTTCACATTTTCCAAGTTTCCAACTAGTTTCGGAAGCGCCAAATCTTGAAAGAGAAAGTCTTTAATGTAATTTAAAACGTCATGACACTATTCGATAATACATCTCACTAAAGCCATACTTTTTTGACAATAGTCGCCTTCGCATCCCGCCAATCGCCTCGTCCATCCGGCAGTCGCCACTGAAATAAAATTATTGCTGCCGATACCACGTTTTCAAAAACATCAAAAAAGAGTCCCCTCACTTCTTTAGAAACTTTTATAGCCGATTTAACATATTCTGCAACGTCGGGGGCCAAATTGGCGTCAGAGCTCATTCTCGTAGGTTTCTAGGGGTGTAGTTGAGGGAGAATTGGAAGTGAATGGCTGTTTTTTGCTACTTTCTCTACCCACAATACCCTTATCAATGCTGAGTATCCAACTATAAACTATGGCTGAACCCGGGGATCGGATAGACAAAAGTATCTTTTGATCGACGAGAGCGAGAAATCGACCTTAAACCGTCTCTAGGGTTATTGAAAACTATGAAATATCTATTTTCATCTAGCTAGCTTCATTTTTCGCGCTGGTTCTCAAAAACAACATGGTAACTTGTAAAAATAGCTTTAAAACGTCAAACTCGTTTGAATATAATCAGCGAGCGTGCGAAACAGACTTTACTCCATTTTTAAAGCTATTGAAAAACTAAATTATCTATTTTAATTTCTCTAGCATTACTGAATACGAATACAACGCTAAGCTTTGTCAGCTTTTTCTTTTTAAGCTTTTTTAAACCCAAAAAACTGGATGACACATTTATTGGCGTTTTAGACCCGTTTTTAAAAAAATGGAATTTAAGCAATCAAGCCATTTATCCACCCTCGGTAACGATAAAAAAACAGGCAAAAGCAGTGCGGCGCGAGGATTTTTCTAATAAAAATCATTTCCAATCAAATAAGTGAGGGCTGGAGGGGGCAGGCCAATAAATTGATGATCGATCAAATGAGAGAGGCGAGACAACAACAAATAGAGGGGATAAGAAGAACATCATGCCCGATATTTAACCCGGAAAGAAATAACCCGATGGGGAGCACGAAAAGGAGAGAAAGAGAGGGCGATTAGAGGGGAGAACGAGAGATACAAATCCATATATTCGAGCATGGCGGTGATGGTGGATGTGGATCAATTATCCTTTCTGCTCGCCGATCCTCCTCCGCCTCCTCCGCCACTTCCGCCCTTCTTCTTGTTCTTGCGGTACCCGTGGCTCGCCTGTAAAAAATGGAAAATTATAAAGTTATGGCGTTTTTGTTCCTTTTTAGTGCTTGTTCCTAAACGTTGAACACCAAATTTGACGAAAGGCAGACCAAACTTCCGACAAAATGGAAAATTTTACACAGTTTCCACGTTTTCTATACACTTTTCACATTGAATCCAGTCAAAATTTAACTAAACTTAACAAAATTAAACTTAACTTTCAAACTATTGTCGAAACAGTTTTTTAAAACACTTTAGATAATACAAAAACGATAAAAAACCTTGTTGGGCCCCTTTGGCTTGAGTGGATGACGTGACGGCCCTCCTCCTCCGCTCTTCTCCATCTTCTCCATCTTCTCCTGGGCCTCGCGCATCTTGCTCTCATCCAGCTCCTGGGTGGCTTCCTAAAGCAAAAATTATTCTAAAGCGTATTCCGACGTAGTTTTGTGCGTAGATTCAGCAAATCATAGTTAGAAGCGCTAGCTGTGGGCAAAAATAGCACGACCTCGGCCTCATAGTACAAAACACGCTTTTGTTGACTACGATAGCGCCAAGAATATAAAAGAGATACCTTAAACGCCTCAGCGCGCGGGTTCGTCTTTTCCGGGGGCGTCGGCTGGGGGGCCGGTGTCTAAAAATTACTTTTGAAAAGAATAAACCTCTTTTGGATACCTTTGGCTTCCCGTTGGCGCTCGGTGGGCGAGAGGAGGGCGGCTGGAATGACTGTGCGTTCGCGTTCTAAAACCAAAGTTTTCCCTCACATCTAAATTTTCCCAATAAAGTATATTTCCAAAGTTTTATTATTACTACTTAACGTAAAACTATCAAATTGCTAAAAAAATACGGAATCGAAATTTTCAACATTTCCATCTTTTGTACATTTAATAAGCAAAGAAAGCAGTACCAATTGACGAGGCGGGGGCTGCGGGTACGGCTTCTCGACATGGTAGCCCGGTTGATATCGCGGGTGTGGCTGGTGATGAGCTTGGTAGACGACCGGAAGATGATGGGCAATATGCTGGGGGTCCGGTGGGGTCGTGTCGGCGGAAGTCGCCTGAAAAATAGGGGAATCTTTCAGGAGGGAAACTGTGGCTTACGCTGCGGAAGGGAACAGCATATGGCTGCGGGGGGCTCATCATGTGTGGCGGAAGACGGTGGTGCTGTGGCCACATCACATTGAACGGCACGTTCGAGCTGCAAGAGGAAACAGCTTAAAATGCTTAGGCCTAAGAGTCTAAAAATCTTACAAAATTCCCGATTTTCAGAGCTTTCCAACGTTAGAAAAGTCTCGATCGCGAAGTATGTATCAAGATCGAAGTATCAGTACGCGATTCTCAAAATGTCATATTTCAAAAACGGTTTACATCAAATTCGCCTAGAAAAGCGTCTCTCGAGGCGATGACCAAAAACCTCCGAAAATCCTAATTACCCGTCAAGAAGGACAGTCCTCGAGCCGGACGTTGCCTGTTGCTGATTATGGTGGGCATGGTGCTGCTGAATGGCCGGATGGTGTCCATGATACGGCTGGCCTGCTCCTCCTCCGATGATCATCTCCTGGGGTTTCGGGCAGAACGGCGGCGCGTTCACGTTCGGGCGGAACTCGCGGTGCGCCACCTATAAAACAATACCTGTAAAAACAAAATAGATGTAGATGCTACCTGCACTTGCACGGCGTAGATGTAGATGATGGTGTCGAGGAAACGTTGCAGGTATTCTTCGTGTTTCAGCGTGATCACAAATTGGCCCGAGTGGACGCCCGCCTGGATCGATTCCACCTGAAAAGCCTTTTTTAGAATGAAGGTTAGAGCAAAAAATTCACGTTTTCTAACGCCCAGCTACGCATAAATTTACGAGCATTTATTTCGATACATTCAAAAGCTAAAAAAGTAAAGAAATACCATTTTATCGCCGCCAAAATGAAAAAAGACATCACGAATGCTGGCCTTCTCCGGGCACCCCGACACATCAATCATGAACGGCGGGCTGTATTGGGCCTAAAACAGGGGGAGTTTTTGGTTATCGAATCAAAAAGAATAAAATTGAATGTTTCAAAAGAAAACGGCGTACCAATTTGCTAGACGGGGGAAAGGTGCGATGGATGAGGAAAGGTTGATCGCGAATCGGGCCATCCGAGCGATGCTTCTGGTGCTGACGAGGATGATGATGATGTTGCTTCTGTTGATAATGATGGTCGTGATCATAGCGAGGCGATAGAGTGCCATTGCGTTCCGGGCTTTTCGTCGGCATCGGCTAAAAAATTTCTTTAAAAAAAACTTTTCGTTTTTTTGGAGCCTTTCTAGACTTGTTGATTTGTGTTGAGCTCAAATTGGCTGAGACAGAACCAGGAAAACGTCACATTGCTCCGGAATTCCAGTTTCACAACTAAATTATAACTGCTAGAAGTCTTTCCACAGCCTAATCCCATCGAATTCGAAATTCGCACACAACAACTGGTTCAGCAGGATCGAAAAACCCGACTCCCAGCCCCAAAAAAAGTTCTTGAACTTTTAAAAGCAGTCCCGCACCTGTTCCTCCATATATTGAGCCCAGGGGATATTTTCGAGTTCCTCGAGACCGAGTGAAGCCACATCCGGCAGCGCCGAGCCCGAGCCATCAACCGTTGTTGAGCCGCCCATTACAGAGTCACTTTTCTGGTTTTCTTGAAGAGAACGGTGTTCTGAAATGGGTAAATTAGATAGAATTCGACAAAATGGCGAATACGAGATGGAGAACAAGAAAATCAAACTGACATCAACGGCTTTGGGGCGAAAACTTTGAGATCCACAATGTACATGGGTTCTCGCGTAAAAAAAAAGACGGAAAGTTGAAAATTAAAGCTAGAAACTGGATAGAAGAACGGAAAGTAAAAACGATAAATTTCATTTATCTTTCCGGAATGCTAGTTTCAAACTTTATGCTCGAATCCGAACCCTAAAACGCTTGAAAATCTAAAATCTTCTCAGTTTTCGAAAGAAAAACTGTTTACTTAAATTTACTTTTCAACGTTTAACCGTTTCAGAACGCGTAAATCGTTGGAAATCCTTCACAAAAAAACGGTGATCCAATTTCCGATTGCGATTTTTGCCCATTTCCAGACGAAATTCATTCGTATTCACAACGAAATCCCCCCAATTCGCCACGCCCACTACAAACACTTTATTCAGGCCCAAAAAAAAAACACACAAAAATCCACTCGAAAAGCGGGGACTGGGGGAAGGGCAATAAATAGCGAGCAGACATATCAAATGACATGGGGGGGGATGGGGAGGGGGAATGTTGATAGTCTGCGAGTCGTTGTGTCGTGTCGTGTCGTGTCCGTCCTCCCTTCCTCGTTCCGGATCCGCTTTCGCTTCAGAATCCGCGTTGATAGCTGACGATGCATTTGACGCATCGCTGGACGAGCATCGTGTCCGGTTGGAGGGGACGGGTGGCCACGTGAAGGCTCAACGCACGGACCCAGTACACCTAAAAACAAGAACAAATTGTTTTGGCTTACAGGGAGTCGTTTTTAGCTGCTTCGTCTTGTTTGTGACAGCGCTAATTCGATAGAGCTCGAAATTCTCAACAAGCCCGATCGTTCAAAAATTGCTGAACGATAACGATTTTCGAGAAATTTTACCCCTTTTTGGCACAAAGTGGTAATTTTCAGAGGCTTTTCTCGCAGACCGGTATCGTGCAACAACTTTTGACGAAAGAGGCTTGTTCAAAATTTCTAGCTCTATCGAATTAGATGTGTCAAAGTGCACCTCAAAATAGTCGGGCTTGTAGAGCTCCTTGAAGTCGTCGTTCGGCTGCGTCTTCTCGAGGGGCACACGCTCGAATTTGGCCACTTGAAGGTATTCCTTCAGCTTCTCGATGTGATCGTCGCGCTGAACAGTTTCAGGTTATTTTTCGAGTTTAACTGAGCAGAATTTTGCGCAGATTCCGAATCTGCGGTCAAAATTTTCCGAGGTAGCCTGTAACATTTCAAAAATGTTTTTTTTTCGCACATGCGAAAAGCAGATTCGGGATCGCGGCAAAATTTTGCAAAAGATCCTACTATATATAAAAAATAGTGTTTGTGGGTGTGTGTGTGTGTGTGTGTATATTTGCATGCAACTTCCGTGAGTATGTACCGCACCTACAGCCTCAGGGGTAGGTTTTTAAGGCACGTATGAGACGTCATTAGATGCGTAATGGCGCCGAGATGAGTGCACACACATAAAAGTTTGGAAAAATTACTATTTTCGCTATTAAAATTGAGTTTTTGTAAAGATATCGAGAAACCTCTTTGTTAGGAGGTAATTTGCATGCGCTGGAAGTGGAGTAAGCCTATGTAAGGGCGCGGAAAGGGTTCTTTTCATTTTTTTGCGGGCAAGATCCTGGAAGAATATGCATATTTTTGATTATCATGTGCGTTAGACGGAGCCAGGGTTGAAAAGCCGCGAAGCGGTTTTTCAACCCTGGTATGCCAAAAAAATCCGGAAACGTACGGCATGCTCGTTGATGTACCAGCGTGGGCCATCAGTGGTCGGATTGTAGAACGGGAGCAGGGTGTTGCGCTCAAAAAGTTGATTGATTTAAGAAATTAAAAAGCACTGAAAAGTAAAGGCCAATATTAAAAAAAGTACATTGGGGGTATCGCTGTAGACATGGGCAATGACGAGGGAGGCCATGTAGGCGATGCCACGGTAGCCGCCAGACTGAAATCAACGTAATAGAATAGACAAAAAAATGAAAATTTACGTTTGCAAGCCGTTTCCGCATCAACCCCGCTTTAGAAATGTTCAAAATGTGATTTACAGTTTCAAAAAAGATTTTCGGTAGAAACATCTCCCAGGCCCTTTTTAAAGTGAAAGCCACATTTTGCATATTTCTGAATCGATTCCAAAACGAAAAATAACTTCCAAGACAGCCAAGGCTCCTCAAGGATTTCTGCTCGTTGACTACGCGATAGCCATGCTATCATGGCGTAACCGAATAGACTTATTTCCCACATTGGCCATGGCGAGGATGAGCTTCTCATTTTGGAAGATGGCGATCGGCGAGGCGTAGTTCCATTTGCTCGACTTCTTGTTTTGGCTGGAATCGGGGAGTGGGATTTTCATAACATAACCGATTAAAGGGACATACTTGATGGTAGCCACGCAAGAGACCATGCTCAACGGGAAATAGCCGACATCCGGGTCGAGACTCATCGCCGCCATCATTTGGCAAAACGCCGGGTCGGCCGTCTAAAGAATGACAATAGACCAAAGGCGGGCTAGCATAAATTATTGAGGAAAAACCTCCACAATCCCTTACCACGGTGGGGTCGATGCGGGCCGAGTTCAGCTTGCCGCGGTACTTCTTCTTCAGTTGCTACAAAAGGGGAGGGCGTAGATTTTCATGGCGTAATCGGCCATACCTTTGTATCCTCAGTGCATAGGTCTCTCTGTTGATCGACGGTCGTCTTGTCCGTCAGTTTCCCATCGGCCAGGTGCAGCCAGGCGAGGCTGGAATTGTGTGGCTTGTAGCTAACGTTAAAATCACTCGCTTTTGAGCCTCGGCAAAGCACACGGCCACGATCGAGTCGAGGTGGATGACGCCGCGGAGGATGGCCACACAGTCTAAACGGGAGAAAATAGTAAAACAGTTACCAAATTTCTACCTTTGCAGCATTTTTTAAAGTTTTAGATAGTCTTTTAGTTGAAAAATAGATAGCAAGTTATAGATTACCAAAACACGATTAAAACACTTTCTATTAGGATTACCCCCGCTAACAGTCCAGTACCCAACTAGCTACAAGAACGAAACGTACGGAACGTCTCGCGAACCATGTACTCGGTGACAAACGACAGCCCCGGGGCGTTCGGGCGATACAGTTTCATGTCGTAGTTTCTATAGGTCAGATCGCGGGGTTTGATGTCTAAATCGTAACATCGACAAAAAAAAGCTAAAACAATACCGGGCATATGCTGATTGGCGGTATGTGTGTGGGTGTCATTCTCCACTTCCGGTGGGCAATTCGGTCCATTCGAGCGGACAACACCGCCATGTTTGATGGTAGAGAAGAGGGGCTCGAGGTGGGTCTCGTCCAACTCTTCCGAGAGGCCGAAGAACGAGCGGCTGAAACAGAGAGTTCTTCCAACTTTTTATAAGGATCCATTTTTGCGAATATAAATAGAGGAAGAGTTTCTAAATTATCATTAAGTTCCTAAGCGTAAAAACTTTACAAAGTTTCACTAAAAATACAAAAATAACAATTTTTCGACTTCAATGTCAACTATACAATACAAGGAGCGCACCAACCACGCCCGCCACCCTAACCCACCCACCACACCTCCCCACCCCACAACACCCCCCAGCGAAACCCCCTCAAAAACTACACGAAACCCCGAGGCTCAGAACCCCCACCGAAACCTTCAAAAACCACCAAAACCTCCTGAGCCAGACACCCCCCAGCTGAAACCCTTCAAAAACTACCAAATACCTTCCGATGCTTCAGATACCCCCATGGCTGAAACCCCTTCAAAAACTACCTAAACACCTTCCTGATGGCTTTAGATACCCCCCCTAGCCAAACCCTTCAAATACTACCTAAATACCTCCCATGGCTTAAGACACCCCCAGGCGAAACCCCTTCAAAAACTACCTAAATACCTTCCTGATGGCTTCAGATACCCCCATGGCTGAAATCCCCTTCAAAAACTACCTAAATCCCTTCCTGATGGCTTCAGATACCCCCCATGGCTGAAATCCCCTTCAAAAACTACCTAAACACCTTCCTGATGGCTTCAGATACCCCCATAGCCGAAATCCCCTTCAAATACTACCTAAATACCTTCCCGATGGCTTAAGATACCCCCCATGGCTGAAATCCCCTTCAAAAACTACCTAAATACCTTCCTGATGGCTTAGATGATTTAAATAATTAATTAACATAATTAAAAAGTATTAAAAGATAAAAAGTATTAAAGTAATTAAAAAGCATCTGGGCGCGGGAAGGGGCCTGGGGAAGAGGGGCGAAGGGAAAGGGGGCGTGGCCTCCCGGGAGAGGGGCCCCCACCCCTTTTACTAAGGAAAAACTTTCAAAGTTAATTTTAATAATTTAAACAAAAACTTTTTCGTAATTTTTTAATCAGTTTGGGGGTTTCTGACCACGCTCTATCCGAATCCGAAGAGAGCTAAGCTCTAGCTCATTTCCCCTTCGAGTTGAATTCGGCTTCAGACAGACGGACGGACGGAGACCACAGCAAAATTATTATAGTTGATTTTTGGAGGTTTTGCCACATTTTATTTACGAAAACCATAAAAATACTCAAACTGCTCACTTGGTATTGGTATAGGCCAAATGGGCGTGTGCGGTGAGGGTGTGGTCCTTGAATTTGTTGTGCAGGCAGCGGATCTGCGTGTTCGCCACCGCCTTCATCAGCTCGTTGTCGCGCGTCGTGCGGAAGCGGAGCAGCTCGCTAAAATTTATAGGTAACTTTAAAATTGGAACAAATCAATTTCTCGACCAAAAATAGCGATTTCAGCGACTCTCACATCTCCGAAAAATTTCCAGGTTTGCCAAACAACTTTTCCACTTAAAATATAACCAAATTTTGCGAAAATGACTCTGAAAAATCGAAAACTGGCAGAAAACCGACTCAATATCCTCGTTGCACGACTCGACGGGGCCCATCACGGCCGCCTGGCTCATCGCATTCATGTAGTCTTCCGGGGTCTTGATGTAGATTTCGCTGGAAAGTAAAAGCTGCTAAAATTGGCACTGGTTCGTTATTGGGGGTGGGGGCTAGCGACTCGTCACTTTTTGCAGCTTTCAACATGTAGAAAACACCATCGTTCTTTAGAAACTTTTATAAATTGACATTTTTAGCCTTCCTTATCATCTAAAAATTTCGAAAATTCCTCAAAGAACCTCGGCTAGCTTGCCCTCGTTCTCAAAAAATTTCCGAAAAACACTGACGTATTTCCAGGATCCTCGATCAGCCACGATTGTACCCCTCTGACCATATCCCAGTCTTTTCCGGCAGCGTTGTCTTCGTTGGCTGAAGCGAATCGATTATGATATCCAATTCTGGGCAACGTTACCAGTAATGTAGGAGACGAACAGGATGCCGAGCAGGACAAGCCAAAAGCTCGCGATTAGGCTGTATCTAAAAAGCCATACAAATCAAAGAGAAAACAGATAAAAACTGACAGAGCCTCAGTGAAGCGGCGCTTCTTGAGGTATTTGGTGTGCTCCTTCTCGCGCCACCATTCCGTCGACACCTTCGAGGAGGTGACCGCGTGGTCCGGATAACTGCAAAAAAATTGAGCATCTCTTTCGCTAGTCAAAAAAGATATAGAAACCTCAAAAAGAATACGAAAATGTGGTATTTTTGCGAAAATCTATACGTTTCGTGAATTTTCATCAGTTTGAAACATTTTTACGTTTGTAAATAGTAGAAAAAGGATAGAACCGCCTCTTTCATTTAAAAAAAGGAAAAAGTGCGTAAGCTTTTGCACTAGAACGAAACTGCCCTACCCATCAGAGCCGACCGATCCGTAGCCGGGCTCTTAAAAAAAACAAATTTTGAGCGTATAACTTGAGCACGAACTTGGATATCCTCCTCCTCCGCCAGTGCCCTGTTTCTTGTGGGCCGTCGGGTAGCTGTTGCGGTTGTCAGCAGGAATCGAATGTTTCCCCCCACCGCCGGCCTTCGCCTTGCCGCTTTTGTCTGGCAAACAAAATACTTGTTAATAAAGATATAAAATTCTTTAATTCGAGGCTTGTCTATAAAATCTAGTGCTATTTTTTGATTCCTACAGTAAAGAAAAACTCCTTCTTAACTTGGCCAGCAAAGAAATTATAGTTTTTTAAACTTTGCTATCAATAAAAATATGAAAATCTACCTTAAAATTTCGTCTAGATCTATTTTTGCAATTCTTCGAGCAAATTTCTCTAGCAAAAGAGTCACTTGTAAAAGTAAAATCTAGCTAAAACAAAACAATTGGTTAACCCACCCATCTTGCCGAGAGCAGGGAAAACGGAATACCGTGTTTTGGTGTGTTTTTTTGGGGGTGCGAACTTTTCCAAAAACTATTACTCCAAAAAATTCAAAGCACGAATTATTGAAATTAAGTGAAGCGCGCCAAAAAAAGAGGAAATACCCGCAAGGAGGACCCAGAGCCAATGAGACACACCAAAAACAACAGCAACAAGAAGAAAAGGGGAAAAAAGGACGTGATGAGACCGGGATTATCACAAAAACATCTCTAAAATAGCGTACAAGATTGCTATTTAAAAGCTATTTAAAATGTCGCCAGGCAGCGATGGCTGCGAGGGCGCTGAGGGCAGAGATGGCCGATATGCACAGCAGTTGGGCCGAGTGACTAAAGATGAAAAATTTGATAGCGGGCTTTTCATGTCAAACCTCTCCTCGGGTTTTCGGCTTCTCGTGGACCGCTGTCTGGCGTAGGTTGAGGCAGAGATCTGAGACAATGATTAGGGAATTGATTGTAAACTGACGAGTCTCTCCTCATATTGTTGTTCGCGGATGCCGGCCGGCAAATCGTACTGATCCATCGTCACCAACCACGAGCACACACGGCCAAAACTAAACGGGGGAATGTAGAAAGCTAGCAGAGAATCTTTGCGAATTTGGGACAGGCTAGCAGAAAGGCTTTGCCCATTCAGGGCAGGCAGCTAGCAGGTTGTTTTTGGTTTTAGGGAAGCCCAGCAGGGGTGGTTTTGGTTAGGGGAAAATGAAGCTTTTGCGGATTTAGGGCTAATTAGCGGAGATTCTTTGCGGATTTAGGGATCGCTAGTAGAGATCCTTGGGGGTTAGATCAAGCTAGCAGAGCGCCTTTGCGAATTTGTGGCAAACCTTTAAAAGCAAAATAGACCTTTGAGGAATAAGGGCAAATTAGCAGTGATTCTTTGGGAATTTGGGGCAAGTTAGCAGGGATCATTTGGGAAGAGAGAGACGGAGTAAATTAAAAAACCCCAAAAAAGCTGACAATTCTGCTGTTTACAGGCCAAGAAGGACTTAACCACCATAATTTTTACTTGGAAAAAGGTTAACCCCCTAGAAATTGGTGTTTTCAAGTCTCAAAAATCACCACATTTCTAGGATTAAGCCGAGTCTAAGACGATTCTAAGCAAAAGGTGACAAATTCCCGGGTCTCGAACTAATTATTTGAGGGTCCAGGGTGAAGGTGATTAATCCCCGGGGTGTTTTCCAGCCTGCCACGCTCCCCCTAAAATGTGTAGGTGTGTGTATATTTGCGCCCTCCTCCAAACCCGAATTATCCGGCGGATCATCCACCGTATCCCTTTCTAGTGCAAATCCCTCACAAAGCACTCACGTATTAGCCGTATTTGTAGCAATCTCGATGTATGCCCGCGTGGGGGCGAGCCGCGCATCAACCCGGGTCGACCCGAAACGCCTACGCACGTCGTGGCGGAATGTCGTGTAGTCTTGCTCGCTGATCTAGACTCGATTACGATGGGCAAATCATAGAGCACTGACCAGTGTCGGCTCATTACTCAGCAACGTGACGATCCAACGAACAGGGGCTATCGATTGGGCCCAGGCTGGAAATACATATACATTGCGTAACCGGCTAGACCCACCAGGCCCGGCTCGTTTCGGCGTCAACCGGAAGATGTGCGGGCGCTCGCCGGCCGGATCGGAGCCTATCTGAAAAATGGGGGATACGGTAATCAGGCTAACTTTTACCAAATTACAGTACAGCGAATCCATCAGCCGGACGGGGATACGGTTGGCGAAATCGGCGCGGCAGACGTAGATGAGGTTCTCGAGGGGCCACAGCTTGTTGAACGCGTATTTGTCCTTGTTCCTGAAAAATGGGATTTTTCTCAAAGGTCTATGCTAGTTTTCCTCTCAAGCGGCAGATTGAAATCGACGAAAGTCGTCAAAAATCTCTGCTAGTTTCCCTAATCAAGACAAAACAACAAAAAAAAGAGGTCCGTCGTCCGTCTCCCGGATTCAACTCGAAGGGGAAAGGAGCTAGAGCTTAGGTCTCTTCGGATTCGGATAGAGCGTGGTCAGAAACCCCCAAACTGATAAAAAAAATTATGAAAAACTTTTAGTTTAAATTATTAGAATTAACTTGAAAGTTTTCCTAGTAAAAGGGGGGGGGACGGAGGTTGGGGTGATTTTGGACATAGTGAGCCAGGTGGCGCGTTTCGTGGATGAAAATTTTCACGGGGATTCATTTCTTTCTCTCATCCACCGGTCGGTCGTTATTTTTGTTTTTAAGGGATTTCGGGCTAGGGGAGGTATTAAACCATCAGGAAGGTATTTAGGTAGTTTTGAAGGGGATTTCAGCCATGCGGGTATCTAGCTATCGGGAAGGTATTTAGGTAATTTTGAAGGATTTCAGCCATGGGGTATCTGAGCCATCAGGAAGGTATTTAGGTAGTTTTGAAGGATTTCAGCCATGGGGGTATCTGAGCCATCAGGAAGGTATTTAGGTAGTTTGAAGGGATTTCAGCCATGGGGTATCAAGCCATCAGGAAGGTATTTAGGTAGTTTTGAAGGGATTTCAGCCATGGGGGGTATCTGTAGCTATCGGGAAGGTATTTAGGTAGTTTTGAAGGGATTCAGCCATGGGGGTATCTAGCTATCGGGAAGGTATTTAGGTAGTTTTGAAGGGATTTCAGCCATGGGGGTATCAGCCATCAGGAAGGTATTTAGGTAGTTTTGAAGGGATTTCAGCCATGGGGGTACGAGCCATCAGGAAGGTATTTAGGTAGTTTTTGAAGGATCAGCCATGGGGGTATCTGAAGCCATCAGGAAGGTATTTAGGTCTTTTGAAGGGATCAGCCATGCGGGTATCTGAAGCTATCGGGAAGGTATTAGGTAATTTGAAGGGATTGCCATGGGGGTATCTAGCCATCAGGAAGGTATTTAGGTCGTTTTTGAAGGGATTCACCATGCGGGTATCTAGCTATCGGGAAGGTATTTAGGTAATTTTTGAAGGGATTCAGCCATGGGGGTATCTAGCCATCAGGAAGGTATTTAGTAGTTTTGAAGGCAGCCATGGGGGTATCTAAGCCATCAGAAGGTATTAGGTAGTTTTAAGGATCAGCCATGGGGGTACGTAGCTATCGGGAAGGTATTTAGGTAGTTTTGAAGGATTTCAGCCAGGGGTACTAGCTATCGGGAAGGTATTTAGGTAGTTTTTGAAGGGGATCAGCCATGGGGGTATCGAGCCATCAGGAAGGTATTTAGGTAGTTTTAAGGGGATTCAGCCATGGGGGTATCTAAGCCACGGAAGGTATTAGGTCGTTTTTGAAGGGATTCAGCCATGGTACTGAGCTACGGGAAGGTATTTAGGTAATTTTGAAGGGATTCAGCCATGGGGGTATCTGAGCCATCAGGAAGGTATTTAGGTAGTTTTGAAGGGATTTCAGCCATGGGGTACTGAGCCACAGAAGGTATTTAGGTCGTTTTGAAGGATCAGCCATGGTACAGCTATCGGAAATTAGGTAATTTTGAAGGGGATTCGCCATGGGGGTATCTGAAGCCACAGGAAGGTATTTAGGTAGTTTTGAAGGGATTCAGCCATGGGGGTATCGCTATCGGGAAGGTATTTAGGTAGTTTTTAAGGGATTTCAGCCATGGGGGTATCTAGCCATCAGGAAGGTATTTAGGAGTTTGAAGGATTTCAGCCATGGGGATCTGTAGCTATCGGGAAGGTATTAGGTAGTTTTGAAGGATTTCAGCCATGGGGGTATCAACCATCAAAGGTATTTAGGTAGTTTGAAGGACAGCCATGGGGTAAGCTATCGGAAGGTATTTAGGAGTTTGAAGGGACAGCCAGGGTATAGCCATCAGGAAGGATCGGTATTAAGGATTTCAGCCATGGGGGTATCGACCATCAGAAGGTATTTAGGTAGTTTAAGGATTTCGGCTATGGGGAGGGCCATCAGGGTTCTAGGTTTTAACGGGGGTTTCGTTGGGGGTATCTAGCCATCGACGGATATTGATAAAGTTAGGGGATTGGTGGTAGGAGGGATTAAGCGAGGTTATGTGTTCCCTAATAAACTTTGCTGCTTGCCCAGACTAGCAAAGATACTCCCCAAGAATCTCCGCTAGATTGCCTCTCGAGCCCTCAACGTAAAACTACAGAAAATGCTTCCGAAACTCTGCCAGTTTGCCACAAATTCTCCAAAGATCTCCGCCCGTTTTACCCCGATCACCTTTTAGGTAGCACTTCTTGGCCCGGTCATATTTACATAGCGTAACGGATCGGCGAGATCATTGGCCGCACACGTATACGCGCATCCGCTTGGCGCGGGGGGGGGGGAGCTGTCAACGCGGTCAAGGCATCGGAAGAGAGAGAGAGAGAGAGAGAGAGAGAGAGAGAGAGAGAGAGAGGGGGGGGGGAGAGAGAGAGAGAGAGAGAGAGATGACGCTCTACCCGATCCCCCCATTTGACATGTCCAGATGATGATGTTGGTGGTGATGCTGTAGATGTGCCCCCTCCCTATCAACTTGCCATCCCCCTTCAGATGGTTGATATATAAAGTGTGGGTCTTGGGCCAGCCATCAGCCCATCATCCCCAGCTTCTTCTTCTTCTATCAAAATGGCATACCTCAAGTCTGCTCTGCTATCCCTTGCCCTCTTTGGAGTACTGTATATGGCCCAGGTAAATCATTTACAGGCTCTATCTCCGGGCAGGAACATCAGGATTTCATGATTTTTACAGCACTGGGAAGCTCTTAAAAACGCGAAAATAAGCCTAAGCCTAAGCATGATTTTGACAGCATTAAAAGCCCATTGAAAATGCTATAAAAATAAACGAGTTTTTCGTCGATAAAATCTGCTAAAATCGGTTAAATAATTAACAAAAAAGTTTTTGAGAGCCCTTAAATGGTCTAACAATCATTCCATTCCAATCCACCCCACACGAAAGATCCCCCGTTTTCAGGCAGCTCCCACCAATCGTGATGCGGCCACCACCGAGTTGGCCACTACCACAGAATTGGCTGTACCGGAAACGACGGCAATTGACACGCTGAGTGAGGGCGACGGTACGGGGATTCGCGTGAAGAGGAATGGCTGCTGTGGATGTGGATGCTGTTGCTGTAGACCGTAAGTCAAAAAGCACAAATACTAATTTTAAGAATTCTTTTAGGTGCTGCTGCTGCTGTCGGCCGTGAGTTGGAATCGATTACGACGTTAAATTCCCGGTCCTAATCGTATTAAAATCGACCCATTTTCTCGAAAATCGAATTTCTGGGCTGACTCGATCGATTACGATATCAAAATTTGACATTTAATCCGGCTAAAATGGGCCTAATTTCGCCAAAAACATGGAATTTCTGAGCTGATTCGATTGAGTACGGCAAAAATCTGGTCGCTAATCTCGTGAAACTAAACTTCTAGGTGCTGTTGCTGCCGTTGTTGCCGTTGCTGCACGTGCTGCACGACTTGCTGCAGATGTTGCCGATGCTGCTGTTGCAGGCCATGGTCAGTTGTAGCTTGTATTCAAGAGTCTAGCCAGCGCTCCCCCAAGAATCCCTGCTAGTTTCCCTAACCTAAACACAATTTCTGCAAGTTAGCCGGATAGAACAGAAGGGATTGTAGTGAAGCCGGGGCGCGGGACGGCCGCTAATCCGCTTAAGAAGTGTGCCACATTTCTCATCTAGCTTATTTGGACTCTAGAATCGAGTATTGATGACAAAATGAGAATGAGAACCTGGAGATATCTGGCAAAACAATTCAGCTTGAAAAGAAAGTTTTAAGCTTTTTCTCAATGTCAGCAAAATTTGCTTTTCAAACCTAGAGATTTTTGGTGCCTGGAAGAGGGGCAAAAATTGCTTTTTAAGTTTTTTAAAGCCGTGTAACAGTCTGGAATCAGCTAAGGAAATCCAAATTCAGCTGCTGCGGCTGCTGCGGATGTGGATGCTGCGGATGCGGAGGAGGAAGGAAGAGGAGGGCGCTCCAGAACCTCAAGATCCGCCTGGCCGACAAGATCGAGAAGGAGACACGGTCGGGATAGATTTCAAACTACAACAATGTCTAAGCTAAGCTCCCAAGCCTAAACCTAAGCTAAAGCCCAAAGCCAAGCTAAACGAAGTCTAATCCCCACCATTTAGTGAGGGAGTCCCCGCCATCACCGCCGAGGAGAAGCCGACGGTAACTGAGGAGGAACAGGAGGAGATCAGCGAGGCCAACAAGTATCAAAAAATTGCATATCATAGCTGATGCTCAAAATTTAGGCCCGACGCCGAGATCCAACTGCCCGAACCGGTCTACAATCTGGAGAAGGAGGTCGAGAAGACTGAGCAACAACAGCAAAAATGGGCCCTGAACTAAGGCTACAAAGTACAGCTGATGATCACGATTGTTCTCCCGGGCCCTCAGTATTTATTTTTTTATTAATAAGTTATTTTGTGTCCCAATAATTATTGTTGTTATGGGAATAAAGGTGACCAATCTACCGTAACGCATAACTCTACAGTACCTATTCATCGCATGTAGGTAGGCCAGCTTGACGAAGACCTCGCCGGTGATGAGTGCGTCGAAGGCCGCGTTGTGGTAGTGCTCATCGGCTGAAAAAGAAGAGTTTTGTTGGCAAGCTAGCAGAAATTCATGGAGAAAGCAGGGTTAACTTGCAAAGATTCTTTGAGGAAATCGCTTGCAGCTAGCAGAGATTCTTTGAGGAGGCCGGGCAATATTGCAGAGATTCTGGAGGAAGGATTGATTGCAAAAATTCTCCAGGCAATTTTAGCCAATTTAGGGAAACCTAGCAGAGATTCTTTGAGAAATCTTCATAAAAACTGACGCGTAAACGCTGATTGCGAGTGGTATGAGGTGAACGACACGGTGAGGGGCAGTATCTCTCCGCAAGACGGCCTAAAATAAATAAACTGATTTTTTTGAATCCTCACGAGTGGAAGAAGCTGCCGAGGGTTTGCAGCGAGAAATCGGTGACGCCGTGCTTTCGGAGGAGCTGAAAAAAAAACAGAATAAAAATATAGAAAAATTTGCGTACATCTTGCAGCGATGCGGCCATGATTTTCGTATCGATGATGCAGGGGAAAAGTCGATGGAGGGCTCCTTTCCATGCGGAGTACTCCTCTAAAAAATTACCGCAGTTTTAGAAAAGGCCAATTCTACCCGGCAGCTCGTACTCGAAGCAGTGATACGTGTAGAGCAGGTCGAGGAGTGAATTGTGGGCGATGATCGGCTAAATTAGATAATTTTTTTATCCAAAATCTAATATAATTTTTAATTTTGCCTAGTAAAAGCCCTCGAACTTTCAGAATTAATTATCTAATAGAATTAAAATTTAAAAGTCTTACTGATACGAAAACTTGATACCTTCTTTTCCTCGGCCATCCAGTGGATCAACTGCGACAGGCCAGAGATTTCGATCATTACACTAAAAACGCAAAGTAAAGCAGGATTAAAGAATCTACTTTTCCAGCAACACTCTCAGCCGCTCTTCCCCGACATCACCACGCCGGAAGATGCGCTGCTGCTCGGCGCAATACAACTAAAATAAAAATAACGATTCGATTGCGTAATCGATTACAATAGTCCTCGTGGGGTCGACGTGGAATTCACAATTCGGAAACTGGAGGGTCATCTCGTAGACGACAATCGACGCCTCGACCGGGGACAGCTCGCGATCCCAGAGTGGGGCACTGAAAAAGGCTTTTAAACTTTTTAAACCCTTCAACACATATTTTGAGTTCATTACAACAATTTTTAACCTCCAGTCAATTTTCTAGGTTCCTAGAGGCGCTAAAACCACTTCTAAACTTTTTCTAACTTTTAGATTTTCTCGAAAACCTACATTTTTCATTTTATTACACCAATTTTCATCCTCATCTCCATTTTCTAGGCTTGTCGAAGCTGGGGGTCACTCTCCGAGCAAAACAATTGGCGCGTGGATCAACCGCGGGACGACTTATGGGGGAGCTTATGGCTTAAAATGGGGATAAAGAGGATGGCTTTGATGACCCGACAGGAGGGGCAGAGGGGATCATCTCCAGTAGTCGGACTATAATGCTTGTGGACTTCTAGTGGCACGGTTGGCGCTCGAATGCAGACAAAATGGTTTAAATAAGAATAACGCGATAATTTTCTCGCGCTCGATCCCACAAACAAAACGATTTCAAGTACTCGCAAATAGCCGGAGTGCTAGGAGTCAACGGAAATATCACGTATCAAGTTGCAGAAAAAATCGGCAATCTATCTAGGATTACTGTCGTCTCAAAGCCAAATCCGAAGGATCAAGAGATCCCGGAACTCAATAAGTTCCGTTTAGAGCGGCGAAAAACTGGGTTTTTCTATCCGGAAGTAGACAGGTGAGTCGCGCATCATTTTCTAGACTAAATTCTAGTATACCTAACAGGCGCCATTCCCTCTGTCGCGTAGACGATGCCTTCGGGTGATAGCTGAATCAGCATGGGCCCAACCAGATTCAATGGCCCTTCAACTGCCATCGATGCCGTCTTTCTTCTGCGCACCGCTGACGACTCCAGGAACGCCGGGTTCTGAAATACAACGGAATTTATCGTATTTTAAGATGTTTTAGATAGAAACTTCTATTTTTTTCATTAACTCAACCCTAACATTTCGGCGTTGCAAAGCATCCTAGAAAATTTATCTAAACAATTAAAATACTCGCTATTAATTGCTAAGCATATCTCGGCTAATAGAAAAAAAATGCGTTGTCGATTTTTTGAAAAAAAGGTATGTCTCTTTTTCGTGATCTTATTGATAGTTCCCAATTTCTGCAAGTATTTCCAACTTCCGAAACTTGCAACGTCCATTCAGTGAATGAGTCTACATCCTTAATCTCCCTCCCCTACCAACCACCGGACGCACATCTGTGTCCCGCCGGGTCACTGCAGGGCTTCTACTTTCCTTTTTTCCTTTTCTTTCCTCGATTCCCCCTACTGTCAAAAGAAGAAACCCCGCAACGAACAGACACATGCGTGCATCATTCCAAAGTTTTCCGCAATTCGAGATTGGTTATAGCCGGATGGTACCCAAATACCCCCCGAATTTCCGCTCGTCATTCCCTTCCTTTTTCCGGGATTTTCAAACGCATGATATGATAAAAATCGGCGTCATAAGTTCAGACGAAAACAACACAAATTTCTCACACAATAGAAAGGGACTCTCAAAAGCTCTTACATTGTGAATGTGGGCCTCCTCGAGCACGTGCAGCTTCAGCATTTTGATGCGGTATTCCAGGTTGTCGGCAAAAATGCTAAAAAGTGCATGTAAAAAATTGAGAGCGGAAATAGCGTACTCGTAGTCAATCTCCTGGCGTTCGATTTCTTTCCTGTATCGAGCCAGATCATTTTTGTTTGCGTAGGAGACACCGTCGGCCACTAGCTGAAAAAAAAATTAGTATTTACAAAATTCAAAACTGTTTGCAACATCGATTGAAATAGTTCTATTTTACAAATCTCTGACCTTGTTGAAGTCGAACTTGTGCTTAGCGAGAAATTTCATCGACGGCAGCTCGAAGGAGAACACTTTTGGGGTCAACCGCTTGAAGACGGGGAACGAGAACACCTCGGCGCAATAGCTAGAAGAAAGATGAATTTTTCTCTTTTTGAGCATATTTACCTGCCCTCATCGTTGTTCATAAAGCAGGCGATGCCCAGCTGGCACGGTGGGAACTTCCGGACCGACTCCAGGTATTTTGTGTATCTATAAAATTGCGTATTTTAAAGAATTTAAAGATATTTTAGACCTTGTTTCGGGGGAATCGAAAAGCGAGACGACATCTTCAGTGGTAGGAATTCCGAGGAATTCGTAGTCGATTGCTAAATGGTTGTAAAGTTATAGAATTACTTTTCTCACCTATAAACGACGATTTGGAGATGGTGCTCTTCAGCGTGGGCAGCCATTCCCTCAAGTTTGTGTGCGTCACATCCACCATTTGAGGAGAATTACCTGTAAAAGAAAATTAGAAAAACTAACAATTATAACAAAAACATGAAAGGAAAAGCTGCAGACCGGAAAGTACCTGCAAAGAACAAAACTTAAAACAACTTATCGAAAAGTACAGAAAGCCACGTAGACTAAAGTCAAGTACAAACGTCCGGAAAACCCGGAAAAATGCGGTAATTTGCGAGAATTTAATTTTAGCCCCCCGTTCTACGCGCCCTAATCTGTTCATCACGACCGCGAAGAAAATTAACGAAGCCCTCGCCTGTTCTAAATTTGGCCCCCTATTTTCCACAAAAAGTGAACCCCCCGTTTTACGCGCGTCGAAATGGATTAGCTGGCCGCCTGGAACTACACGCTCAAATCCCATTTTCGGACATGCCGGATAAATCTAAAGATTTGACGTAGATGGATTTGAGTAACCGGGGGACATAACACACGAAAAATCGCATTTCCGAAAGGGGCTTTTGTTCGCCTGCCGGTTCGACGCCTGAAAACGAATTACAAACCAGAAGTAAATCGGCGGTGTGTCACTAGCTTTAATGATTCTATGCTCGCTCAAATCTCTCGAACTCCTCTAAAACGATCCGGCAATGTTCGGCGAAGCTGTAGAGTTTCCCTGAAACTCCAATGATCGCCTATTTGGGGGGGGGGGATATTTTGAAGGTTTCCGTGCTGAAAAATAGGGCCCAGACATTATTAATCACCCAGATAGATCTCTAGCAAATGGAGCGAACTTTCGATGCGAAAAAGTTGTTTTTGAAACCCTTGCTGGAAACATGGAGAATTCGATTGTCATTTTTCATTTCCCGATTTTTCAAACTTTGATTGGGAAACGTGGCGAAGCCAGATATAGTCCTAGTCTGCAAGTATTATGACGCTACCCTTTTGTGAGTATGGAAAATCTGAAGGTCCACGTTCTACGTGAAACATAACTTCCAATCCTAATTTTTCTGAATTTCCGCCTTCTCCGGCCATTTGCACAGGTTCACACGTCAGCAGCAAGAGCTAGCAAATCTTGGAGCATCGGCCGCTCGGACGTGACGGCAATTACGGGGGGTGTTTAGGTGGCCACTAGCAATCGGTGAGCCGAATCTATTCCGGGGCGTGGATTCACGTAACTTGCAACGTCTACTAGTAGCCGAACACTCGCTGCGTCTAAAAAAGTGTAAAATCCATCAAAATCTCACAACACATTTTTCACTATCGCTCCAGTTGGCCTAATACCCGAATATAAGGGGGGCTTGAATATAGTTTTTAGTAATTTCTTCATATCAAAAACTTTTTAAAAAAAAGAAAAATGTTCTAAAACCCAGAATTTGCGTTATTTTCGACCTCAAATTGAAATTTGCAACGTTTTGATCTAAATAACCAAATTCTCGACCTCTATAAAAATCCTAGCCTTAAAAATGTAGCCTCCCTGAACTCCTTCAAAAACCCAAGTCTACCTTCTTGCTGCAGCAACGGTCTGAACTTCCCAACTCTCAAGGCTTCACTACAAGCTTCCCATCACTAATCACATCGACACAAAACACAAAGGGTGAAAGCAACCCGAGGAAGCCCGAGAAAAAAACTTCCGGTAAAGCTCACCCCTCTCCTCCCACCCCCACTTCCTGATCTAAATCCAGTCTCCTCCTCATCACTCGCTTCTTGTTGACCTGGATCAACCAGATCCGGGTCGTCGTCAAATCCCCCTGTAATATCTACAGGATTACGAGCTCCTCTATTGAACCCCGCCCCTCTCCATGAAGTTGAGCTTCCTTCTCTAGCCAGCCGAGGCGAGAGATGGGTTGGGCCCTCGTGGGCCCTAAGCCCCGCCCATCTGGTTGGCCCTCTACCGTGTCCCAGATAGATTCAGATCCCCCAGAATTTCGAGGGGATTCGGCCCCGGTTTGCCTCTCAAGGCTCTTCTATGGCTTCATTCCGGCCGCTCGGACTTGATTAATTTTCGAATGGCCTTAATCCTCAAATTTGTGCCTTGAAAATCCTTACTTTATCTATACGACTACCGTATCCCCAGATCTTCAATGTGTTCTCAACGCGTTTTCAAAGCTTCATCCTGAAAAAAACTAGATCTGCAGCTAAAAAAAAACATAATTTTAGCGTCCGCTCAATGGCAGCACCCTCTCGACTCGAACGAATAACCCGCCAAGCAGTCCTCCTCTTCCTACTACATTTGTGCCTCTGCCAGGCCTATCCACAAATGAATATGATCATCCGGGTACCGCAGAGTGAGGGGTTAGTTTTCACTTCCCAATCCCTTTAAAAAAGTGGATCGACATACACCGACGACTTGATCGAGCTTTTATAGCAAACCGCGAATTTTTCCGCAAGCAAAAGAAACCTAAAATCGTGAAATCTAGAGGAAACATGTTTTCCGACTAACCCCCAAATTTTCAGATCCAAAGAAGCATTACTGGGACGAATTGAGCACGAGATGGAGCGACGACAAATGTATGAAGAGCTCCGGGTCCTAAAGGAAAACCTCGGCTCCGAGGAGATGCAGCAACGCATCCGGAAAACAAAACGGAATAAGCGAGTGATGGAGGAATTTGACCCGGTTAGTTTTACATAAAAACAATTTTCTAATTTTGTTTTTAACGGATTTTAACGGGATTTCCCTGCCTATATGCAAAAAGGTGTAGGCGCGATGTTCTATTTTCGAGGCTCGGATAGGTTATTCTAGGTCTAGAATAGAGGAAAAGGAGGGGGTGACGGGCAACTTCTGGGTCTCCCCTGCCCTGCAGATCCCTAGAATATTCAGAAGGGTCGAGCAACATCTTTGCGCCTAGAAACTTATTAGGTCAAAAACTGGGGGCTAGCAGAAACTCTTGAGGAATAGGGCAGGCTAGCAGTGGCAATTTGAGCGAAATTCGAGCTCACACGCTCTAAAATTGGAATTCTAGGAGAGTCGCGCACCTTCTTTGCACCTACAAAAAAATTAGGTCAAAAGTCGGGAGTACTAGCAGAAACCCCCTGAGGAACAGGGCAGGCTCGCAGAAGCACTTTGCGCAATATCGAGCTCAGACGTTCTAAAAATAGGGCCAAGTTTCGGCATTTTAGGGGGTCATCTAATCCTACAATCCCCCGAGTTTGAAGCCTCAAAAATCTCAAAAACCACTTCTATTACAGCGCAAACAGCAGGAGGAGTCGGCGAAGAGATTTGGAAGGATCGGCGGGTCAATTATTATGGGAAAGCGGAGATGAGCCACTACGAGCAGCCCATCTTGGCCACGACCACAATGCTAGCGCCGTAAAAACCCTGTATCTAGAGGATAGTGTAATACCAAGAATTTCTTCATTGCTATACAAAACTTAAAAAACTCCCCCTAGTTCTTTATAAACTAAACAAACAAATACAAAACTAGAAACTAGAGTCCTTATTTCGTTTTATTGTCATTATCGTATCTGTTAGGTCCCAATGTTATAAACGGGTATTCCCCCATTGTATTTTGTTAATATTAACAAGGTACCTTACCCCGAAATCGACAAAAGTCAACAATCCATTTCCCCTTGATTGCGATTATTCTTTGCCAGCCATTCCCCGATACGAGTACTTGTTCCCCACATTATTTTTATAGATCTAATTCATGTTATTTTGATAAAATAATGGATAAAGATCCTGATGTCAAAAAGAAAACCTAGTTATTAAAATACTAAAAAAACGCAAACTAAATGCAAAAAAAATGGCTCCAGATAGATACGAACAAAAATCAAAACCCAATACCGCGTGGTTTGTGCAATCCCTTTATTTCTACAACAAAAATCAACAGTAAGCAGCAATAACAAGATATGTAATAACACGAAAGATTACTGTAATTTCAACTTCTTCGCCTTCTTCTTGAGGGAGGCCACGTCGACGGTCGGCTCCTCCTTCCGCTTCGTCACTTTTTCCATGGGTTTCTCGGGCTTCGGGATGAGCGTTGCGTTTCGTTCCCTGAAAAAAGGGGATTTATAAAATAGTAGAAAACGCTTAAAAATCGAAAATATTCCTAAAACCGACTTGATGCGCTCCTTTGTCCTCTGCTGCATCTTTTCGGCTTTTTCCCTCTTCTTGTCGCGTTCCCGCTTTTCTTCCGTGATAAAGTACTCACCCGTCTCCAGCATCTTGTCCACCTAAAAAAAGAATTTAATACAGCTTTTCGAAAATCACTTTTTCTAAAACAAGAATTTAAAAAGATTGCGTCGAGTTAGCCATACGAAATGGTCAACAAAAGTCAGACAGCAATCAAATTTTTCAAAAAGTCCGTGCAATAAATTGCTTTAATTTTCCAATTTTCTAAAAATACCTTGCTGGGCTGCTGTGCGGGTGGATAGGGGGTGTACTCGGGCTTTTGTTTCCACTTCTTGGCCTTCTTCTTCTTCGCCTCGGCCGTCGTCGCGGCTGATTGAACCTGAAAAGAAAGGGGGGATTAAAGCGCATATAAATTAAAGTGTAATGAAAAGATCCGGCTACAAAATCGGCTTTAGCTAGTCTAGACCTTTTCGCACAAACTACGCAAAAAAAACACACAAAGAACTGACCTTCTTCTTGAAATGGGGCAAGAATCGCTCCCAGTTCTCGTCCTTGAGCTTCTCGTTTTTGGCCAGCTCGCGCTTGATCATCAGCGTCTTGATGTTGTAGATGGGGTGAATGTTTTTCTGCATGCAATCCGTCACGATTTGCCTAGAAGAAAATGAGATTTAAGATTGGAAAAACTTACATGGCTTGCTTCAAGCCGTGAAACGGGCCAACGGCTGATACGGTGCTTCCCTGGATGGCCACATAACATTCCGTCAGCAGCTCGATTGCCTGAAAATTCAATAAACTTGTCAAAAAAACAAATTTGCTTACTTTTAAAGTGGCGCCCTCATTTCCAACTAATCGGGCTCGTCTTTTGATGAAACGTTCTTTGTTTGAGCACTAAAAACAAAGTTTTCAAAATTCTTCGGAAAATACCATGCCGGCAATCTTCAGAATTTCACACGCGACGTCATCATCCAATGCCTAAAGATTTGGAGTTTATTTTAGACCAAAATGGTATACCTTGGCGGCATTCTCAAATGGCACACTCCTCGAGATAAGCCTGATCAAATCGCGGGCTTTGATGATAATGTACGGATCCCAGGTCTTTCGTGTGGTTCGTACCGTCATCGTTCCTAAGTGTAAAGGTACAGATTGGTACAACAGAAATCGGAGTGTAGGGCGCTCCACACAAAATAGATTTCGAAATTTGAAGAAAAAAACAAAAAGAAGCACATACCTTCAATCAAATCGAGATCCGCCTTCAGCTCGTGTGGCTTCAGCGCTTTTTCCAGCAGTGGCCAGCATTCCTGAAAGTATCAAAGTTGAAACTGACATTTCCTAAAGCTACTCACCCTGATATACTTTTCCCTATACTTCGGGAAAACGCAGGAAAACGACGACTCCTCCAGTAGTCCGTTCTTATTGTCATCCTAAAACCGCATTGATAAGGATGCTAAAAATGGGTCCACCTTGGTAAAAGTGTTGATGTCCCACCACTGGGGGTCCTTGTTCGGGCCGAAATTCATCTTTTTCGGGCCAGCAACGGCCTCATCTTCCTCCGGGTCCTTTGGCCGCTCGCGGGGCGCCATTTTCTAAACAAAAATTATATATTTCAGGGGCTAAAGCTTTCTAAAAGCGTGAAAAAGCTTCAAAACTTTTAAAAGTAATAGAAAATCGGCCGTTCGGCCTGGGAAAGTGAATGTGGAGAGCGCACAGAGAGAAAGTGCGCAAAGGAGCGTTACGCAGTGGTCGATTCGAAATTTTGGGCCCGACTTTCCTCATCATTCTTCTTTTCAGAACAAAATCCTCTTTTTTTTCACGATTCTATTGCCCCTTCTAAAGCTCATTTTTCAGGTACTAAACGCAGCCCCCGTCTCGCGACACCCCACAACGACAAGATGGCGTAAGAAATTTGCGCCTAGACTAAACTAATTTCTTTTTTAGCATGGCAAAACCCCGTTCGGAGATGACGCAGGAAGAGCTGCAGGAGCAAGAAGAAAGGGAATTCACCGTTGGCCCGCTCTCCGTCCTCACGAATTCCGTGAAGAACAACTCGCAGGTATATTGAGGGTTATGGAATCATAAAATATCATTTTAGGTGCTCATCAACTGCCGAAACAACAAGAAGCTGCTTGGCCGTGTGAAGGCGTTTGATCGGTAAACAAGAGTCCTCCTCCCCTAATTTCGTATTTGTTTAGTCACTGCAACATGGTACTGGAGAACGTGAAGGAGATGTGGACCGAATTGCCGAAAAGCGGAAAGGGAAAGAAGAAGGCCAAGCCCGTCGCCCGAGATCGCTTCATCTCCAAGATGTTCCTCCGGTAATTTATATTATTTTTTGGGAGAATCACTGTTTTTAGTGGCGATTCGGTGATTCTGGTGTTGAAGAACCCGCTGGCCCAATCCGAGTAGAAGCTACACATCGTATCTCATTTCCCGCCTTGTTATTTATCGTTCTTTGTTTCGATTTTCGCCCAACTTTTTCTCATGTTATCAAGTTAATTTCAATGTGTATTTTTCGAATAAAGCAATCGTGGTTGTGAATGATAGTGGTGATCCCGACATAGACGCATTTTCCTTCTTGAAGCGATTATAATGGAATTTTATTCACAAAAACGGTTGAAGCACAGCGCTGGTAAAACTAGGACCAATGAATTGACGAGGCTAGAGGATGGTGATAGGGTCCATTCGCCCGGGAAATGGGCAGACAAGTGACTGAAAATCGGAAGAAAAAGGAAGGTAACGAGCAGAGATTATTTGTCTGCTATTAGGTATATACAATTAGGGTACTATTTAGAAAGAAGATGAAGAAGACACAGAAGCAGCCGACCGGGACGCGAATAAATTAGGCCATAGAGTGCCGAAGGGTGAAAAGGCAGCAAATTCGGGGTAAGCGAATGGGAAGGGGAAAGGCATCGATAAATATATATTTAGGGGGAAGCATCGGGGGGGGAATAAGTGAGCAGATGGAGCAGAGATTATGACGAGAGGGAAAAAGAAGAGAACTAGAGAAGAAGACAGCAATTGCAGCGATGATGATTGTATTGAACTACAGGAAATGTATGTGAATTGGATGAATTTGATATACTAAAAAAGGGAGAGAAGACGGACCCGAGAAGAAGTGGGGGGATAAATAGAGCACAAAACACATCGACGACGAAACGAAAAATGATCTCTAATCGATTGAGGCATCATGCTGGCGTGGGGAATTGGGGAAAGATGTTGATGGGGAGCTGAAGGCTGGCACCGATTGGCGTTGACGAGAGTTTGGCTCCTGAAAATAAGCGATAAAAATAGTTGGAATTTTGTAATTAGTCAGTTTTCGATAAGGAAATGCAGGATCTTTAGTATTTCCAGAGGGAAACGTACGTTTTTCCTGGCAACCGCTTTTTTTCTCATAAAAATCCAATCGAATTTTCGAACAGAAGAAAAGTCTTGGTTTTCCTTTTTTCCTAACAGTAAAACGACAATTTTGGTTAGAAAAATGCACTAATATTCTTTTTCGAGCGAAAATAACAATTTTCGACAGAAAAATGTAACATTTTTAAACATTTTCCCAGTTTTCTAAATAGTTTTTCCACTTCAAACTTAGCAAAATTCGATGCAAAGTACCAAAATCCTTGCTATTTCGTTATTGGAATATCTATATTTCTAGAAAAACCATTCGGAAATACAAAATCCACTCCTGTAAATACTCAAGAACCCAAACTGATACTTTGAAATGTGCGTGGAAAAGCTAGACTCTAGGCAGCCAGTTGGAAGGCCGCCCTATCAAAATTTTCTTTCTAAATTTCAGAATCTCTAAATTTCAGAATCTCTAAAAATCAGAATCTCTAAAAATCAGAATCTCTAAAAATCAGAATCTCTAAAAATCGGAATCTCTAAATTTCTTTGTTTCTCGCCGCCGAGCCATACAGTTTTTGGCGCAAATTGAAACGGTATGGCGCTTTTACTCAACGTCGCCTGTGAAAACTTTTTTTGGGGTAGTTTTTTGCCCTGATCACGAAAAACGTAACCACGAATCACAAAAAGTCAAAATGAATTGCTTATAGCAAAGCCAAGTTTTGAAGACAACAGTTGTAACCAAGCACGGAAAAATGGCGCTATGGAAATGCATCTACGTTTTAGGTGATTAGCGCAAAAAACTACCCCAGAAAAAGTTTTCAGGGGCGTCTTTGGGTAAAAGCACATTACAGTTTCAATTTGCGCCAAACTCTGTATGGGCTCCTGTACAAAGAAATTTAGAGATTCCGAAATTTAGAGATTCCGACATTTAGAGATTCTGACATTTAGAGATTCTGATTTTTAGAGTTTCTGATTTTTCGAGATTCTGAAATTTAGAGATTCTGAAATTTAGAGATTCTGAAATTTAGAGATTCTGAAAGTCCGCCAGTTGGAAGGTGCAAATCTAGGCGATTTCTCGAGCTTTCTAGGCAGATAGGGCATGCGGTGGGGGTGGGGATAGAGAAAAGTTGGAAATTAATAATTACCAAAGGTTCAATCGGTCGTCTTTGACTAAATTGGCAATTTAATTAGGCAGAAAAGGCAAAAATCGTACCATATAGGCATTTTCGAGCTTGACGTCTCGGCCTAGACTCGATCCATCGGAACTACGGCTATGCGAGGAGACCGGGCGATTGCGCACCATTTGTTCGAGTTCCTAGAAATAAGTAAACTAGAAAATCAGCGATAAAATACCTTTTTGCTGCCGCCAAGCACCGAATTGACATTTGAAGAAGTGCTAGAGGTGGAGCGCATGATTGGAGGGAGGAGGCTTCGACTCTAAAATTAAACAAATTATATAAATAAAGAAAAGAAGGTTAGCAGGATTTTCTAACAAAAACAGGAAAGGGGAAGATATTTCCTATACTAATTTTTAGGCTGAACTAAATTGGACATATTTAGAGCGCTTTAGCCTTTTTGTCTGCTCGAACAAAAGAGGGGGAAACGAGGTAGAGGGATTAACAAAGGGGGTTTTTACAAAAAAGGAATAAAGCATCATTTTGATGTATCCATGCTCTGCATTTTGAAGACTAGAAGTGTATGATTGAGGAGATTGAGGAGAGCTTTCGTGGTGAGGCCTAAAAATCGGGTTCCCAAAAATGATGGACGAGACTAAATGTTGTTTTTTTTTCAAAATTTCCCACCTTCTCAGCTTGTTTCTTGTCCTGTTCGCGGGCCAGATCGATGAAGTTCTGCGCCGAATCGGGGCCCATATGGGAGAGATGCTTGAAATCGGAGGGGCCAGAGATGGGCAGGGCACTTCGACGATCAGCCGCTCTATTTTGAAGATTAAGGAGATCTGTAAATGTTGCTTACTTTTGCTCGTCCTTCCCGGGCACGCGGACAGTGAATTTCCGCTTTCCGCTACGTTTTGACTTGAGACTGCCGGTTTTCGAGTTTTCAGGGAGAAGCAAGGGATCGTCACCTAGAGTGGGAAACTTAGAGAAATAGGAATTAGAAAGTTACCTCCGAGCTTATCGCTCAAAACGACAAGATACGGGAAATCGTTGACAACACAGGCGACAACCATTCCATTGACCGTCAGGGGGAAGGACTGTCTGAAAAGGGGTTTGATTAGCTAGAGAAAAGGAGAGGAGACTGAGAGAAGGAGAGAGATAGAGAGAGAGAGAGAGAGAGAGAGAGAGAGAGAGAAAACAAAAAATATTTACTTGAGATTAATCGTCTGCACCCATTCCGCGTGCGCGACGTGGAAGATGTCGATCTGAGACTCAGAGTAGACGCATAGATACGGCTCAATGTAGGAGAAGCCGTTGTGTTGTCGCGGGAGCGACGGGAGCATCAGCTCTTGAGAACGAGAGCGACGGCCTAAAAGAAGAATAAAAAGTTGTTAACCAAAAAGCACCTGTGTGATCAACGTAGACGCCGAGTTTGTTGAAAACGAGCAGGTATTCCTGGATGTCAGAGCCGTGTACCGGGACGACAATTTGAGCCTCGTAGCCGGGCTGAGAGAGGAAGGAAAGGGATTGATCCTCGTGGTCGACAAGGGCTGAAAAAAAATGAAATATTAGGGAAAAACTGGCAATTACTTACAATGAATCTTTGGCGACTCGTCCGCGAGATTCCAGCTGGAGAAGCCGTTGGGGAAACCGACGATCAGCTTCGAGCCAATGATTGACATGCATTGGGGAAGACCCGGCATTGCAAGGTCCTGAAAAAGAATAGGAAATTGGATCAAGTGGCAATTCCCTACATAGCTCATCCGCTTGTGCCTCTTCTCGGTGCGATCAACTTGAAATAGGATCACGGAGCGCTTCATCGCCGCCGCAATATACCTAAAATTCTCAATATTCATAAAATCTTCTATAAACCCACATTTGCCTGCCATCGATGCCTCCAACAGCCATCAAATGGCATCCCTTCGTGTCGGCCAGCTTGATCCACTTCAAATCACGGCCATCAAGCGCTGCAGTTGGGATCAGACGCAGATGTCTAAAAAACAACAGTATTTTAACTTTTCGAAACGAACCGATCATTGCCCTTTCCAACCATGGCAACAAAAAGCTGCTCGGACGAGATGTATTCCACCCTTTCCACGCATCGGCCCTTGTTCTCCTTCTCGCCTCCGACAGCCACCAGCGTCTAAAAAATTGGGTAAGGAAATCGAAATAACTATATTTTATTTGTAGTTTTTTATAAGAATTGATACAAATTAAAACCCGACCTCTCGATCCAATTCCACAGAATACAGCCCGTGATCGCTGAAGCCGACGACCACCTTCGATTTGTCGACAATCACGGCACATTGCGCGAATTTGATCATCGGCAGCGAGTTGACGTCGAAGAGCTCTTTGCACGAGAAGGCCGTCTTGTCGGGCAGACGAGACTTTTTCAGCAGGCTTTTCAGCTCCGTCAGCGCCAGCACCCACTTTTTGCATTCCTGAAAATTTTGCATTTTCTTCCTGTACTTCAAAAGCCGGCAAATTCAGCAAAGCCGTTTCAAAACACCTAAAAAGACTCGGAAATCCACTTACATCTTTCGAATCAGCCATGAGCAGAGTGTACTGCTTGGCCTCGTCGCCGGCTTGCGCGCCCTGGATCTGCGACGTGGTCACCTTGAAGATCTTGGGGATGTCGCTCTTGCTGGCGTGGATGACGTCCTGCTCGGAGACGGACTGCACTTGGAAATCTGGGTCGCGCATGTCGAGCACCTACAAGGGATAAGAATTGTTGTTAATTAAAGCTATATTCGTACCTGTCGAACATTCGAGTGGATATCCGAGGGTGTAGATGAGCTGCCTTTCTCCTTGTTGGGGGTGCAATCGAAGAGAAGGAGTTTGAAGTCACAGACGACGACAAATGTCGCCTGCCATCCCTTCTTAACGCCGCCTTGTTTCGGGGTCTTCACCACTCCTTCATACGCTGTCCCAACACCACGAAGAGGGTCGATTCCTGAAAAGGAGAAGCTTAGAAGGCTCAGAAAAATTAGAAACAAGCTAAGAAAAGCCTAACCCCAAGGTTAAAAAATGGTGAGTAAGGTTAGGAAGTTTTAGAGAATCTAAACTACAAATTCTAAGCGTTTACAATTAAAAAAAAAGAGAAAAACTGTTTCAATCTGTATTTTCTAAGTGTGGTCTAATTCTTGCGTGTACGCTCTGAACATTTATCCGGTCCGGAGCCAATTACGAGTAAATCGAATGGGAGAGTGATCAGCAGAATAGTTATATGTGTGACAAATGGATATTATCTCAGGTCAACAAAAACCAAAACAAAAAAGAAATACAGAAAATCGGGGGGAAGGAGAGGTAGAAGCGGTTAAAAATGCATCAATAAAAGTTATTAGGTGAAAAGTAGTGGTAATTCAAAGAAATGGGGGAGGAGGCGGTGTAAAGTGAGTGGATGGTTTTGTGAAATGTTAGCCTCTAGGTAAGCCCCCGGATAATCGATTAGATAGTGTAAAAATAGTATTAAAAACTAGCCCATTGGTCGACGAGCCTCTGGAGGGACTGGGCATTGAGTGGGAGCCCGACTCATACAGTGGACGTGGCATGGGTATTGACAGTTTTGGCAGAAGAGACCTAAAAAAGAATAAGTTACATGATGATATAAATTTACCTTGTCTATCCAATCCGACGAGGATACTCGTGCAATGGCCGCATTTTGTCGGCGTCGCCAAATGGACGTGGGAGAACATGTGGCCACGTCCGCTGAGCGCGGCGTTTAGTTGGGTCTGGGATGCCTGAACAAAATTTATTTTTAGGGCAAGCTAGCATTGATTTTCTGAGAGCTATTAAAACAAACCAAAAAAAGACTCTTTGAGGCAATCTAGCAGTAGTGATACCTTGAGAGCTTACTACACGCACGAAACTTTTTGAGGCAAGCTAGCATTGATTCTTTGAGTGCGCAAAAACGTACCGCCGGGGTTCCGCTGTAGCGATTCATGACGACAGTGCCCGCGCTGGATGTCGGCGTGTGGCGCGTGTTTTCGTAGCAGACTGGTGAATTCCTAAATTCAGAAAAGTTGAAGGTTTTTCTGCAAATTCTTACATGCTCTGGCGCTGTCGATATTCCTCTTCCCTCTTCCTAAGGCTCGAATTCGAGATCTCGTAGTCGGTGCTCTGGGAGAGGCTGATCGAGTCGCGCAGGGAGCCCGAGAATGCCGATCGAGCTGAAAACAGCAATTTTCGTTTAAAGCCAAGAATTACCAGCAGTGCCAACCGGGCTATCCGTCGACACCATATTGAAGAAGCTCTGCTGCATCTCGCCATTTTGCATTGCGGCCAGCGCGGCGCGGAGCTGCTCCTTTTGATGGTGCACCTCTTCGATCTCGCGCTTTTGGATGGCAATCTAAAAATTGGGCTTTTTTTAGATGAGAAAATCGTGCTCACCGTCTCATCCTGCTGCTGGACCTTGGCTTGGAGGCGGAAATTGCAGGCGCGTTGTTTCTTCACCTCTTCCTGGAATGGGGGATATTTTTTTACTCGGTTCGCTAATTTATACCGTCAATTCCTCCTTGGCCCTCAGCTCGGCATGAAGGGCCTTTTGGGCTTCTTGTTGGTTCATGGCTTGCGAGCGCTTGGCGCGCTTCGAGCCCCATGCCGATGAGGGAGTCTGATTCGCGTAGATGTTACCTGAAAAGGGTGATCGATTACGGCGTGAATCTAAGAAGGAGAACCAAGCAATCTAACCTGAAAACGCACTCTTCAAGCTTTTTAAAAACGGCAAAGGAGAAAGGGGCTAAATTCATGCTAGGAATCGTCTTTTTTTCTTCTTAATAAATTCGGCTAATCTGGATATCAACAATTTTCAAACGACAAAGGAAAGGGAAAATTCATGCCAGAAATCGCCTTTTTGCCCTCAAAACATTGAAAAACTTGACCAATATGATCAAAACTTGTCAAGCACATCACAATAATTAAAAATACAAAAAGGGGGAGAAAATGGGGGATAAATTCACACCATGCTCAGACAGGGGATGCCGGGATGTGGGCGTACCATTCGTGGGCTGAAGCTTGAGCGATTCGAGCTCTCCGGTGATACGACTGGCCATCATCTGAATTGCACAATCAATTAGAGACTTGAAAGTACAGAACAAACCTCCATACACTCGCGGGTCGCCTTCTCCTGGTTGATCCAGTTGACGAGCTCCTTGATTTGGGTCTCGTTGAAGGGGCCTCGGGCAGAGATTTGTTGGCTAGAAAAACGGGAGATAAAACTTTGAGGAAGGTAGTTTACATATCGTGCTGAAGCTTGGCGACCTCGGCCCTCAACGACTCGTTCTCGATGCGGAGCTGCTCGCTGTTCTCGCGGAGTGCCTTCTCGGCACGCTCGAATTCCGCCTGAAAAATGTATTATTCACAAACCACAACCTGTAAATTATTTTCCTTATGATCCAATTTTTCTAAAACTAATAAAAGGGTGTTTCTCCGCTGTTTTTACTATTCAAAACCAAACAAGTTTTCCAATTTTTGTCCAAACACCCCAAAAAAATCTACTTTTCAACCAAAATTTGGAAATTTTAAACGTTTCTCGAAGTTTTCTAATTTTCTCGCGCTAATTCCAATTTCGAAATTCATCAAATTAACAAACCCTAGCCTGCTCCTCAGTGGCCTTCTTCCGCTCATCATCCATCTCACGGTGAGTCCGAAGCGCCGTCTCCCGCTCGTCGAGTTGTGATTGCAGATCAGTCATTTGAGTCTGAAAAAAGCATTCTTAATTTTTTCACGGAAAAATTACCTGATACAATTCCTGAAGTTGTTTCCGCTTGATCTCCTCCTGGGCGATGATCTCATTGTGGCGTTCGCTGAGCCGTTCCAGCTCTTCGGCCAGTCGACGCTCCTGCTCGGTGGAACTGTTGCCGCTGGCGGATATTTGGGCCTAGAATAGAGCGGCTTTTAGTGTACAAAGTTGTAAGATTACCTGCAATCCCTCCCTCTGCAATCGCTCGCTTTCCAGCTCTTTCCCAATCGACTCGGCCAATTGCTGCGACTCCTGCTTGGCCACCTCGAGCTTGCGCATCTCCGACTTGACGGCATCGACCTGGACAGAAAAATTAGGAAATTTAAAGGACTGGCACCTTTTGTTGGAGTTGATCAAGGCGAGCCTCCTTCTCCTGGGCTTCACGCTCGAATTTGCGGGCCTTGTTCTTCTCGTCGACGAGCTCATTGCTCAGCTGAAAAGATGGGGGTGGTTAGAGGCACGGTAATGGAATCGTGGGCACCATGAATTTTTTTCTTTACAAACTACTTCCAAAGTTCCGCTGCAAGCTTGCCCTATTCCTAAATGCTCTCTGCTACCTTGGCCTCCCGAAATTTTCACTGCTAGATTGCACCAATCCTGGTTTTTCTGCTAGTATGCTCGCGTCTCCCAAATTTTCTTTCCTAGCCTTTTCCAAGTTATAGATTTTCACTGCAGTTTGCTCTATTCCTCAATTTTCTCTGCTAGATTGCCCTATCCCGAATTTTCTGCTAGCATGCTCGCTTTCGGATTTTTTTGCTAATCTTTTGCGAGTTCCTAAATTTTCACTGCAAACTTGCCCTATTCCTGAATATTGACTGCCCCCCCCCTTTTTTTAGAGTTGCGAAACGTTGATTGTGCAAAATCCAAGACCCAAGAGCACATTTTTGCACAGAAAAAAGAATGCTTAGCCAATTACCTCCTCAAAGTCATGCTTGGCCAGCTCGCGGTGCTTGACAGCTTCCTTCCACTCGGCCGTCTGCGCGCTCAGCTTGTCGTGCACCTCTTCGAAGTCCTAGAGCAGAAAAATAGATCATTAGTGTGGCACAAGATGTGGTCACTCTGCACTGACCACCTTTTTGATTATTATAGTAGCTTTAGAAAATAAAGGGCGGGGACCCAGGGTAGGGAGGGAGGGGAGGAAAGCTCAATCAACACGCCATTTTAGGGGGTTTAAAAGGGGATTAAAACAGCTTAAAAACTCCTGAAAAATACACACAACAACGGCAAATAGAAAAAGTAGAGTAGAAGAAGAACGGGGGAAATGTTCAAAGCACACACAGCACACCACTGTTCCATTTGTGCGCGCGTACGAACATTTCGGCCGGACGATCGGGACAAAACCATTTATTCACATTTATACATAAAAACAGCACTGGACATTCACAGGGGGATACGTACACGACATGTATTTAAAGGGTTTTCGTCTAATTCGAGGTTCGGTGCTTACGTATTATCGGAGGGGGGGGGGCAAATTATTCTGTATTTCGCAGTTCTTATAAGGTCAAAAGAAGAAGAATTTCTACCGTATTTACTGCCCGACAATTTCCAAACGTGGAAACTTTACAAATTCATTAACAACAAAAAAACGAATATCGATTTTCGATAAATTTCCTCAATTTTAAAAGATTCTAACTGTCCTAGTCATTCTTGCACTTAAAAACTAGCTAAATCATATAAAAAATCCATGGAATTTTAGCTATTATTTGATTAGAAATTTCGAGACTTAAAGGACCCCCCCCGATAACGCGAAAGCACCCGCACTTCTGTGGTAACTATCCTATCCCACAAATCTCAACTCCAACATACTACTATCATCATTTGTGTGCACCCTCACCCTGCCCCTAACAAAATCCCAAACACTTTCCACAATATTCTCAGTACGCGACAATACAGTGGACAGCCCGACGTTCTGCACAAACACCGTCAGCCCGATCGCCAAAAGCGCACAAGCCGCTACGGCTTTTTTCAGCTGGCTCAGATTTGCGCGCTTCAGGATGATGGTTTTTCGTGCGGGGCTTGTGGAGCTTGAGCTCAATCTCATTCTCTTTCTACTCCTAGGCGCCGAATCACTGCTACTTTGGGAAAGAGGGCAACGTGCGGCTGCCGCGGCCAATCTTGCCCGATCGGCCCCTAATTGTCTGGGCCGAGATTTGCGGGCTTCAAAGCTCGCGGCCCTTGATAGAGAACGTTTCACTACAACGGGGCTAGAGCTCTTACTGTAGTTTTGAGGGTCTGGGGGCGGGGTTTCTACGGTAGAATATTGTGCTACAGTACTTTGTTGTCTACTCCCTCCCTGTCTCCTCATTTCCCCAGTCATATCCAATTGTATCGGGAAACTGACCCGTTGGAGTTCAGTCTTCTCGAGGATGAGCTGTCGATTCTTCTCCTTCAGTTCTTTCATCTTTCGCTCCAGCTCCTCCTGGCTTGTGTCTTTTTGTGGGCGAAGAGTAGCTGACGATTCTTCCGCCAGTTTCATTTTCAGGATCTAAAAGAGTACTTATAGTATAAAAATACAAAAAATAGTATTAATTAGAGTCTGAGGCGCGCGGAAACCAAAATTTTTCGGCGTTTCTGAAGATCAAAACTTAACAAATATCATGAAAAGTTTATATTTTGCGTCGAAACATCTATTTTCGACCTAAAATGATAAAAATACCTAGATTTTCAAACTTTTCCTACTTCTAAAATAGTTTTAGTAAAAAACCATATAAAACACACAATGCCGGCCCTAGGGAAAAACGCTTTCCCCTGGCGAATAAAAATACTGATTTATTCATTAAAAAAAATACCTGAATCTCGTCTCTGAGCTGTGCAATTGTTTGTTCATAAGAATCGACGAGATGCTTCTCCCTATCGGCAAAACTATCAGGGTGGTCGACGCTGAGAGTGGCCATAGCTTGGGTGGCTTCTTGCAGTTTCTTCGTCAGCTCGGCCCGGTCGAGCTCGATCTGTTCGAGACGACGTTCGTATGCTTCCAGGGCCGGCGTTTTGTTCTCACTGCCTCCAATTACGGAGCTCAAGCTCGCGCTGTCCGATAGAAGACTAAAATAGAGACATTTTTGAGGTCTATACAAAATAGCGATACCTTCCGTGGGAGTAGGTGAACCCAATAAACGGAAGATGATGCCCAGTGAAGGCTGCCGTCACATTTGGGGGACGCGTTTCCTAAAATTGCTTTTAAAATGATCAAGCCATTACATACCCCTTGAGAAAAATCGTCCTCGCAGAGCTCGGGGTCAAAATTGGACGTGTCTGTGGGGCTGGAGACTTCCGGTTTGTATGGAGGGTCGGCTAAAAACAATAGAATAGATTTTTAAACGTATACTCACAATTTCTGATGCTATCCCAGCTGATTCCCTTGAAGAAGGGGTGATCTTTGAAGTCGCTGAAGCCATCTCGGCCGAGACGCACCTAAAAAGGGCAAATTATATAATTTTAAAAATGCTCGTACGTCTCGCGGGCAGATGAGCTTCTGTATCAAATCCTTGGCATCTTCCGACACGACCCAGTCGATGTCACTGTCCGGAAAGTCGAGCATTTCCTGGAAAATTTCGATAAAATGTAATTTCAAGCATTACCTGATGGCTCATAATCTTTCCATAGGTATCGATGAGGCGTTCAGAGTAGAATGGCGTATTCCCGTACAGCATTTCGTACATGCAAATGCCGAGACTCCACCAATCACACTCTTTTCCGTACTGCCCACGTCCGTCTTCCATCGCCCTAAAATTAAGCGTAAAAAGGTGGAATAAGATTACTAACCGTAGAATTTCAGGTGAAATATAGTCGGGGGTGCCGACGGCCACATTCGAGGCGACAGAACCATCGGGGAGGAGACGGAGGCAGGACCCGAAATCGGCCAACCGGATGTGGCCATGGATGTCGAGAAGTACGTTGTCTGGCTTGACGTCCCTGAAAATGCAAAAATTACGGTCTGTTTCAACGCAAAAAAAATTTGATAAATGGTATTAACAAATCTCAAAAATCGATTTTAGGACCAAGTTTCAAATCTTTAAAAATTTTTCCTTGTTTTCTCAATAGTTTCCCCGATAGAAATATAGAAAATCTTACTAAAAGGACGATTAAAAACTAGTTATAAAATGAAATCTGCGAATCTCCGGACTTGTAGAACAAAATTCGGGCGAAAAAAGCTTTACCTGTGCACATATCCCAGGCGATGCACCGAGTCGATGGCCAACACCATTTCGGCCATATAAAACCGGGCCATCTCCTCGGGGATGTGGTCGTCGAATTTGGAAAGCAGCGTCAGCATGTCGCCACCAACATAATAGTCCATCACCAGGTACTAAAAATACATTTTTTCGTTCAAGCTCTAAAACCCTACCAAATTGCTCTCATCCTGGAAGGCAAAGTGGAGGTTGGTGATCCAGCGTCTGTCGCCGAACACCAGCACGTCGCGTTCCTCGCGGAAACAGGCCGTCTCGGCGCGTCGAAGCATTTCCCACTTGTTCAGGATCTTCATAGCATAGATCTGCAAATGTAGTTTTAGCTAGCTTGGCTGTAGCTTTTATCAAAAAATCGTTGAGATTTTCACGTTTTTAGACTACAAACTACAAAAATTTCGATGCCAAAAACCGTTTTCCGCATTTTTGTCAGTTTTTTCATTTCATTTCCAACTAGTTTTTAATCAAAATAAAAACTCACTTCTCCGACATGCCTCATCCGAACGACGGCCACTTCTCCGAAGGCTCCTTTCCCGATCACCTTCAGCACTTCAAAATCGTCCTTGCTGAGTCGAAGGGCTTTCGCCTGGGTCACCACCGGGTTTACTAAAAAGAAAATTATAAATTAATCTACAAATACAATACAAACCATTTGTCTCAGTGTTATTACAGTGATCCGCTTCAATATCGATACAAATTCTCATTTTTCTGGGGAATAAGTTAATTTCCAGTCTGAATGTCCGGAATGCAGAGGTCAAAAAAGAGGGCTCAATGCCCTGATGATGGTCGGGTAGAGGGGGGGGGGGCTCCGCTTCCGCCGTTGCTGCTACCTCGCTCCGTAAATCGGCTTTTCTCTCAAGGGGAAGCGACTAGGGCCACAGCAAGAAGATCGGAAGGAACAGTGCAAATACGCCTTCTCCTTTGCGTCAACGCACCAAAATAGCGGGGGGGCAGACGTGAGCATACGAAAAGTAAGGGGGTGGAATTTAATGAGGAATTTATCGCGTCACCTATTCGCCCCCGCGCGATTTACTCGAGTTAGTTCTTTCAAGGAGGAATTTTAAACGGTAAAACACACCAGAATCGACAAATTCGCTGACGGTCTTCTCGCGACGCAGCGTGCTGCCCTGGCACTCATCGTAGAGGCAGATGAGCGAGTCGAGAAGAGCCTCGAATGAGAGGGCATCGCCTGAAAAGGGAAATTATTAGTTTTCGAATGGTTTGGCGCGAACCTTTGCTGGGTCCCTCTAGGTAGATCTTCTCAAGCAGTCGTTGTCGAACCACGGCGTCTTCTCCGATTGCTGCATCACCCATCTGGAAGCAAATCTGATAATTAGGGCTCGAAAAACGCGGAAATTACTGGAGAAAAGGAAGACAGCCAGAAAAGAACACAAAACACTTGAGTAGAGGTTAAAAAAACGCAGGACCTCGTTATTGGCGTTTTAGAAGCAGAAACGGCTCAATTTTTACGTTTTTAATAGAAAAACATTGGTGGACCCATCAAGGAACCTTATAAAAGTCCGGAAACCTCAGAGCTATGCGAAAAATGTCGTTTGATATTGATATCGACGTTTTAGAAGCTGAAAAAGCTGCCTTTTAGGTTTTGCAACGAAAGAATTCCAAAATCCATAAAAAACAACAGATAAATATCCGGAAACCGGCAAAGATATGCGAAAAATGTAGCTTATTTTCGTTAGAAAAATCGGAAACGGGCGATGTGGTGTTGAGGGGGGATGAGATGAGATGACGCCCCCAGGTCACAGCAACAGCCCTCCCACATATAATGATCAATATCTTGACGAAAATCGGGCAACAGCCCGAAACGAACGAATCGAGGAAAAGAAGGAAAAGAGGGACCGATGAGGGGTGGAAGCAAAGGAACGAAGGAACAGCCACAACAAGAGAAAGCCACCGCCAAAATTGGGATTGCGAAATGCGAGTTGAAAACTAGTTATTGTTAGTCGTTGGATTTGGACTTGAAAAACAGCAAAAATGTCACGATTCGAACAAAATGATTCTAACGACAAAGAACCGGCGATTCAGCTTTAACATGTTGATCGGCTCTAAAAATCGCTGAAAATAAGGAGAAAGCCCGGGGAGTTCGATGGAAAAACATATCAAGGCAAATATTTACCGGCGGAAATAGGTGTTAAAAACCTTCAAAAGCCGCCCTACTTAACAAAAAAATGCCTTGAAAATTCATGTTTTCAAATCCTAGGCTAAAACAGGCCGATCAACGCTCCACGCGAATTTGAAAAGGTCAAGAAAACCCTTTATTTAACGACAAATTCAAGTTTAAAAGTAGGTTTTCATTTAAAAACGTCCTTACTACCTTAAATATACATACTGCTAAAATGGAGAATCACAGATCCTAGGCCAAAAAAAGGTCGCCCGAAGCCTTAAAAGAATCTGAAATGGCCAAATTCGTTTCCAGTTGCTCAACTAAGCCACGAATAAAAAAAAGGTTAGTGAAATGGTTGGTGTCCATTTAGCCGGTTGGTGTGAGATCAATAAAAGAGGGAGGGACGGGGAGAAGAGGAGGAAGAGGAGGCAAGGGTCATTCCAGCCACAACGGCTAGTGGCTAGGGGAAGGGAACGAAAGAAGAAGAAGAACAATCTCTCTGACCACACAAATATCTCTCTACCCTCCACTATTCTCTCGCTATTTCTCGTATTCACATACCCTGACCCTCCACCATCAACCATCTACATACACGAGCAGACAGACGGACCGATGGATGGACAGACAGACATCCCTTCTTCTAGTAGTCTACACTACTATTGGCTTCTAGTGGATAGACAGACAAACCCACATACTTACTATTCATATTCTTGACCGGCTTGCCCGTTTCCTGCTTTCCCCTCGAGATCTAGGGGTTCAAGAGGGCTTTTTCAGGGAAATGGGGTCAAAAAGGTGGCGTGGAATTGTTCGCGATCTTCAGGAAAATAAGTATGGAACGGCCTAAAATCTTATTAAAAACGCTAGAGGCGATTTTGGACATAAAGACTAACCCCTGACTCTCGCAAAGATAATAAGAAAAACCAAAACAAGCTCCCGGGCTGGTTACTTTAAAAAGTAGCTAAAATAGGACTAAATAACCAATTTTACAAAAACAAAATCAGGGCGCGGCCCGCCGTCGCACCCTTTTTTATCAAAAAATGACTAATACGCCGACATTTAGACTTAGGCTTGAAACGCCAAATAGCAACTATAAGCTAAAAGCTTGATTAGGGGCGAGCTAGCAGAGATCCTTTACGACATGCCGACTGATCAATAGAAATCGTTTCCAGCTGTTGCCAACATTGCCCTCCGGCTTTGCCCGCGTTGAAAATGGCATTTCGGGCTTATCAGTGCGTGGAGCCGGTAGTGAATGAGGGGGAAGAGGGGGAGAAGGAGAAGCAGATCTGGACGGCGCCGAGATCGGGTTGAAAATCGTGGGAATTGGATAGCAAAAAAAAAGAAAAGTTGAAAAATAAGAAAAAGTTGCAGTGGGATGTGGACGTAGATGAATGGAGGGGAGGAGATGTCGTAAAATGACTCAGCTGGCCACATGTCTGCCGGCACAGAGGGTTTTGCGGGAGAAGCAGCAGGAAAAGAAGAAGAAGGGGCAGTGTGAAAATACGGCCAAATTGTAACGGGTTGTGAAAGGAGGGGAGGAAAAGCCGAAGGGTTAGGGGATGAAGCGGAAAAGGCCCGAAAGTTATCGCAGAGTTGTAGAGGAGTGTATAGAGGGGAGTGTTGGTTGGAATGATCAGAAAGACAGACAGACAGACAGACAGTCGAATTACGGGCAAACAAACAATCAGTAAAAGGAGGGGGAAGACCAAACACGCACAACGAGACCCTAACAGATACACACGACCACTACTAGTGTTGAGGAATTGGGGGTGGTATTTAAATGATACGTTACAAAATAATTAGAGCGAGCTAGCAGAGATCTTTTAGGACATGAACGCTCTTATGACTGTGACTATAGCTTGTTGCCGGTATGATCGGGGGCGCAAGAGACGTATTTGTGTGGGCTCTTGACACGGGCTTCTGTATGCATCGTCCCGTTTGGCCAGAGAGAGGGGGATCCATCTCTCTCAAATAGCTCGAGGCTATTTGAGACTAATGCGGGCCAAGCACGCCCTCTAGCCATAGTCAAATCCTTTCAGGGACTTGTTGCGTAGTTTTGAAGCCGGTTAAATATTTTCTAGAAATATGGGAGAAGCCGAAAAACCCCGAAAACCGGTAAGCCTAAAGCCTAAAAGAAAGCCTGAAAACTCGATAAACTGTCAGGAGTAACCGGAAATCTATCACTATAGGAGAAGCTGTAGATTTCTAAAAACCTTGAGAAAAAGCCCGCAACCTCGAAAATTGTAGAAGAGCGCAACCTGTAAGAACCATAGAAAAAGCCCGAAACCTCAAAAAAAATGTGGGAAGCCAGAAACCTCAAAAAAGCCGTGAAGCCCGAAACTATAAAAGAAGGCGGAAACCTCGAAAACCTCTCAGGATAAACCCGCTACGCAAAGACTTCAGAAATTAAAAATAATCTAGAAAACCCGAAAACACATACTTCTAAAGCCAAAAGCCGCAAACAACTCTAAAACCACGAAAATAGTGTAGCAAGTGAGTAAAAAGTGCGCGTGTAGCCGGTACGACCCCCGATCGAGGCGAAAACGGACACGTGTGGCCAGTACTGGCGTTAGGAAATACTCGGGCCCGAATCGGCAAAACGGTATACGGTAGCGTTTTCACGTTTTAGCCAGCAACCTTTTGGACTGTATAAAAAAAGCTTGACTATTCTTCAGCAAGTTACAGTTTTTCAAAATAAAAGTGCATCTTATTGAAGAAAAAAGAGTTAGTTCTATGCTGGCAGCACAGAAAGGTACGCGTCCACGCTGGTTTTGGAATTTTTCTACATACCTTACCCAATTTACTGTAGACAAAGCTTTAAACTATGTTAAGAAAGTTAAGAATGTTAAGAAATAAAAATCCGGAAGCAAACACAAAAACTAGCATAAACTAAAACTAAAACCAAACTAAACTCCAAAATAGAAAAGCCTTGATAGAAAAATAGGAAAGCCTCCGGAATGCGTGCCTGTCTGTGCTGCCGGCGTCCAAATCAGTTTTTTTCAATAAAATTCTTTTTCTTCTTTTTTTTTACCCTTTCTTTATTCACTTTTATTGTGAAAGCTGTAAAATATTGAAGACGAGGAGAAGGCGAATAAAATTTTGATACGGTCGGTTGCTTGCTAAAACGTGGATCCGCTACCGTATACCGTTTTGCCGATTCGGGCCCGAGTATTTCCTAACGCCAGTGTGGCCAGTGAGCAAATGTGGCCTCGGGGCCACACGTTCTTACACACTACACCCCCCGGCCACATCACAGACTGAAGCTCGTTTGTAAAAGTACGAGCGGGGAGGGCAACGGGGGGCTGTGGTCAGCTAAAGAACAACTCGCCGAGGTCATTAGGGAAATTGGGGAAAGCCGGCTAGCAGAGATTCCTAGGGAACGGGGTTAGTCTGCTCTCAATTAGCACACAAAAACTGGGAAATTATCAGAAGGCTAGGGCCAAAAAACCAGTCGACAATGGCGGGTCGCTGCATGACACGGAATCGGCTTAAAAATCGCTGAATTCATAAGTGATTGTGGGGAAGAGAGTGGAGGGGAAGGGGAGCGAGCAGAGATTGCGAAGGAATTTCGGGGGCAAACAAATATGAAAACGGGCAGGGGATCATATCAATGAGTCAACATGATGAAAGCAGGCAGAAGGAGAAGAAGAAGGAGAAGAATACGGGTTATTAGCTCTTGCAAGACTAGAATCCTCAAGGGTCGGAATTCATAAAGAAAGCAAATTTAGAGGTTTCATGCATGGGTTAAAAGTGAGAAACTGAAATAAAGATTAGTGAATTAGTATTTTAAAAGCGACTTAACACCAATTTACGTCTCATTATGTTACGCTTGATTTTTTTACGTTCTTAACTCTTCGAAGGCTAGCATCGCGAAAGGGGCATATTAATAAAAAAAAGAAGAACGACATGCTTAGAAGTGAGCAAAAAGTAAAAATTAATAAAATTACGATTAAAACCTTCTCACCTCGATTTTTTACCCAAAAAATCGGAATCGCCGCGTCGGTTGTGAGGTTGCTCAATAATCCTTGAGCTCGAAGGGCATAGGGGTGGAAGACACGTCGTTGTCCAGACAAAACGGAGCGGTTTCGCCTGAAAAAAGTCCAGGATTTTCTTGAAAACCTCGATGCAAGAAATGGAAATAGAGAGCAAAACGATCAATACACACAAAAAGAAAGGCGGAATTCAGGCTGTGATCGGGATGCCATCTGAAATCCACCAGCAATATCTGTTTGCCAGGCGGTTTTCGAAGGATGGAATACTCGAAGGGGGAGGGTGAGAAACGTTCCGGATAAAATGATCGAGTAGGTGAGAGCAGAGAGTGAATTAAGCGGTTCTTTTTAATTTCCAGAGCAGAAAAAAACTTTTACAACTATTCCATTGTCAAAAAGGACGTGTTAACACTACAGGGTGTCCCAAACCCCCCTCTAGCGGCGCCCAGACGTGTCCGATTCTCGCCGTTTAGGTAGCTATCGAAAGCTCTCGAAAAGGCGAGAAAACATGGAGGGTTCATTTTCTTTATTATGTATTTTTATTGGCGAATTTTACCTCCAAAATCCATGAAAACGGCTGATTTACGCGAGATCCGCATGCTAATTGCGAAATTTCTATTGAAAAGATACCTGTTTTTTTAGAAAAACACTGAATATCGGACGAATCAGAATAAATCTTAGAAAATGAAGCCCGCTTGTTTTCTCGCCTTTTCGCGGGCGTTCGAATGGTATAAAAATCATCCTGATCCGAGCTTCCCACGGACCGCTAGAGGGGGGGGGGGTTTGGGACACCCTGTATATGACTCTCTCTCTTTCTCTAGAGGTAAAATTGTTCAAATTTCGATTGCAAAGCACTGAAAATGCCGTTTTGACATTCTTGAGAAATTTCAAGTTTCGAGAGGCAATTGAGACACTATTTCCATTACAAACCAGCTATTTTTTTACTAAACATACTATTTAAATTGTAGAAAAATGTAGAAGGAAAATTAAATTTGTAGAAAACGTTCGCCCCCCCCCCCTACCCCCCGGGAATTACTGACGATCCGATTAAGTAGATGGTTATAGATGTAAAATGTAACCTGAAAATCTCAAAATATCTAAAGCCAAACCGTTCAATCGATAAAGAATCCGGCGACAGTGTCGTTCGGATCTTCTGGAGGGCGTGGTTCTTCTTCTTGTCTGTCTGTCTGTCTCTCTCTAGTCTGCCAGTCTCCACCATCATCGACATCATGATGTTAGGCACCTCTAACCGGGGGCAGGTGCTGTCATCTGGCGGCAAGCATCAAGGCAAACAGTCAAAAGCACCACCCTCTTAACCCTCCGCCACACACCTCCCAACACTTCTCTCAACATAACCACACAGTTACTGGATCGCCAATTCAAGACGGTCACACTTAGCAACCCCGGTGAGAGGGCAGGCTGGCAGAGGGCGTTTGGGAATTGTCATTCTCTACCAATCCTTCGAAGATCTGTTAGCTAGCTTCCTTCAAAGGTCCTTTAAAACGTAAAACCGGTCCCGAACCATACTGGCGAAAACGCAAACAAATATTCTAAAATTTGGTAAAAAGCGGTTTCCGGACTCACGAACATATTTCGACTTTCGGAGGTCACCCATAGAATTCGGCCATATCGATAGGCTTAGGCTTAGGCTTAGGCTTAGGCTTAGGCTTAGGCTTAGGCTTAGGCTTAGGCTTAGGCTTAGGCTTAGGCTTAGGCTTAGGCTAGGCTTAGGCTTAGGCTTAGGCTTAGGCTTAGGCTTAGGCCTAGGCTTAGGCTAGGCTTAGGCTAGGCTAGGCTTAGGCTTAGGCTTAGGCTTAGGCTTAGGCTTAGGCTTAGGCTTAGGCTTAGGCTTAGGCTTAGGCTTAGGCTTAGGCTTAGGCTTAGGCTTAGGCTTAGGCTTAGGCTTAGGCTTAGGCTTAGGCTTAGGCTTGTAAATCGGGGTATTTTCGAGTTCCTATCCGCCCTGACAGTGGGCCAGGTGGGGGGCGAGTGGGTGGGAACCAAAAGTTCGCTCGCTTGCCGGTCGAATTCTTGTAACCCGGTTTTGAAGAAGCTAGCTTCCCCCTAGTTTATTTTAGGGTTTGGCTTGATGAGTTTGCGGGCGGTGGCTTGAAAGAAGAGAGAGAAAGAGAGGTCTCTTTTGAGAGGCCGTGTCCGGATGTGTGATTACAGATCTCATGTTTCTCCGGCAGCCTTTGGGCGGCTTGAGAGTTGCGCGCGCCGGTTTTTCACAAAAACCGGAAGGGGATCCAGAAATTTTGCGGGACACCGTGGTAATTTAGAGGAAACTGTTTTTGTCTATCTTTTAACGCAGTGTCATTTGAGAACGTTGCTTGTGAGTTTCTTTTGCATTATCGGGGGGACCAACTTTTTTTTCTAGGATCTAATTTCTCAAAATTGTGGAGATGTTTCTAAATGGTTTTTTACAAGCCCTAGAAGTCAAAAATTTACAAATTTCTATTACAAAAATGTTAAAAAGATAGACTTGTCGACCAAAAAAGGCCGATTTAGACCAAAATTTCGGTTTTTCCAATATTCTTTAAAATTTTTAGATAGTTTTTCTAGTTTAAAGATAGTTAGAAATTCCTATGAACAGAAATAAAACACTTGCCATTACCTTACAAGGAATTTCTAGACTTCTAGAAAAAAAACTTCGCCCCCCGATAATGCGAAAGAACCCATTAAAAAGATTGAGGCGCTGCTTATTCTAGTCTGCTTTTTTGGAGCGGGCATCATATTGTAATTCTAGCCGTGTTTTTTGGAGTGGGTATCAGCTGGTGATTGAGTATCTACAGCTTCTCCCAGGTCATGCGCTTCTGAAATTACAGCCATTTCGTGTTCAATCGCACGTGATTCGTCATAGACCCTTTTGTCTGTCTGCCATTCTCTGTCATTTGACGTCTGTCTGTCTATCTGTCTAGCTCTTCCTCTCCCCTTTTTCCTCAAGGGCTTATCTAAAGCTAGTGAAGCCCAAGTCTGGTCTATCCCCCGTTGTTTGTTCTCACTTATCTATCCACCCCTAAAATCCCAAAATGGAAGCACCGAGTGCTATAAAAGAAAGTAGATCGCTTCTAGACCATGATTGGCCCTCATGAAATTCTTCCTATTTTTCGCGGCACTTTGTTGGGGTTTCCGGTTGGGTGGGGCCGATTATGTGCGGGCTTGCTATTTTACAAACTGGGCAAAGTATAGGTAATACCTTAGAGCAATGTATCTAGTGGTTTAAATGGAAATCTAATGAAAAAGCGAATGTTTTAGACAAGGGTGCGCGACGTACAATGTGACGCGAGACTACATTCCCGGGCTATGTACGCATATTTTGTTCGCATTCGGGTGGATGGACAGCACTTTTCATGCGAAGTGAGTGGAACAGCTGGAAAAACTACGACATTACGCTAATTACGAAATTCTGGGTACCGGGCTATTAGCGGGGGGATCAAGCTTAGGTGCCGGCCAATAAGAAACAACCTCAAAAAATCACAACATTTTTGGAAAATTTAAAAATTGTGAAGTTTTTAGAAGAAAGACTGCCCCCCCGGTTAACAGCATAGTACCGAAATCCCCTTCAGAAACTACGACGACACAGATATTGCAACCTCCTGGGCAGGTGCCGGCCAATATTCAATGGTCAACGGCCTAAAAACAACCGATAAAAGCCTCAAAACCCTTCTTTCCTTCGGCGGCGCCAGCTTTCCACAATCACTAATGCAGGTTCCGACCCTGAATCTACCCTGAACTACAAAATACAGCAAATGACGGCCACATCCTCAACCCGTTCAACATTCATCCAATCGGCCATTGCCTGGGTGCGACAATATGGGTTTGATGGGATTGATATCGATTGGGAATACCCGACAACATCAGATAAAGCCAATTACGCGGCGTTCGTCACGGTAAGCGCAAGGGAGCACAATAGCGGTTTTCCCAGTATTGGACTTTTGGGGGAGGGTTCGAAATCGTTTTTTTAGCTTTTTAGCATTCAAAATTTCCAAAAAACCCGAATATACACACCACAGAAGCGTAACAAATTTGTTTTAGTTAGCCCCCCCCCCCCCGTTAACCGTCCAGTACCGTTATCACCTAGGAACTTCGAGCAGCCGCCGAAGCGGAGAGTGGGCAAAGTGGAAAGGCCAGATTGCTCGTGACAGCCGCCGTGGCAGCTGGATCCTCGAATTTCGCGGGTTATGATGTGGCGGCGATGGCCAAGTGAGGGTCTAATTGATTACGAGATGATATGGCTCTTGCGCATTATCGGGGGGAAAGGCTTCAACTTTTTTCTTAGGATCCCATTTTCAAATTAAATTAGTGGCACTTTTTTAAAAATGGTGATTACTATCCCTAAAGGTGAAAACTTTACAAATTTTTTTTAAATATCAAATTATCGATTTTTCCACCAATGAAAGGTCGATTTTCGACCAAAATTTAGAATTTTTCAACATAAAAGTTTTTCGATAGTTTTCCTAATTTAAACATAGTTATATATTACGAAAAACACGACTAAACCACTTGCTATTAAGTATTCTATAAATTCTAGAATTCTAGAATAATACAAAAAAGTTCGGTCATCTTCCCCCCCCGATAATACGAAAGCACCAATGATAATGTCAGGGCGTACGACTACATCTTCTTGATGAGCTACGATTTCTGGGGGGCTTGGTCGAGTATTTTGGGGATGAACGCGCCACTTTATGCGCAGAGTGGCCAAACCGCGCCCAGCAATCAGTACAATGTGGTCGGTTGAAAACTTAAAGCTATTAAAACATGCAAAAAAACTACACAAAAACCCTATAACTTTTAGGATTGGGCGACAAATGCCTGGGTGCAAATGGGGGTGCCGAAAAATCAGCTGGTCATCGGAATGCCGGCTTATGGTAGAGGATGGACATTGGGGGTAAGAGGAGGCAATCAGACGCTAAACTTCCTTACTATATTTTCTATAGAATGCGGCAAATATCCAGCCGGGAGCTACCGGAAATACCCCAGCACCATCGGGGCCATATACACAGGAGTCTGGGATACGAGCATATTATGAGGTATGAAAATCCTACTATATATAAAAAAATAGTGTCTGTGTGTGTGTGTGCATTTGCATGCAACTTCCGTAAGTATGTACCGCACCTACAGCCTCAGGGGAAGGTTTTGAAGGTACGTATGATACGTCATTAGGTGCGTAATGGTCCCGAGATGGGTGCACACATATAAAATTTAAGAAAATCGGCTGTTTTCGCTATTAAAATTAAGTTTTTGTAAATATATCGAAAAACCTCTTTGTTAGGAGGCAATTTGCATTGACCGGAAGTGGCCGTAGCCTATAAAAATGGAGGGAGCGTGCGCTTTTCATTTTTTGGTGAGCGGCATTCGGCAAGCCCTATGTAAAGTCAAATTTTCAGAAGTCCTAGACGGGTCCAGGGTTGAAAAGCCGCGAAGCGGTTTTTCAACCCTGGTGATACCTTAAATCTTGATTTTTCGCGGTTACGTTAAGCCCGGGGGCTTGCTTTTTGCTAACGTAAATACATAATAGGAAGTTATTGTGAACTGTTAATATTCCTAAACGACGGAAAAAAAGTAAAAAGTGACTAAACTACAGGGTGTCGCAATAAAAAAGGTCACGCTGGCATTTTGCTATTTCAAATCCGACCGACTTGAAATTTTGCACAGAGGTGCGGAAGGGAATTTAAAATGTTCACAGAAACTTTTAGCCCGATCGGTACAGTAGTTTTCGAGTTATAGTAAAAATAAACTTTATTTTACGTTTTTAACCTGGATTCCGCCGGAATTGAGCCCTGGAATGTATGGAGAAAATGAAGCGCCGACCCTTTTTTATCCTAGGAATTTTTTTATTTCGCAAAATTCGGGTCGAAAATAGGCTATTTAAGTATTTTTTAACAAGGGCTAACGACGCCAATGTTAAGAAGAATAAGGGATTTAGAGCCGGAAATTTATGTTAATTGATGCAAAGTCCAAAAAGAGAGCCGAAAAAATGAAGCGAAAGTGTGGGAAAAACAGTATTTTTGCTATAACTCGAAAACTACTGTACCGATCGGGCTGAAAGTTTCTGTGAACATTTTAAATTCCCTTCCGCACCTCTGTGCAAAATTTCAAGTCGGTCGGATTTGAAATAGCAAAATGCCAGCGTGACCTTTTTTATTGGGACACCCTGTATAGAAAAAGTATCGATTTTGATACCAAGATTTCCCACTTTTTTTACACATTTTCTTAAATGTTCTAAGTAGTCTTCTAGTATGGAACAATTTAAACCATGGTAAACAGCGAAATCCTACTACTAAAGACCCAATTACAACACTTGTCAGTACGATACTAGGCAAAGCTCGGCTTACGGCAAAAAAAATTGAGTCCCGTGAAACAAATACGATACAAACTAAATATAGTTTATAGCCCCTTTAAAATCCTATAAACCACCTACATTTTAGCTGTGCACCTTCCTAACAACATCCGGAACGACGCGCTATTGGCAATCGGATCAGGAAGTGCCCTATCTGGTGGCATCTGGCCAATGGTGGTCCTATGATGATATCGAATCTTATAATGACAAGGTGGGTCCACCCTTATTACATTAAAAAACCTCTGAATTTAGCTCGACTACATCAAAAAGGGTGGCTACGGCGGTGCGATGGTTTGGGCGCTGGATATGGACGATTTCAACGCGGGCTGCCCACAATCCAACGGTCTCTACTATCCGTTGATTGGGACGATTGCGAAGAGTTTGGGCGGGATTATTATTCCGGTAAGTTTAAAACAGGAGTAGTGCACCTAGTCTACCCCGCCAGATGACGCGCTTTTGCATATCTACTCCCTGTAAAGTATGCAAAAATGCTCGCCATGGTCTACTTAATAACGATTAATAACGAAAAATCAAAGTTTTGGGGCAAAAAAGTCAGAAACCTTCGCTGGAGGATCTATAATTTAGTCAGAAAACGCTCCCAGAATACGCCTAATTTAACCCGAAACAAGGGCAATAAAAATGATCTAGGGTCATAACGGCACCTCAACACAACCCACAAATCGACCCACCAATCCTGCGACAACCCAGAAAAGTGGAACAACGAGGACGACGACCACGACGAAGGGAGTGACGACAACAACGACACCGACCAAGGGCAAGTACCTGAAAATTCAAATGCTCTAAACGAAGATGAAAATAGCAGAATAGGGAAGTGCGAAATTACGACAAGTCAAAGTCCAATTTGCAGGCTTCTCCTGCGTGGGCAAAGCAGACGGCTTATACTCGGACCCGGCCGACTGTTCCTCGTACTATTGGTGTCTCTCCAATGTCCCATTCCATTATACATGTCCGCAAGGGCTCCTCTTCAACCAAATGAACAATCAATGCGATTGGCCGGCAAATGTCAACTGTCCAAACAGCTTCTAATCCCTCCCAACACTTGTAAATACCGCTGTACCCAGGCTTCACGATAAATGACGTGCAATAGCGCTCAAATAATACTTCTAGCACTTTACAGCCACATATGCAGTAAATAGATTTATCATCAAGTGAAACGTGCAAATTTGAACACCCAAAAAGCAAAAAAAAAACCCCATGAAATCACAGAAAACGAAGAGAATCACAGTACACACAGAAAGCGATGAGGGCGATTTGAGGCTTATTGGACGAGGGGCCCAGCGACCTTCTGACCTGCCAGCTTCTCGAGACCCTCGCCAGAATACGAACGGGCCGCCGCCACGAAGATCTGAAAAGGAAATAATAATAAAAACTTTTGAAAGCCGGAAATCTACTAAAAATAAGTGTACCTTGTCAATGGAATCCACTTCCGCACCGGCAGCTTCAAGCCACCGTCGCGATTGGGCGGCCAGATCGCGGACGCACGTCGACAGACAGTCCTTCCCCGTCGACTCGGCATTCTTGAGCGGCGAGAACTCGTCTTCGCGCACCGCCTCCCAAGCATAGAAATTGCTAAAAAGCTAATAAAAAAAGTAAAAAAATACATACCTGCTGAGGGGGAAGACGTCAAAGATGAACTGCTCGAGCTTGATGCCATTCGGTTCTTTCGGGGTGACGAGGTGGCCGTTTTGGTCGAAGTGGGCAATCTTCTTGAGGGCGCGATGGTATGGCAGATGGAAGTCGGCCGTGCAGAAACTGACAAAACTTATCGAAAGAAAGAAAAAAATACCTTTCAAGGAAGTCCATCGTGAAAAAGTGGATGGCGATGCTGCCGGCACGATAGAGGAGCTTCCCATCAGGTCCAGTCTTCGATTCAAGATTGCCCAACTCGGAATATTCGGTCACGCGGGGCTGAAAAAAACAATGTTAGACAGCTGACACCGATTAGTGATTAAGTAGAGGTTAAAGCTAGAAGCAAATGACAAGTTTCGAATATTAATCAGTACCCTGCAACCCGGATAAAAGCGTCACTCGTATCAGTATCTCAAAAAAGAAAGCCGGCTAGTTTCCGCGTCGAAAAGCGTTCCCTTCCGAACTCACGGATCTCAAATCCATATACGAATATACCCGGACCTTCACGGAACAAGAGAATGACTGTGAAAGACAATTGATACCTTTCCGTCCTCGATGGTGATACTTCCGATCAATTCGCCGGGAATCTTCTCCAACGTCTTGGCGGCACAGTCGGCTTTCTAAACAAAAAATAAAGATAAATAAAGTAAAATAGCGATACCTTGTCAATTACCATTCCCAGCATTGTTGGATCACCGACGCGGCAGAGAATGTTGTCGACACAATAAGTCTGAAGGTACTTGACGCCGCGTTGGCGCAGCTTGGGCAGATGATGAGAGAGCGCCGAGTAGATGCCTCCATTGCCATTTGGTGCTGTGCAGACTTCGCCCTTCTTCGAAAGCAGCAGGCTGCCATCCATCGAGAAGGCAGGGATGTTGGCCTGGCTGAACACGGTTACCTAAAATAACAATAAAAAAACAAAGTCTCAAACACGCACGTCATCAATGGAGAGACCGTTAGCGGGGACTATCTTCTCCAAATGCTTCAGAGTGGCCTCCTTCGTACCAGCAGATGTCATCACGGCCCATTGGATCTTGCCGTGCGTGCCCGGGAACGTGCGGCTTGCCAAGTCTTGTAGACAACGAATCTTGGCCGCCTAAAGAATCGAAAAAAAGAAATAGAAAACTCGCACCTGAATCGAAAGGAGACTGTCCCCTTGCGCGACGGAACCCTCGGGAAAAGCCAATCCGAGCGGGATTGTGCCCTTCGGTTCAGCGCTGCCAAGGCGAGATGCCTGACCACCAGCCAGCACCAACACGCACAGCTCGTTACGAGAAATGGCCTCCAGGCCCAGCTTCGTCAGCCTAAAATGATGGATGAAAAACAAATCAGAAAAACAAACCGTTCACGCTCCTCGGAGGGCAGCTTGCTGGAGACGATGTAGCGATCGGCGGGCACTGGCTTCACATTGTCGAGGTTGGGCACGTGGATGTTCGCAGAGGTGGTGAAGGCTTCTTGGCACTGCGCGACGTCGATCTCGGCAATCTGTGCGGCCAGGGCTTCGCGTTGCGGCTGCTCCAGCTCATCCCAGAAGCGCAGGAGATGGGCTTCATCTCCGAGACGCTTCTCAAGTTCGGCACGATCCGGCTGCATATTCGCCCTGAAAAACAAAGGTTAATTTAGGAACGAAGAAGAAAACGGAAGAGAAGAAAGAAGTTCATGAGAATTGAATAGCAAAGCCGAAAATGCGAAAGTATTTGAAGAGTGAAAATGACCTTGTGGTCTCGCAACGCTGCTACGATACTCCGAAAGGGCACTGGATAGAACGCCAAGTGAAGAGCCGTGTGTTTTGGTGGGAGTCGAAACACAATGTTGCGTTTTATAGGAAAAAAAAGAGTCGTGTTCGTCGACTCAGATGTTCGACAACGGTGCACCGGAACGGCCAGCCATGCTACAGCAACAATTTATCAAAAGGGAGCGAACAGCGCGGTAAACGGCCATGGGCGATTGATAAGATAGGATGGAACGCAGGCGGGGCCAGTAGACCAAGGTTTTATTTTCATTTCCGCGAAAACCACATTAGCTTCAAAATAAAACCATCTATATAACTGGAAATGGTAGAATCACGACGAGGGGCGAAGAGCGAAGATCCTTGATTCACCGCCCAGAATCATTTGCGGCCCGTACGAAAAATCGGGCCGTGACCCGGGACAATCCAATCTGTCATCGAGAGAAGTTCGGCTCTAGCCCTAAGAAATAATCTTACTTATTGCCGGCAAATTCAAGCTAAAGGCTATAGGCCTGACATACAAACCGCCCTGAATTGAAATCACAAACTTTTTTTGCGACTCCACATATCGACTATTAGCTTCCCAGTCGTTCGCATCACTTTCGGTTTCAAATAGATCTCCTATTATCAAAAGAACATAATCTGCCTCAATTCTCCAAACCTGCTACGACAATCGTACCAACGGCAGTCCCATTCACCACAACAACTAAATCGTTATCCGTGTGGCCACGGTATTTTTTGATGAATATCAGCGGCGTCAATTGAATAATCTGAAGAGGCTATATCCGATAGGTTTGTATGGATTACGTCTTCTGTCGGTGAATATACACCAGTTGGGGACCGTCGATCATTGTCCATGTAGATCGTCGCCTTAGCGAATCGACCCAAATTGGCGCAATGGTCGATGTGTCCGTGGGTGATTACAAGCTGTAGAAACACATTGGAAAGCTATTCCGCCTCTACCGTGTCGATGGCATCAAGCTCGATCTCCCGAAGTTTCAGCTCGGCCTCGAGCTGATTCCAATTATCAGGAGAGCCGGTATCGACAAGTATCCGGCCAGCATCGTGTTTGATTAAGGTAACCTGATGTCGAATTGCCTTGCCCTATCCGCTTCACCATACCGATCCTTCTGCAAATCCGTCACGAACGAAGCCGATGATCAACTGTTCCACCTCCATCACCATTTCCCAATCTTACAATTCTCCAAGTAATCGGGTTACATAGTAATTTTTGTAAGCGAAGCCGGTTGTAAGAAGCAGTATAAAAGCGGATTAGCAACATTCAATTCTCAAACGCTCGAAAAGAAACGGGGTAAACGGTTTATTTGCGTCAACGGCCTATCCAACAACTATTGTAGAAAAAAACAAAAGAGCGAGCAAAAATTCATACAAATGGGGCTTGCTGTGGGTGCTCTTCCCCAGAACCTTCTTTCAAAATCTTTTCCTTGATGTCCTTATATCGATATTTCGTGTTCAACGAGTCGGCGCGATGCAAGTGACGAAGAAGGCTTGTTTGTATCAAATTCAATGCCTAAAAATCTTTTAGCGAAGAGAATAAAAGTGTCAACCTTTTGGCTGAAAACAATCGTGTCATATTTCATCAAGGAGAAGCAGTTGAGCCCATAATATGGCATCACATTCATCCACGGCAATTGAGAGGTGGCTTCTGAGAGGGGGCCAGTTATCTAAACAAAAAATATAGATAAAAACTGGGGCATAGTTACCGTATCCGTTTCGCTAACAAAGAGAACGCTGTAGCCCCAGTTTCGCTCATCAGCAAGACTCATCAGGAATTGCGGGTCGCCATCAGGTAGCTGCAACAAAGAGAATCGATAAAAAAAATAACAAACATACCTCCTCCAGACTACTAACAACTTGCAAATCGTCCTGCGCATGTTTGACAGTCAGAGCGACGCATAGGCCTAAAAAAAGATTAAATATTTAAATAGAAACGAACCCTTGATGCGAATCGAGTCGGGCAACATATAAAACCACGTCTTCGGGCCGCGAACTCCATGGGCAAAGCCTCCACGATGAAAGTGGGGAGCTCGAATGCTGCCCGCATGATGTCTTCCTGTTCGCTTTTGAGGCCAAGGTTTAGAGCCTAAAATGATATTTCGAACATTATAAAGAAAGTCTGACCTCCTCCTGGCATCTCGGCCTTTGTGAGCATTTTGGTAAGTTGCACATTCCTGTAGACCTAAATTGGGATTAGAGCAAAACTGAAATGGATTTACTTGTTGCCAGACAATATTTCGGTGCAAGAGATCGAGGCGCGGGGTCGTCCGAAAAACGTCGGGGTGCAGATCGATGATGCCTTGCTGGAATGGGGGATTAAAATAAAGATCCGGGTAAAAAAATTCTACCGGTTCCTCCTTGATCGTCTTCAGCGAGGAGAGCCAGGCTTGAGGGATTTCTTGAAAAGGGCTCTTCCCCACTCTCCATAGCGGCCCAGGTTCATTCTCTACCAGCTTTTGGTGCTAAACAAATCATCCTAGGCTGAATCAATAAATAAAACCTGTTTTGAGATTGAATCCACTGTGGGAGCGGTGGCGCCGCAACGAATGCCGAGGCTGCCTGCACGACAAGCACTCGATCGTGCGGCCAACATACTAAAAACACATACAAGTAAATCCTGATCGATTGTTGAGAACTTAAAATAGTCGAAAGGCCGTCTGGAACAGCGGATAGTTGATCAAAGACCGAATAAGATAGAGCTTTATATACAACAAACAGCAAAACATAACTTCAACTCATCATTTCTCGAAAGGCTCTAACTCTACAAAAAGTCCAAAAAAGTTTAGAAATCTCGATTCTTCGCTTTCTGACGTAAGGACTTGCCCCGGACGATTGCTTCGTTGAATAGCCTAAAAAAGAATTAAGAAAAAGTGGAGCATTACCTCAACAAATAATTGACGCTCTGCACAGTGTCATCATTGGCTGGGATCAGATAGGTTAGATAGGCAGGATCGGCATTCGAATCGACCACTCCGACCTATTAAAAACCAGTGGAAAAAGTCCGCTTCGCGGCCCTTTTCCACTGGACCCCGTCTAGGACCCATGAATTCTCTTTCCTTTGTTTGAAGCCTGCGGCGCAAGAGCCTGAGTCAAGGAACCATTCTTTGGCCTGCGGCGCAAGAGCCAGCGTTGCGCTCCAACCTTTGAGCTTGCGGCGCCAGCCACTACGTTTCCCCCCCCCCGGATTTAGCTGAATTGGGGCAAAGAACCATCCATGGCCTGCGGCGCCAGAGCCAACGTAGCCAGAATCTTTGAGCCTGCGGCGCTATTTACTGGTTTCCTCCAGGATTTGGCCTGCGGCGGGAGAGTCCGAGCTAAGGACCTTTCCTTTGGCCTGTGGCGCTAGAGCGAGGGCCAGACCTAAATCTTGCATACGGAGAGCCAAGCAATATGTTTGTTAGAAGAATTACCAAAAAGCAAAAAGTAGTCATCGCGCCGGATCCGAACCCTTGACCCCTAGCGCCGAGGACCTGGTGCGCTTCCCTTACACCACAGGGAGTTGGGAGTGCGATGCGGGACAGGCCTCTTCATCCTCTGGGGATCCGCCGGGCGCCGTCTAGTCACTTTACAAAAATCGATTTTTGAGGTGGAAGATGATCGAATTTGTAAAATCTAATAAGCTGCGCCTAAGAAGCACCATCGATTACATAAGTGGTCCAAATTTCAGCCCGAAATTCCATCTGGGCTTCGAGTTATGCCCCGGACACCACGGCGCTTGATCCATTTTGTTAAGGACTTTTTACAAAAATGCTGATAAAAACTTTATTTTACAAAATCTGGAAAAACGCAGAATTATATCACAGGAGAATTGTATTTCCCATCTACCCTCGAAAGATTAGAGCCCAATTCCATTAGGATCCCGAGATATGCTCTGAACAAACCTTTTTTCGACCAAAATGTTAAGGGTTTTTCACTATTTTGCTTGTAAAATTTTTAAATGAAGGAGTTTCGAAAAACAAAAAAATGCGTCACTAACAAATGTGTTTCTCCACCTCCATGCCAAAAATCAACCGGAAATTCGGCCTAACGGCCGAGAAATCGGCTGTACAGAAAACAAACATACTTTTCTCGCTTATAGAATTAAAAATAGAATTTTATAGACTAAAGCATGCAATACCGTTGGGATGGCCATCTTGGCGGCTTCTTTGATTGCCGGGTGGGGATCACCGAGTGATGTGATCGTGCTCAGGAAGATGATCTAAAAACATGTTTTAAATGTAGAAAACTGCTAATACCGTATCGGGCAGTCGAATCGGTGTTCCGACGAGTTCGGCAGAATTTGTGAGCGTACCGCTTTGCCATCGTCTGCAATGCGCGTATTCTCCCAACTAAACACAAGTTTTTAAAATGTCTCATTTTCTGATAGCCAAACCTTGGTGGCTGTCTGCTCAACATTGATCATCGTCTCACGATTCGTCGTGACAAACAGGATTATCCCGCCTCGGCTCGCCACGTGCGCCACAAAATTCAGGGCTCGAAGTAAGTACCTAATGAATTAAGTATTTGAAAAAATCAAAATGTTGTACTGCTTGGTGAGCTCCAAATCGAAGACACACACGCCCAGTCGCTCGCCATACAGCGCCCATTTCATATTGTCGTTCAACGTACCCACCTAGAAATCAATGATCAAAATAAATCGGGAGATTTCACCTTATGGCCATAATGCAATCGAGCCTCGAACATTTCTCGAATGTCGAGCAGCGGTTCCAGCTTGAAATGATCATCTACTTGCAATTCTTCTGACGAATATTTTCTGAATAAAGGTAAGAATGATTTTACATAGAAAATACCTCAAAATCTCAGGGTGCACGGTCCCTTTCTCCAAGAGGTCGGGCCCGGGAATTGAGCGAACTGGGGCTTCTTTTACGGTTTGTTGATCGATCCTCGTTTTTCCAACTGCACCTGAAAACAAAAAATATGAATCGCAAACGCTAAAAAACCTAGAAGACGTGTCGTACTGAAAAGCCGGGCTCCTAGCTGGCCTCGGATGAGGTAATGCGGCAGCTTTTGCATCGCAGCTCACTATAAAATTTTTGTTCTAGACTGCCAAAATAATTGGCGATGATTTCAAAAATTCAAAGTTTATGTGGAGAAGAGAACTCTCGGTTGTAATACCGATAAGCACACTGAACCCGATTATATGAAAGATTTATCCAAACAATTGCTAACAAAAAAAAATCTAGTAACAACAAAATTATGATCACCGGAAAGCAAAAATGATACAGGTAAATAGTGTGACTTAAATCAATCGAAGCACCGGGTAGACGGGCGAATCCACAAAGTTGAAGTGAATCCTGAAATTGGTAAGTTTAAAAACCCCGTACAAATTCACCTCTTTTCCACCATTTTCCCGGCCGCCAAGATGCGTAAGACGACCGCGTTGTTCTTGCATACCCGTAGCAAGGCGTGAGCGTATCCTAAAGCGCGTTTGAAAGAAATGAAAGTGGGAGGCGTACCACTCTTCGTGGGGAGCACATATTTCTCCAATTCGATGCGCCCCATCTCGAAAGCTTCGGCCGCATCCGAGAAAAGTTGCGATGGGCCAGCAGAGGCGAGTGAATCGTATCTAAAATTTTTTCACAGAAAATATAAAGCCGAACTCACAAGCTGCGCTGCTTATATTCAGCGTAGGAGACGGCGAATGGTTGATGGAGCAGGAAGAACGGGGCCATCCGATGTAAATAGCGATGCTCTTCCGATCGGTCGTTCCACCGAGGGATCTGAAAATCAGATTTTAAAGAATAAGCAATTTAATCGGGCTTTTTAGCATATACCATCGGGAACAGAAAAATGTTGATTAAGCGCTACCAAAAATATAAACATTTTCAACCAAAAACGTGCGATTTTCAAATTTTGAATAGTTTTTCCAAGTTTCCGAATGGTCTTTTTTGCCACTTGAAAGTTAAACAGATTAATCCCATACCATAAATTTCTTGAGAAGCGAGAGCCCAATAGCCGCCCGGAACATGCCATCACACATTGCCATCTCGGCAGTGAGCAGCTTCCCTTCTTCCTGGTAGAGGGCGAGCCGTCTTCTCAGCTTCTCCTCTTTCTTCGCCTGTTTCTGCACGGCCTTCTTATTCGAGGAGCTCGTTGCTAAAACTATTCACAATAGTGCTTTTATAATACAAACATACAAAGTTTGAAATTGTGCAGAATGAAGGTGTAGGCGCGGTCGAGGCCCGAACACAGACTCCGCTTCACCACCTCGCCAAGATACCTGGAAAACGATAAAAATACCAACAAAAATATACCATACCAATACATATAGGTGTATTCGTAGGGCGCCACGAGATCCAATCGAAAAGAGAGTTCAAAGTGATGGGCGATGAGGCGAGCCGTTTCGTTCAGAATGTACGTGTAGAAGGCGGACGATTCGCGGCGCGTCAATTCGTTGCGTTCCGCGTTTCCGGTCTGGAAATCGTACAGAGGATTGGGTAAGGACATAAAAAAACCCACCTCATTTTCCCGCATCGCCCGCACCGATTGGATGTCGACTTTTAGGGCGGCGTCGAGAAGCATGCGCATGTCTTCAAGCGCATTGACAAGCTTTTCGCGAAGCCGCGTCAAGTTGTTCCCTAAATACCGGTTCCCAAATGTTGTTAAAAATACCGTAATATTGCACGAGGTTGAGCATAGATTTTGTGTATTCTTGCACGAATTCCTCCCAGGCCTCTCGCGCCTCGGCATCGTGATAGGCGGCAGTACTAAAATTGAGTTGAAAAAAAAAGAAGAAAATGGATACGTGTTATCCAAGACAGCGGGGACGACACAATCGATAACCGTATCTGTGAAGATGTCGGCAAGCACGACCTCGCCAAGGACATGATCATCAAATGGGAAAATGACCATCTTAATAAAATCATAAAAAAATTAACTATGCATAGATACTTGTAGGAAAGATCGTGTGAAAACGGTGCTGCATCGATGCTCGCCGTAAAGACGAAAATATTCCAGTAGATTCCCGGAATCGTTGAGCGATTCTGAAAGTCAGAAATACACGGCTTAAGGAAAACCAATAGATACCCGGTAATTCGAGCGGGATTCGGAGTAGACTTTCACTGAGATCGACCAAATATGCTAGCGAGGTGCTGCGGGGCTGGATTACAGATCTAAAAACAATTTAGGAAGGCCGTATGCCGTTACTTTCGAGGAAAAGTGGGCGGCAAGTGTTTTCGGTTGAAATCGGGCTCAAACGCGGGCAACCAGCCGAAATCGCCTGAAAATGAGGGTTATAAAAACAAACAAGACAAATTCTACCATCAATGCCGTCGGATGCCTGCTTTCCGAGCGTCCAAGTATCAACCATTGCTCGCGAATAGTCGTGGCAGGCACGTAAAATGTCGATGCTCTTCCGGAGTTGCGGCCTAAAAATGCCCAGTCGTTTGATCTTCCAGGAATCAGAGATTCTCTCCAAAAACCAACCGAAAGTTGGACATATCAGGCGGGTAATTTTGCACGAGCTTGTTGGCGACCCCACTGAGCGCCGGAGTCAACACCAGGATAGCCTAAATTACTAATTAAAAAATTCTGGATAACAACCTGCATGAAAGTGCGCAACCATCCAAAACGAGCAGCAATGGCCTTGGAGATCGCGGTCTACAAAATCATACAAAATTAAACAATTTTTACTGACCCCCTCCTTGTTCAGATGCGCCTCGGCCGACTGCAGCTCCTCAATAACATCGCGATGGACACGATCAGTCAACGGGAGATAGGGGATCGAGAAATTGAAGTCTTCCTAAAAACCAGAATTTAAACTTTGTACCAAAATACTTCTTCCGAAACCGCGGCCGTCTTCAGAATGGTCACCACATATTGTGCGATATGGGAAAAGGCATGCCCGAAAATACCCAATATCGGCGCATCAACCGCGTTCGGCTCGGTCAGCAAGACGTTGGTGAGCAACTAAAATTGAAGAAAATCAACAAATGATCGACGAAATGACTGACCGATTGCCCGATAGAATTTCCCTCGAGCCACGACACGAAAACGGCCATTGTTGCGTCCATTGTGGCAAGTATTTCATCGCCGGCCATTGAGAAGACCCCCTGGAACTCAATTTAAGATATTAGATCGATAAAATCACCTTTTCTCGACATGTTTCCAACCCAGCGGCTTTCTGATTTCTCTGCAGACCGACGTCCATCTTTGGATCCATCAGTTCGATGGCCGACATGGCTTCGGACAGCGAAAAATTTGTAGCCGCAGCGAGGCATCCCGGTCCGATCTCCTTGCAACCCAACAGGAACGCCTCGGTGATATCTTGACGATCCACAGCTTCTTTGTCACTCGATGGACACGCCATCTCTGCAAAATTTGGGTTTCAAAGAGCCGGTCAAGAAAAATTGGAGAGAAGATACAGTGTGTTCCAGAAGTCCAAAAAATAACCCTGTAATTAGATGAAATATGTTTGCGCGAGTCAACCGATTTGAGAAACCATAGAAAGAAAAAACCAAAAGCATTTATCAACATAATAATTACAAAAAGTGATCGAGATCAAGAAAATATGTTTTTGGGCGTCTCATGATAGCGTGGCAGCAATTCAAAGAGCCGCAGATCTCTCGCAGCGGCACTAGAATCAGACTCGAGCCGCAGCAGACTGCCATGTCCAAATGTCATCCTAAACGGCGTAAAATAAAAATTAAAAGCAACGTCATTGGGGGCTTTGTTTTATAGACCTACTCAGTAAACTTTCGAGGCTTCTGAAGCGTCATCAAGCTGACATCCGGTTTCGAGGGATCCATCTGAAAAAAGTTGTTTCAAAAGAACTGCAAAGATTTTGGATTGAGAAGATGGCACTTGCCTGTGCTTGGATGAATGCGCGAGAAAAGTCTTTCTCATCTTTCAGCTGTCTTAGTAATTCCATCTTCTCCCGAACCTGAATAATTTTAGTTTTTAGAAGCTCTTCTTTTTTCGAGGAACTAACCGATTCCTTCAGCTCAGCTTTAATCGTTGCCCGGGCCTCCATTTCAATGTTTTCCTTTCTAAACTCATCTCTAGCGATCCGTTTCCGTTCCAGTTGGTCAATATCTAGCCGGCATTTAGCTAGCATTTTCTTAAACAGATTAGATAATTATTCTATTAAGCAAGTTGTGGTACCTGTTTCTTGTCGGCGTGTTCCTCATCCAAGACCAGCTTCTTCTCCAAAAACTCTGTTCCATCATGGTTGAGGGCAAGGGCCCTTCTATCCTCCAACTTTAGAAAGCTTAGCATCTTTTCGAAGAGCTAACCTCTTTTAGGCGGGTTCGTAGGAGAAGCGGGCGAAGCTGGTTGAAGTGGTGTTCGGCGATGAGAACACGTTTCAAATGCTCTTGTCTGCGCTTTTCGAGCTCTGCCAAATCCGTGATTTCGGTATCTTAAATTGGATCGTGGATTTGAAGTCAAGTGGCCCTCGCAAACAAAGAATTCTTGAAACTTGCCAGAATCGTCCTCCTTTGTTGGGTCAGGTTCTTGGGAAGCAGAAGCGGTGGGTTGGCCCGGATCGTCGTTCATTGATTCTTCTTCAAAATAAAAGGTTAAATCAAGGAAAATGGGGGCAAGAAGAGGCTCTCAAAGAAAATGGTTGATTTTGAGTTGCCTAAGGGCGCATTACGCTATGATGGCTGGGGGTGGGGCGGGAAGAGAGAGCATAGAGAAAGGACGTGGAGTGCAATCTAATGTAGGCGGAGGAAGACTGACGCTTGCGAAGCTAAAGGTAACTGAATGCTATGTTTGCTGGCCATTTGAAAAGAACAGCTCGCTCACATTTATTCTGCACATATTCAGCACATGTTGGCCCGGCCCAGGGCACATGACTCGACCCGCATCGAAAGAAATCACAGAAAAGTATTCAAAACATCAAAGTGTTGATTCGCTCACAGCGTTTATTTTCCAGGATAAGACGCGGCGGCGTGACCCAGCCCACCGGAATATCCGCCTGAACCGGCTGAATACGAGGCAGCGGGGGCATTAGCGCCATGAGAGAACGAAGCCGATGGGGCTGCATCGCCGAAACGCTCGGGAGGCTGGTCACGTTTGGGGCAAGAGCAGTAAGCAGCGTCCGGTCCGTGATTACCACCTTGGCCTTCACCACCCTCATCTCCTGGCCGTCCACCGGAGCCCTGAAATATACGTAATTTAGAAGATTTCGGACCCTATTAGTACCTGGAATCCGGGTGTTCCATCGGGGCCAGTCGGTCCCTCCTTTCCGATCGGTCCATCCTTTCCATTTTCACCCTCTTCACCAGCCGGTCCAATATCTCCAGGAGGGCCTCGCATTCCCTTACGCGGTACTGGCTGCTCCATATCTTCGCCCTAAACCCCATCACCAGTCTTCAGATGCCTTTTCGTAGCTTACCCGAATGCCAGGATCTCCAGGCTTTCCATCAGCTCCAGGCGCTCCAGTTGGTCCCATTTCTCCCGGTGCTCCGGGATTTCCATCGGAGCCGGGCATTCCACCGGTACCTCTTGCTCCCCTCATTCCGCGCATACCCGGCTTTCCGGTGGGTCCGGCCTCGCCAGGTTTGCCCGTCGGGCATGTGATGCACCCTGGAAATCAATTTGTTGCTCCTGTTTTGGTTCTTTCGCATTATCGGGGGGGGGGAGGGAGGGAGAAATTTTTTTTTGAAAAACTCAAGTAGCAGAAGTGTGCTGTTTTTTACTATTACTAGACGTAAAATTACAAATTTTACTAAAAAGAGACAAAACAATAGCGATTTTGCGAGCAAAAATGGCCGTTTTTCGCCCAAAAATTAAGACTTTCCAAAAAATCCAAACTTTTCTTGCTATTCACCCTGAACCCACCGACAAATGGGGCATTCTGGAAGTTGCCAGCATCTTCTCCAGGAACACCATCTCTTCCTGGGAATCCAGGAGGTCCCTCGTATCCGGGTGATCCCATTGGACCTGCCGGTCCAGCCGGGCATCCTCCAGACACGTCGTCTTCGCCTCCGTTTGCACCATTCCCGCCGCTTGCCCCGTTTCCGGCGCTGCATTCTAAAGTGTATCTTTAGTATAGTTAATCCATGCAGTGACGTACGGCATAGAGCTTGTGGGGCTGCGTTGACCCCCTGGGCTTCGTAGTTTCCGTACTTGTCACGTCCTTGACGACGTTGTCTCGTTGATGGAGTGGCCGCACCGAGGCCTAACATTTCTGCCCAAAGCTCGTCGGAGGTGACCTGAGAGGGGTAATAATTTAGGGTTCTTTCGTATTATCGGGGGCAGGGGGGGGGGGGGTAGGGGAACGAACTTTGTTCTATAAGCCTAGAAATGTCTAGTTTAATAGCATGTGTCTTAATAATTTTTACTAAGCTATAACTATACTTCAACTAGAAAAACTATCCACAAACTTAAAAAAAATGTCGGTGAAAAAAAAAGATATTTTCGACACTGACGTTTTGGCATAGTAAAAACAATTTAGAAACACTTCCACTATTTTTATTTGAAAAATAGATACTAAGAAAAAAAAGTTTGTTTCCCCCCCTGATAATGCAAAAGAACCTGATTTCAATAGAGTTGATTCGTACCTTAAATTGTCCCATGTCCGTCTCAAGCTCGAACCACATTGATTGGACATCTGTGTAGATGCTAAACATATTTTTATAATAGTAATTTGAGAATTAGCGCGGTTCTTTTGGAGACCTACTTGAAGATGGCGATGAGCGATAGAATGAGGGTGAAGCTACTGAAGCAGAGCGCCCCGGCAGTCGCCTTCGAGACGCTCATCGCGAATGGATGGCTCTGAGGGGGATCGGGTAGAGGATGAGGTTTTATATAGAAGACGACAGATAAGAGAGAAAGAAGGAGAATACCGGTAAGTGTTTTGTGGGAGAGATTGGGCAGTAATGAGAACAGGTTCGACCCTTGCTCTGTCAGCCCCTATCTAGAGCAGCGGACAGCAGCACCCCTTACGATTTGGCGATGGGTGGCGGATTTTAAAGGAGTTGGAAAGATCTATCTATCATAATATCGAAATTCATAAGGTCCAAAATTATCATGCCGAAATGTCATATTCCGAAATTTCATAATGTCGAAATTCAATAGGTCGAAATTTTTTACATAGGATTCGGGGTTTTTCCGAAAAATTGACTTGCGTAAATTTCGACGTTCTGACATTCGGAATTGTGTAATTTCGGCCTTATAGATTTCGACATTATGATTTTCGACATTTTGAAAGAAACCTGATCGGGACTTATTTTTTTTGCGAATGAAACATACCAGAAATTAAATTTGCAAGTTTAAAGCTCGATTTCGAAGATTTAGAAGTTTCGACAGAATCTTCCTCCAATTCCTCGAATCCCTCTACAAACCCCATTTCCGGTCATCGAATTGTATCTCCCGAAAATGACGTCGACAAAAAGCGTGTGACGCGAGCCCACGTATCCGTGGGATAATATTATTTGCGGCCGTGGCGGGACAGTCAGTGTCACTCCGCCAATACAACTCACACTCTCTTCGACGACAACAGGTGTTTTACGTTGTCCAATTAATCGATTGATTACGATAGCGTAGAGTAAAAGATGATGAACGTTTTGAGGGTGAAAAATCCCATGTTGCGAGCCTTATTTACAGCTTGCGGAAAGGGCAGGTGTTTTCCCCACCGCCCATTTCATCTACCCACCCCCATTTTGAGCTATTGATGAATGGATTTTGCTGCACAGCGCTTTGCTACAACATCGAAAACAAGTTTATATCTTTTTAGCTAACTTGTAAGGCTTTCAAACGGCTCAAGCTTGTAGAGAACTCTTCGTTTTTCTACAAGCATGAGCCGTTTGAAAGCCTTAAAAGCCTTCTTACACTACTTGTTCGTTTTTCCTTATTTTGCCCGTAGCAATCGAAGCCTAGGCGCCTAGTGGCTACAATCCACAGCTGTCTGCTGCCTCAATATAAAAATTATAGATGACCGGTTCCTTCCCCGAAGCCTCGGTTTCCCCCGTAATTTTCATTCTTTCTCGCTTCATCAAATTTTGCATTTTGCAACAAGGGCGTCCTCGTGAAATAAGCGTTTCCCGGTCCCTTTAACCGATACATCAAGAAGCTGGCGTTGTTTGAGGCCACTTCCCGGTTTTCTTGCTATAATCGCCAAAAGGCCCATTTGCCATTTTGCGGGCCCGAAACCCCATTAGGGCGAGGGAGGGCGGGGGCCGGGGCGTCGAGTTATAAAGCCTGCGATTTCCGGGTCTCGCTTTCAATCTGGTTCCTAAAATCAATTTTTTTGTGTTCCCTTGCTTTAACCCCAGGAAACTGCTATTCTACGTGGGGATGGCGTTGGAGCAGTTCTTCGAGAATCCCACTGGAAACCCCGAAGATCATATCGACGTCATTCAGTTTATTAAAACGCTTAAAAAGGTAGAACAAATCAACTTGTTGCTATTTTTTGCTATGCGAATGATTTGTAGATTGAGCCAGATGATAGACGACCACCCCAACAAGCCACCCCTCCTTCAACCCCGTACGTTATCATTGGGTTTATGACAAAATAGGAAGACGAGAATTTTTTATAGAGATACCACAGAGAAACCGGTCGTTGAGACATCGAGCCAATTGTCGAATGGCCATCCTCATAAGAAGGGCATGGAAAAGCGGTAGGGATTAATTTTCGAAAAACTAGTGGAAAATCTCAGAATAAGCGCCAGCGATCTTCTTCTTGCCGCGCGTAAGAAATTTTCGCTGTCGAAGAAAGAGCCGGCATTCCATTCGCTTGATCTACCGGAAGGAGAGGATCAGGTAGGCCGCAAAACACCTTTTAAAGGGATATCGACAGCTGCTCTTTGTAGTCAGTATCCTTTAGGAGGAATGCTGCTCGAGTCAGCGAGATCTCCTCCGTATGCCCCAGATCAACAATCTACGAGCCGAAGACCGGAAGGGCGGATCTGAGCCGGCCAATTTGTCACGGCACTGATAAATATTTTCAACAATATTTCACCGGGCAGGCGAGCAGAGAACCTTCGAGAAATCAGATTGCATAGCACCGGACTGGTCGACCTTTTTAAGGTTTCTATAGTAACCCATTGCTCTTTTGCAGCGCGCGGTTTTCAGCATTTGATTTTTTGTATAATTCATTTTATGCGACCAAAGAGCTTGGAGAGGACGAGAAATAAGAAATTTTTTGAAGAAGAGAATACTGTTCAAAAAGATACCCGGACAGAAGCTTCGTCACTGGGGGGAGACACAAAATGCTAAAAAAAACCAAGTAATTAACGAAAATAGGTGTCTAGCAATCCAAATTTGGTTTGTAATCAAGAAAATTATTATTGTTCGATTAAAGGGGCAGCGCCCTCAATCAGAATCAGAATTGTTGAGCGAATGTTTGGGGGGAGATGAAGGGAGGAGAAGTGGGCGACATATTGCATTTTAGTATACAAACCGTATCTTGTACAGAATCGGAATATCATTGTCTAGCCTATGAAGGTCTAGGTTATTCGTGTGAGATGGGTAGAAAATCTTGATTAAACGTCTCGGCAAGGTAGGTCCACCAGTAGAGTAGCTGAAATGGGGTTTACTGACTTCTTAATGCCCAAATAATCTTTGCTAGATTGCCTTGATCGATTTAGAATGGGAGAGGCTCAAAACATACGTTAAAAAGCGTGAAGGCCAGTGGAAAACAGACGATGGACATTTTGTCGATAGCTTCTGGATGGAAACGGGCTAGACAACCGGGTGGTTCCTCGCCATGACCATCATCTGGAGGAGCCCCGCCCACCTATAAATGAAGCGTCAAGGTGGGGAGGTGCTGAACAGAACCTGTTCCAATGTTAACGGTGTCGCAACGTCAAAATTATGCATGTGGTAATGGAGTGGAGGGGGTGCGGCACGATAAGCATCGCTGAAAAGAGGCATTGGCCTGATGGTACACAAACTAAGGTATCTGGGGGTAAATTTCTAATTCTAAAAGTACCTGACAGGTGGCCCATCAACTGCCGTCTCTCGGATAGTCCCGTTGCTGACAAGGGATTCGCGTAGAATGGCTTAATAATTGTTTTTGCTTTTGGTTTATGTGACTAACTGCCATTCGGATGATGAGGTGTACGGTTTCGACATCCTCCGTTAGCATAGACTGCTGCCCTAGCCCGTGATTCACGACGAGGGCTTCGCGAGGATCCGCTAAATGTTGAGGTTAAGATCATATAAGTCATTTCAACGAAATTATTGAAATAATTTGCTATCATAATTTCGAAATTCATGATGTCGAGATTTCATAATGCCGAAATTCAAAAGGTCGAATTTTTTTGCATAGGATTCAGGGGTTTTCCGAGAAATTAGCTTTCTGAATGAACCAGTTCATTCTGAATGTTGTCATTATAAAATTTCGACATCTGAAATTTCGACATTATGGATTTTGACATTATGATTTTCGAAATTTTGAAAGAAACCGATGTGAAATACAGCTTCCAACTTGCCTATTTTGACATCGCGTGATATAACAGACAATTGCCAGCTCAACCATCGTTCCGAAAACGAACGAGATGCAACCCAGCATCCACACATCCATTGCTAAAATTTAAACGGCGTCAGAGTGAACAAGCGATCTCAGAATTTGCAGAATCTTGACGTTACCTTTAACGTAGGAAACCCGCGGCAAATTCTTAAGGATATTCCCAAACTGGAATGTGAGCGCGAGAAGCGATGAGATCCCGACCGTCGTCCGGGCCGGCTAGAAAAACTAACGTTTTTGTCGATTTGAAAAAGTGAAAGCGTAGGGACAGCCGTACAGAAAGTAAGGGCTACTCATCTGGGATAGCCCCCCTTCCATTCACCTTCTAGCATTCCGTTTAAAAAGCTTTTGCGTTGCGCTGATAGGCTTTCATACAATTTGATAGATGTAAGAAGTTAGCACTCGAAACGGAAATGATTGTGAGTGGAAGAGGGGGCCTACCAGGCTCGTCAAATGGCCTCTAGATCGCCCCGATGGTGACTGCAAATGGGAGCCATTTTAATTTAGCGGAAAGCGCCTATTTTATAGTTATCCATCGATTCTGAGTGCTAGTAAATCGATCAATCTCAATCGTGGTCCAGCTTGATGGTTGAATCAGAAAACGCACCAGAGCCTTGGGCTCCATACAGAATGATACCCATGAGACGATGATTGTAAGATAGGTTGGCACGTAGGCTTGAATTATATAGAAGCCATAACGTCGCTTGAACGTGAATGTCACCTAAAAGAAACGGTTGAAGCTCCGCTCGGCCATTCCGGGTGGTAATCAAAGTTTCACTAACCATTAATTGATCCCAATATCCATTCGGATATAGCAATGTATCCCGTTTAGTATTGTAGTTGACGAGATCAAAGTCTGGCAGCAAGATCTCCTAAATGTGTTTTTTTGAGATTTCCGACTCAAGCTTTCCAAGTCGGCTTTGGAGGTGAAGAATTACCTTCATTAACGTCAACGGCTCTTCCATCCAATGGAGTTCGACCTCTTCGGAGTTGTGAGAATAAGACTCGAATATTAGTTCGCTAAAGTGGGAACTAATGCCATTTCGAGCGAAACGAACCACTTTTGCACATCAAATGGGAAGCGCCGAAGGTCGAGCGCGCATGGCGCCTTCAAACTCAACCGGTGATTGACCCAGACAGTGCCATTCTGCAAAAAATCGCTATAGCTTTCGGTACTAGCTCTTTTTCTCTAAAATAAAGTATTATAAGCGTCTTTCCTTACTCATCAATGACGGACCGGGCCTTCGGGGGCATCAAAAGGCCTGTGCCGCCCTTTCCCAGGGGCGCCGGGCAAGCCCTTTCAGCTTTATTGCGCCAATCATTGTGTTTTCAAGTGTTATTACCAGTTTTCCTTCAATTATAAGTTTTGTAGCTTTGAATAAATTATTTGCTAAGTTTCTACGTTAATTTTAGGAGAAACGGCACCCCTCATGACTTCAGCAAAAAAAGAAGAGACCTTCTCGGAGCGCGCGACGCGAAAAAAGAAGTGTGTGACGTTGAATATAAGGATAGCAAGGGTAAATTTTCAAAAATATTTCTGTTTTGGGGGTTCTTAGTACGAGACTGGAAAATACTTTTGCTTTTTTCCTGGTGATCATGCGTGAAAATTCGACTTAACTTACTTCATAGAGGATGAACATCACATTTTCGGCCGGCGAGCGGTGAATCATCGTGTTTTTCGAGTTTATAATGCATGTATTGGGGGTCCAAACATTTTTCAAGTGCCTAGAATTGTTGTGGTGTCTTGCAGTAAGAGCTGGAGTCCTTTACTTGTTCTCCATAGTGACATTTCGCTTGCAAGCGGGTAGATGGGCGAATGCCAGCGCCGGATCGTGCCAGAGCTGTGTGAACAAAATTTCGATCTCGAAATCTGATGTGAGTTCGTTCAGGGATGACATATCCTGGAAGGGCCAATGGATTAAAATCGTCAGTTTGAGGGTGAGAAATTAACTTTCGTGGTTATTTTCCGAACCTGGACATGCAATTCGATATTGACAATGACTGCGTCTTCGGCTTCTGGCAGCATTCGAGTATAGTTTGCGAGCACAGTTTCGACGATTCTTCCCTCACTCCATGAAGTTGGAGGGCACTTTCGTCGCTTCCCCTTGGCCTAGAGGAAAAACGTGATTTGCGAACATTAATGCGCTTACCTGGGTATATCCCAGATGAAGGAGTAGCACGGCAAGGAAAAGCCGCCACCGCATCACCGGGCACGCATCAGTAGGGCTCTGGAAATGGCGTTCGCTAGTTTATAGGGTTCATATAAATTTCGGGGAGAACGCTTAATAAACGGAAAATTAAGAAATGATCGTTAATAAAAGGCATTCTTATGGCTAGCTTGAGCCCTTTGAAAGGCGCGAATGGTTGCGAATCCACTACAGGAATAGAAAACGGAAGAGGCCTCTGATGATGTATTTCTTGCGTCGGGGTGGGGACATCTCCCCGGGAGACCTCACGAATTGACGATCAAATGGCCCGATGGCCCGTATTTTAGAGTGGCACGGAACGGGAGGAACGGCATTCACTTGTTTCAGCTGTCATCTTTGCACTGATGACGTGCCAGTGAATTTGGCAAACCCCCCGGAATTTTGCGCTGCCGTTTTCGAAAACGTTTAAGGAGAATAATTTAAGTTTGCTTCGATTTATTGGAAAGAGTTGTGTTCGAAAAATATGGCCCCGGGAGCAGGAAGGCGGAAATGGAGGTCTATATGGAGGAAGGGATGGGGGATGTCCGTGACAGCCCACCCGACGCGTCACTCTAATACCCAAATAAGGGCTGACGGACACTTTTCTACTTCTCAAGTGCGAGGGAAGAAGTTGCAAGGGAGTAGAGGCACTTAAAGGAGCATGTGAGGCGGGCTATCGATTAAGGGGATATTGTCTGCAGTACGTCTGATTCCTTTAATGTCTCCAGAACCCCTTCTATATGAAGAAGCGATGTTCTGAGGGCATGGGCTTAATCTTTGAGCGGTTCCCTAGGCATCCCGCACACCCCGTGGCCTCACCCAAATCAGATGGCGAACGGAATTAAAGCGACGGCCGGCCAATTGGCAACAACCCAGTTGACGAGTCACAAAGTGAACTCTCGAACGCATGAATTTGACGTTTCTAAGTATAAAAGTAAGGGGAAAGATTCAATAGAAACTTTTCTGCGATGACCGTAGTCTATCGCGATCCCGTGAGAAGGAGCAGAGGAAGGGAAACGAAGTTAATTGCGCATGTTGCCTGGGGGCACGAGAGCTTTGTGCAGGGGGGGGGCTCTTTGCCAGCCACATCTCCACACATCTATTCTCTGCTAAATGAATCGGCTGAGGTAGTTGCAAGAGTATTCGATTATATTGGATATTCGAGGACGATACTTCGAGGGATCAGAAAGATACTTTAGGGATAGCAGCTGAAAAGTTGGTGCTTACAGATGGGGATTGCCTGCAACATGGCCATTAATTCGTCCCACACGATGTTGATGTTACCTCGTCGTTCTACATTTCCCTTAGACGTGAGAGAATTCAAGGTGGATGCCCCTGCCAGTAGAGAGTAGCGGACGTCACAGCCCTCCCCCATCCGGCTAGAAGGTAATCAGTGGATTGACCCGAGCAGTCTCCCACCTTCTCTCCGCCCGCCTTCACCCAAAAAGCGGAGGGCTTCCCCCTGCAAATTTTCTACGAAATACCAAAGCGCCAAAAAGGGCGAGCTTTTACCTGCAGAAAATGAAGCTAGGTGGAGAGAGAGATATAGAAGGCTATGACTCTTCCGTATTCTATCAAGTGCGGGGCAGGCAAAGTGATGTCTTTGCGTGGTAAAAGAAAGGAGTTTCTGATGGAACCAATTTGCAACCGGTGAAGCGCAAAAAATACGCTCGCGACCTCTGGGCCGGAAGCGAGGCTTTCCGTCTGATGAGCGGATTCTGCCGGAATGATTTTGGCCGCCGTGTGCCTTTGGAGATTGTGGAAGTAGATTTTATGGGGGGGGAGATCATTACTTCTAAAATCATTGCTTCTAGAAGCTATTACTTCGAAAAATCATTACCTCTAAAATCGTTACTTCTAAACGTGTTCTGACGACTATCAATTTTTGGCTGATTTGGTCATATTTATTCGCAAAACGCCGCTAAGAATTTTAGAAATAATGACTTTTAGAAGTAAGTAATGATTTTAGAAGTCATGATTTTAGATGTAATAATGGATAGCCGACTTTATGAAGAAAATAATCGTACTCAAACAATCTATTTTCAATCATGGAAAGAGAATAAAGATGTAGAAAGAGGGCAGCCTCGGGGGGTCTTCCGGTTGGTGTCGGTTTGGGGTGGGTTAAGCGAATTGGGATTGGAACCCCTCTTCCCAGACGGCGTTTCCCCCGATTCTCCAAAAGAGAAGGAACACAAAAAATAAACAAGCTTGGAAGACTAGAGAGTGACCCCGATTCGGGATGAACTTGTGGTTCAGCCAGTTTTTCTTTCACAACACGGCATGAAGTGAGGACTTGAGAAAGTGATCCGGGCCGAGAGTCTATTCCGTTTGATTCCTGTGGCCGGTGTCTCGTTGTCACTCACTCGGCAGTGGGCAACACTTGATGGACACAAGGGCAACGCGGCTATACAACACAGCCAGAAAGGGCAGCCATGGGGAGCATCGGGGGAAGGTTTTTGGGTTTTGCTCAAAGTTTCATAACCAAATATATGCGTTTTTCCGAAAGAATACGATAATATTTTGAATCCACTATTTTTAAAGCGTTCTTGGGACCCCAAAAAGAAAAGGCCGTCCAGCTAGCCGAACCACAATTTCTCCCATGCATAATCTGAAACCCAAGCACCGCAGGCAAGAGCACCAAGCACCCAAGTGGATCCGTGTTTTTTGGCCACCGGAATTTAGTCCGGCGTTGTCTAATAGGAGCCTTCAGAGGAGGGAGAGTGGGACTCCAACTGACAGAGACAAACATATGGGCTTACAGACAGACGCGCATTTTCCGCTCAGACTGCTCACAGCCAGAGGGGAAGAAGACTCGTTAGGCACCCAAAGCCTCTTTGCGGATATACCGCTTCTGCGACCAGGGAAACCCCGCGTGTGGTCTCTAGGTCTCCGAGAATCTCTCGAAAAACTTTGGCTCCTCCTCAGCACGGTGAATATGTTGATTAGCTAGCTAAGAAAAACTATAAAACACCTATTTTAAAATAAAGAGTGACAGCCCCGCTTCTTCCCCCGAAAGCTAGAAAATAGGGTTGATGCCCAATTTCCGGGCCAAAAAGGCTCTCAATATGGCTGCCAAACAGGTGCAACGGGCGGCCAATTTGTGGCCGACTAACGGCCAAACTCCGCGCCTCAAACATGATGACCGCCGGAAATTGGTGGCGTCAGATTCGATTTGAAGCGGATATGGGATAGGCCGAGAGGAAAATTAGCTGCGGAGATTTTTGAGATATTTGCCTGCAGGAATGATTTGCAATTGGGGGAGGGCCAATAGGGAGAGAGGACTAGGGGCAAAGGGGACACAAATCAGTCCCCAATCCATCATCATCATCACGAAGAGCAGAGGCAGGGAGAATTGGGTGGGGATTTGTCACAAATTAATCCCTCACGTCGTGTTTTTCCGTGTTTGATGGATATCGAAAGAGTAGAAGGGTAGCGAGTAGAGGATATCGAACACTCGTTGTCGCATAGGGATCAAGCTGGTTATTTTTATTTTGTAATTATAGTGACAGCAAAGTTCTAAAATAGAATAACGACATAATGGGACAAAGAGGGAACCAAAACTATGAAAGAGTCTTTATAAACGTTTCCAACTTAGAAGAAAACAAGGGCGCGCCGGACCTTTCTGAGTCGGGATTGCAGGAGGACAAGGAGGAAAAGCCGGCTGCCGAGACAAACCTTTGCCCTTCCTTTCGACCCCTCGGGGCACCGGAAGACATTAGGGGACTTTGCTCCCGAGAAGAGACGAAAAAAGAAAAGAAAGGAAAGGATGGACTCAATCTGCTAATTGACAGACTTCGAGATGGGCATGGTGAAAGCACATAGCAGAAGGAGGGGCGAATATTATAGAGAGTGTGCTTTGAAGGAGTTGGCTTCAAATGTTAATTTATGGCCAGTCGGCGGCATCATTGCCCGGCTATAAGCGAGTCGGAAATGAAGGGCCGCCATCGAGAGGCAGTTAAAACGGCGGATCCCAGATGGAAGTTTTGTAGGGAGGACATTACAGCTTTTGGAGAGAGTCTTTTCGGCCGGCTACCCAATCAAAGCCCTCAAGCTCATTCCATTAAAAGAGGTTGAGGGAGAGGGGGGGGAAGGCTTTGATCAGACCGAAAAGGGGCACGCGAACAGTCATTGGGTCATGTTTCATTGAAAGGCAGAACAAAACCGATTATTTAGAAATGCCCGACGTACTCTGAAAATGTCTAATTAGGTACTTGTTGCCGTCTTTTCGGGACAAACAAAACCAACACAGAAGCCAACAATTCACCCTGGTATGAAAGATGACTTTGCAGCGGATTGGAGGGAGGGGAACGGAGGGTGAACCAGGCGAGAAATGTGGAATGAGGCGTTTTTCGTGGTTCTTGAGGGGTCGAGGTGGGGAACGTGGGAATATGGACACACCTTTTGACTCGCGGGGATTTCGTGTATTCCTTGGGACGGCTAAGGAAGTTGCAATCGAAGATTATTTGGGGGTGGGCAGACCGGCCACTTTGGGTGGACGGCCAGTCATGTCCATGTTTTCTAGAGAAAGACATGCACAATGCTAAATACAATAATATCGATCGATGGTTTTGCGCGGCTTGGAATTTGTGCATTGAACATGCTCCCCGGGCCCCTTATTGGTGCTCAAGCTCTGCGAGGCCTGATATTCAATGTGTATGTGTGAGGGGGCAATGTAAGAGCCTGTTTGTGCCCTGAGGGCATGTGTATGTCGATGTGATAAATGGCGCAATTCCCTTCCAGAACACCGTCCATTATCCCCGCTCTCTCTCTCTCGCTCTCTCTCTCTCTCTCTCTCTCTCCTCCTTCCGTTTTGGATGATGTTCTGCCCTTCCCCCCCGAACGAATGAGAACCCTAACAAATTACCATTCACGGCCGGAGGGTCCCTCGGCGCTCACCCGACGATTTTGACCTGGGGTTTGGCCGGCGGGAAATTTGCAAGATAGTGAATGCATTCACTATAGCGAGATTAATACTTCAGGAAAAACAGCTTTAAAGGGGTAAGGAAGCCCCAGTAGATCATGGCTAATCTATAATTGGAAGCAAGCCAACCGGCAGTGCTAATTCCAAAAATGAGAGAGGGCGGGGCGAGCCAGGGAGGAGCAGAGAAGACCTATGCAGATTTTAGAATTAATGCACGTCTTATACTAATTCACCTGAGCCTTCATGATCCCTTTAAATAGCGTTTGTTGTTTGAGCATTTGTAACCTCAAAATGGAAACTTGTGGCGTGAAAAATATGGGCCAGCATGGGGAAAAGGTGGGGCGAGTGTACCTCCGCGAGAATTCGATTTACGGTCAGGCCCGGGGCCGCAAGACATAAGTTGATAGATTCTGGGATAAGACGGATATTTCGCCAGGCTTTTGGACCTTCAAGGTACCGCGCTACGTAGGGGGAATTCCTTCATTCCTCAAAAAAAATAGTCAGCGGATGAAATAGACTGAAATTAATCGGAATCACTTTTCCGCGTGCCTATTAACAAAAATAAAAGCAAAGATCAATTGGCATGAGTTGAGGCGGCCAGATTCTTTCCAGTTTATTTTTCTGGAAAAGTCTGGACAATGGCCTGGAGGGGCCACTGGGGGGAAGCGGATAGGAAGTAACGTGATCCGAGGCCATGCTTTAGCACCTTCTTTCTTCTCTCTTCATACTTTCCCCTTCTCAACACATCCAAAGCTATATGGATATGCCTAGGGTGTGGTGGCGGAGCCGGGAGAATTACTTGAGGCGATTTGGATCGAAGGTTTTTTGGAGAAAATAAGGCAAGACCCTGGATACTTTAAAATTTGGACCCGGAATCGGGATTAGGCAAGTGAGCACCGAGACAATCTGAAGGGCTCGCGAGGGGAGGGAGTGTTTCTCCCCTCGTTGAGCATTCTCCGCTTCTACACAACTCCATTCGATTAGGAAGGCGTGTGAAGGGGAGACTGGGCTTACGGCGACGCTCTTCAGTGCACCCTGCTTTTGAAAACGCGTGAGAGATCAATAGGTTTTGCCGAAAACCTATGGTGATACGTGCAGAATCGAAATTTCACCGTATAGGCGATCTGGACAGGATTGCGAAATTTGGCGGTTTTTAAATATTGCCCTGGACCTACCGTACCCTCGGACAAACGACAGCAAAAGGGGAAGAGTCTAGAACCCGCACCGAGACCTACATCAGTTGCCAGGAGGAGAGGTGGAATCGGATTGAGCCTCTTCCTCCCCCCCTTTCTATCCCTCCATGTTGAGACGGGTCATTCGTATCGGGCTTAAATGGGCTGTTTTTGTGGGTGCCGAGAGGGCCCTAAAGGGATGGAGAAGGGAATGGATGGCCCTGGCTGACTGACAGCATTCATTTGCAACATGGGATTAGAACGGAGGAGGGGGGGGAGTGCTTTCGAAGGAAGGCATGGGCGCTCGATACCAGGAAAAACAATGATATTTGAGGGGAAGAAAGGCTGAAGACATGCTTCTTCCTGTCCGTGGGTGGCCCATCCCCAGCCACATTTCCCAGTTTATTGCCTGCCAATATCTCCTTCGAGGGGATCTATTGCCTGTTTCGCGCGCTAGAAATCGTGAAGAAGATGAATTGTCAGTGTTCTGTAATTCGAAGACATTTATTCGATTTATTTGATCTTGAATGGTACGCTGGACTACTCTGCAATCGTCAAATACTGCTCCTTTCGTTCTGGCATCATGTGGCGACGAACCTTAAAGAGAGAGGTTCTCGAATTTCAGATAATGCCGAAATTCAGCCTGAATCTGCGATTGCACCTACCGAATGAGTAGCGATCATCGCGATCGAGGACAGGGCCAGAATGACACCTGAGAAGACGGTGGTTTTCGTCTCGAGACTTTCGCGAAGGCTGCGACGGCGGGTACGCTCGCAGATGAATACTGAAGGTTGGGTATAGGTAGTGAGAGAATGAGCGAGAGAGAGAGAGAGAGAGAGAGAGAGAGAGAGAGAGAGGAGAGAGAAAGAGAGAGAGAGGCGGCGAGAGAGAATCCATTAATGTATTTACAAGACCTACAGTTGCTCTTTGGCCCATACGGCTCGGCCTGGAAATCGGGTGGAAAGATGAGGACGACATCCATATATCCCTTGCTCGATAGCGTCACGTTTAGCTTATCCTGATAATCCAAAATTTATGGCTAAATTGATTCTAACCAACCCGACAAACAAATCGTTGATTGAGGGGTGCGGCAATATTCGATGAGGTGCCTTCGAAGGAAATCTTTTCCTTCCCATAGCTCTCTCCATATTCCACAGACGAGAGCTGCCAGCGGAGTTCCTCGTACTGCTTCACCCATACGTTTTTCTAGCGAATTTTTTGAATTCTAGGGTTGTTGAAATGGGAATACCACATGGAAGGAGAAGCGTAGCGTTTTTGTTCTGTTGTTATGACGGATGGTGGCGGCGAGGAAGACATTTCCACGAAGCCCTTCCGAACAATCGCCTGCCAGCGTGGCTTCAGAAAAATCATACTGAGAGAGGAATGAATGTAGCGTTGGATCAACCTACCGGGATCGTGTCATTGGTGCCAATATTTGGATTCATGATGAGAACGTTCGCAGGAAGACTCATGCACGTCTTTCCATCCATCGTGCGGAGGCCCATCTACGATTTTGATGTTAGAGAGGCAGTGTCGCAATTGCCTTGCCTGGGAATGTGTCTCGTCGTAGAACGGATTGTAGGAAGGTTTTGGAGGCAGCGAGGTAGTAGTTATATTGTTTCCCCTTCGCGCAGCCAACGCATCTCCCAATAGAGCAGCTAAATTCAGTTTTTTGAGCAGAGGGTTAGCCACCGCATCGTCCGGATTGACATTTGGATTCTAGGGCCAAGCTCGGGTTCAAAAACCCACACTTTTAACGGGAACACACCTGTCATCCACATCCACAGACCTGTCAGGGCATACAGCTGCTTATAGAGCGTCTCGTTCATCCTGAAATATGGATGGCTAGCAGCGAATTTTTATAAGCAAAAAATTCGATACTCGAGTTGGATTGAAATTAGCAATTAGCAAAATTAGCAGAGATTGTGAAAGTCTATTGATTTTTCTAGGCAAGTTTTCAGGTCGGGAAAAGCGGGAAATCCATTGAAAAAAGAGGCTCAATATTTTCGGGGGGTGGATGGGAGGGCGGCGCTCATTTTGGTGAGGTTTGTCCCTGCAACCCTTAGGGCCCATCCTAAGCCCCGGCGAGACGCGCATCGGCCCAAGAGGTGCGGCCCCTTCATAATGCCCTGACAAGAGGGGTTATTTGAAAAAGGGCTCACGATCGACGCAAACGGAAAGATAATATGAAGTTCCATTAAAACGAATTTTTTGAACAAGCGCTTGTGTACTTTGTTTTGCGTATTTATAAAGTAAAAGTAATTTATCTACAAAAAAATGGGTTCATTAATCATCTGCCTGCCATATATCCGCATCGGCGTTCCCCCCATTTTGGACCGGATCCTCGGGAGCAGCGTCCTGGAAAACCGATTTTAGGGTTCTGTTTTCTAAAAACCTGTACCTCATCCTCCTCTTCAATTCTATCAGCTTGTTGCCGCTGTACCGTCATTGGCCGCTTCGCTGCCGTTTCCGCTTCCATTTCCTTCATCTTCTCGGCTGCCTCCGCCTGCATCTTCTCCAGCTTCTCCGTAGTTAACGTCTACAATATCCAGTTTAGTCAAGGTTTCAATAAATTACTTTAATTTTCATACCTTGAGCGGGATAAGGCGCGGCTTGCAAAATATTGGCGACAGCGAGTCTTCGTTGAATAGAAGGGCATCCAAGGGTCCTAGCGCCTCTTTGAGATCCCCAATTTCCATTAGAATACGTAAATGGGGGTCGATAGACCAAATAATGATCGAAACTTTGATTCGCTAGAAAATAAGAAAGGCGAAAACGTCCATGACTACCCCCTTGCCACTTGGTTACCATGGCGACTCGTCTGCCCGAAAGGCTACGCGTCGTTCCAAATTACGCGGTTTCGGTGCTGGGAAGGCTAATCAGATACCGTATCATCCGTACTAAAGAAGAGCTTTGGAGATGAAATTAAACTTGAAATGAGCCTATAAAATTCATTTTTTTTACAGGGCTCTTCGGCTGGCGTAACGCGCACTGACGGCTACTCAAGGATCTCTGCCAGCCTGCCCCACCCTTCACTGCCTGGTTGAAGTGAAAACGTGATAGTAGGTTCCAGCTTTTCTATGACAACTTTTCGATTCTAGATTTGTGAGCCTGAGAAGGGATCTGTGATAAAGCAGCCGCGACGAATCAACGACCTCTTCCCCAATGGTTGTGCTCGTAGGCGCTGCGCAATCGATCGATCGATTGGTTTTGAGGTTGATGGGCAAGAAGCGAATAAGTAGGGAGCTTGGGGATTTTTGATTTATTAATCTTTTTATTAATGGATTGGGATTTTTTTGATCAAATAATAGGCTAGCAGAGAATATTTGGAAATTATGAATGGAGTTATTTTTTTGCATATTATGTTTATTTTTCGTTTGAACAGATTTAAATTTGATCAACTCGTCGAGCATCGTTCTTGAGATAATCAATTGATTTCTAAGCAATTTCACGCAAGCCTATTATATTCCGACAGGCGGTTTAAATTTGCCGTCATGGTGTATCGGAGCGTACGTCATCTTCACAAGTGAACCATCGGGCCAGAATAGCTGTAAATATGTAGAGTATTATGCTGTGCTTTCTTTAGTTACTTTGTGCTCCTCGGGTATCCATCGTAGCATAGCCGAATTCTGATCGTTAACGGAATACGAGGGGCAGAAACCCCGTTTTTCTTCCGTTCGTCGTAGCATCTCGTAGAAGACAATGTTTCTTTAATCCGGGATCTTTGTAATTATCTGCTCAACCTACCGAAAGCCCTTTCCTCGATGCTCGGGTGCTGTCCAGAGTCCTGATAACATTCCATAGTATTCCAGGAAACAGAAAGCCACCGGAAGACCCGTTTTGTCGTCGATTAGGGCTGCGCTCGGCTCCTCGAAACGGAGCCTTAACCGGAATTTGACTTTTTAGGCAATTCGACGCTACTTTAGGGCCTCTTCCTCTCCCTCTTCTGAATATTTCCACGTATCGGCCACATAAAGAGCATCATTGGCATTTAGGGGTCGCAACGTGAACCTGAATCAACACTATATTTTTCTAACAGATTCGAACCCATGGGGAATTGGTGGAATTTTGTGAAATGGTTGTGACGATGGCGGGACGAGTATGAGATAAGGTGCCTGATGGCCGTGTCCCACCCCACATTCCGCCAGCACAGCTAGCGACTGGAATTTCAGGGCGAAATGAGTTTGCCGCGAAAACCGACCTCTTTTATCATAATCTCATCGACGAAAATTTGGCCTAGATTAGAATAGGAAATACCTAGGATTTCGTTTTGAAGGTGTTGGGAAGGAAACAAACCTTGAATTAGCACCGATTGGGCGAGAATCTGTCGAAGTCCTTTTGTATAGAGGTCAGCTTCGTACTCTCCGTCATGGCAGCCGAATAAAGCGGTTCTAGATTGGTTGGAAGCGAATTAAATATCGATAATCCATTTTACAAGCTATAGACAACACGGTAAAGGGCTCATGTTTCGTTTTTTATGTAAAATGAGACACGAACCTTTCAGAAAAGCGCTGAATACACAGCCAATAGGTGGCAGCGTGCCCCTTGAAGGAATAAATTTCCAATTCGGCCGTTGGGAACATATTTCGAAGCTGAAACGCTAACTGGTACTCTTCTAACCCCTACCGTGAAAGCGATGGATGCCGAAATGACGTCCATTCTCGGGAAGCAGCTCGTAGCTTCTTGCGCTTTGACTAGGGCTTCACGAGTCTCATATCGATGAATGAAGGGTATGTCACGCATTACGTTTGAAGAAACAGTAGACTGGCTAGCAGAATTTCGCGGGATTTCTAGGTGTAAAAGTGAAAATATGGTGTGATTTGGCCCAAGAGCTCCCCGCTCCGTGTCGTCGAAAGGTATGAGAAACGATCGGGGAATGGGGGATATCAGTCATCCGGTCTTTTTTACTCTTTCTTCTTTTCTTGTCTCTATCATTTTTAATGTTCGTCATTGGGGGAACCCCAGCTGGAACCGAAAAATTAATTTGAAAAATGACAGCCATTTTCTTTCGTACTCTATGGAGAAGTTGAGAAACTCGTAAAAGGAAAAATTGAAATACGAACTATTTTCTGGATCTCTGCTCATCTCTTCTCTAATAATTAATAATTTCCATACTGCACAACGTAGTGGTTTGTGGTGTTGTGTGTATATTGAGAATTTGTATGTGTGTGTCCTATCCTTCTCCGATAGTTGCCATGTCCCCCTCCTCTTCCTCTCCTCCTGCCGAAACTCGCGAAATCTGATTTGGTCGCGACTTCAATTGACCCCTACCCGCTTGCTGACACCCTCCCCTCCATTCCCTTCTTTGCAGCGATTCCCCAAGCGCCTCCGCACGTCGCATACGCGCTTTTTGATTTTGTTGATATCGTGCTAATCTAGCTACTTTTTTGAAGGTCGGATCCATCGAAAACTTTTTCCAAGTACGGGCTTCCTATTTTCCAGTGCCTTCCGAGATGAATAGTAGGGATGTCCATCTGTTTGTCTCAGTCTATTCGTCTGTCTGTCTATCTGTCATATCCCTCCCTCCATCCCCCAGCGGCAACTCCTTGTCGTCCGTTTTTGTCACCACCCTATACGCATCACAAAGCTGCCCGTGCTTTGCAGAAACGGGTTCTTCCCCCCAATTTGCATATGTTTATGATGCGATGCTGGTGCTTGCTCTGTTCTGTGTCTGTGGTGCAAGAATCAGTCTGTCCTCCCGAACCTCTAGTATCAATCCGTTAGCCGTCGTGTGAATTGAATCGGAACATGGCCCCCCCGGGTGTGTGCCTTCCTTTCCGCCCACCCTCCGGCTGATCGAATCTCGACCGGGTGCCTGCCTATCCACCTCATGCCCCCAGGGCACATTCTCACACCTCCCCCCTTCAACCCAACCACCCGATCTGGGTCGTAGAAAATCAGCTTCGGGGGAATATTTCTGAAACTCACAACTTTAGAATCTCTGATCTTCAGAATTTCGCAATTTCAGAAACTAGCATCACATCTGTTCTGGCATCAAGGGGAGCTCCGGAAATTCATGGGAATTGCAAGATTATGAAATTACGAAATTTTGAAGTTCTGAGATTTTGATTGCGAGATTTTGATATCAAATCCAGATTCTGCTTTAGAATCGAAACTATCGCAAAACGGCCCGACCTTAGTCCTTGCCCGGTCCACCTCTAAAAAGCAACTCGACTGGCTTCTTCTTTTCACACCCGGCTGTCAACAGCCATAGCGCTCGCTTAATGCCCCCCTCGAAAAGCGATGCCGAAAGGCCAAAGCCGGGCTGTGGTTGATAGGATGATGATGAATGGGTGATCATCAAGTGGAGAGATGGAAGGGATTGTAATTCTTCACTGGTTCCCCTCCCCCACCTGGCCTCTCTTCTCCTCCCTTCCCTCGTCCTCCATCCCTTGAATACCAGATTCCATACAATCACCAGCTTGGAATGGCCTCTTCTCCGCCCGGTCGGAGGTTGAATGGGTGGAACCAGTTTTGCTATAGGATCCTCCCTGCTGGCGATCCGTGTATTCCGCCACTACCAGCTCACGGTTTTCCCGGATTTTGTCGTTTCTGCATTTTGATTTGTTTTGGCCCCCTGCCAAGCTGCTCCTAAGCCTGTGGCTATGCTTAAGCTGAAGTCTTGCATAACCTGCCCTCGGCTTCGACCTTGCTCTATTTTTATTGCTTTCACTCGACATCTGTTCTTCCTCGCTGTCCATCCTCCTATGGGAATTGGTGCATGGTGTAGCTAGTTGTGACTGGGAGCGTAGAGAGAGCGAGAGAGAGAGTGAGAGTGAGAGAGCGAGAGCGAGACCCAGAGAAAGATAGGCAGTATGAGAATCGTGGGACGACTTTTGGCATGTGGGCCCTGCTGGCCGGCAAGTCCCCCCGTCTCGCGTAATATGATTATGGTAGAGAAGGGAGAGAAGGCGCTGGTGGAAGCTTTGTCGACGACCACCCAACACATTGGATACCCGTGAGAAGCGGGAGAGCCACACCGACCCGACCCTCGGTCATTTAGACGCTACTTGCCAAGCGCTTTCCAAAGTTTGGATATTACAGTACTTCGGGAAGCACCAAAAAGTGCATTTTTTTTGTCCTTCTCATATCCCTTATATCCCTTGTTAGTTGTTGCCCCCGTTTTTGTCTCCTTTTATTGGTGACTGAAGTGGAGGAGGGGGAGGCTCTTCATTGGAATAGCCTCGGGGCCGCATCATCCCATCCCTTCCAAATATCAAATAGGGACCCAGTGATGGGCCCCTCTGGCTCTCACTCTTTCCTCTCTACTACCTGAAAAGCGCCTCTTTTTTGAAGGACCGCCCCCTCTAGGTCGACCCCCTCCCATAAATATGCCCCTAATCGAAACATTAGATACCCTCCTCGTAATAATCGGCTCGATGTTGCCTCGGCTCTATCAATTCGCTATCGATTGGCCGCCGTTAACACTCTTGCCCTCACCTCGCCATTTTGGCTTTTACTTTACGGCTCGATCGGCGCAATTTCACGCCCGTCTCGGCGAATTATTCCCCGAGACCTCCGCCCCTTCAGAAACTTCAACCCACCATATGTCGAGAAAATTACTGAATACCTCTGCGGAGCGGGCGGCCCGAGTCTCTCTTCCCCTCCTTGTATGAGCCCTTCTCATTCCACTCGGGTAACAGGGGCGCACCACCCCGCTTAATTAAATTGGGCGCTTTTGTCGGCGGTGGGCACCAAATAGAATGGCCGACAATGGCTGTCATTTTACTCCCATTACGCCCCGCCAAATACCTTAACACTTCCAAGTATCTGGCCCCCGCCGACATCTGTTGACATAATTTCGCAAATGTCAAAGATTTCCGAGATCGGATTTGTTATCTTGCCCTTTATAAGTTTATAAGGGTTCCGTAAGCCGCTTTTGAGATAGGAATCTGCGGAATTTCAGAAGTATTGGAGTGCGGTTTCCGGCCCACGACCTTGCGGCTAAAAATGTCTCGCGAAACTTTGCCATTAACATTTGACGGTAGCGGGAGGTAGTAAGCAGGATCCCCGTCAATTTCTCGACTTCTCTGCCCTCTCTCTCCCTCTACGATATCTCTCCCTGCCCTCCGAGATAATGGAGTTGTCGGGGCTGAATTCGGGGGCTTTGTCCCCTCATTCCCCCGAATACCGTATCCATTTCCTTTGCCCTCCCGGCTGCCAATTCCCCTCAACCTATCGCCCTTCAGCTTCACGGCGAAAAGCATCGATTGAGGTGGTTTTTCGCATGGCAAACTAGCAAAGGTTCTTACGGAGTTTTGGTTAGCTTACAAGCGGACGTTTTTTAGTGACAATCGAGTTTCCGTCCGGGACCACGCCTATATTGCGCAGAATTTCTGCGCTGATTCCGAGCCTGTTTTCAAAATCAGCGAAATGATCAAATCGAAAAATAATGAAGCTTTTTAGAGCGGAAAAAGCAAACATTTGCCGAAACTGGGCCATTTTGGGCCTTCCTTAAAACTTAAAATTTCACTTAAAACTTTCCTCACCCTTTGAATATTATCGTTTCGTAGGTTTTGGAAAAAGGCTCGGAATCAGCGCCAAATTCTGCACAAGATAGGCTTGGTCCCGTACGGAAACTCGACTGTCACTAAAAAATCGTCTTCTTGTTAGACGAACTGCTAACGTCAAAGCTTGCAGTTATCGATCCCTCAGTTATTCTATGAGTTCCAACTTTTCAATGCGAACCGCTTTCCGACATCTGACTAGTTGAAAGTCTCGCCTCAATTCAAGCCTCCCCTTCTTTTTGCATGTGCCGAATGTCATCGGGTTGTTCTTTCGTGGCGGGTCCTACTCCCCATGGGGAATGCGTGTTCCTTTAATCCCCTCGCCTCGCCCTTTTTCTTTTCTTTCCCGTCGAAACGGAACGACAGAATGCGGCACTTTTTGAAGGTGAGGGGGGCTAGTGACTGGTAGATGTTCAACCTTTTTTCTGTGATCCCCAACCCCACTCATTCTACTGATTTATGCTGCCAGTCTAGGCTTTTGCTGTTCTTTTTCTGTCTGGTGGGTCTCTCGCTTGCTCGCTGCTGGGCGGGAGAAGTCCAGGTGTTTCTCCATATCGCTCGGAGGTAGCTGATCGCCTTTCGATTACTGGCTCCCTGTAATGGTTATATTATTACCGAATTACAGAGCATCATTAATAGTCACTGAAAATTATTTCCACGGGACTGATTGCGGGACTTTTGGCTTACTGGGCCCTTTAATGATTATACAATTAAGGGAAACTTTTCCTGATGATATTTCGCAAGTCTCTCTCTCTCTCTCTCTCTCTCTCTCTCTCTCTCTCTCCTCCGCGGGCCCCATGTGCCCCATTTGGCCCCCGATGGGATGGGATTTTTCACCTGGGACCCCCGGGCCCTACGCGACTGTACTCTCGACACATTTCAGGTGGCCCCTAACTTCTTGGCAGGGTCCCGCCAGGCGCGCGATTGTTATTGATCTCTTAATCGTCACTTGAAGTGCAGATTTTAGGAAATTAAAATCGACGTTTTCTTTTAGATGCTTCCCCGAGCTCTACTCTTTTTCCTCAGCCATCTCTCCTCGATCGTCTGGGGGTTAAAGTGTTTATCAGGTATGTAAACTAACATGGATAAAGTTCGCTCGTCTCCCAATTTTGAGGACATCCAACGGTACCGGCCGTCTGTCAATCTCTCTCTTATTGTGTGACGATACGAAACGCGAAGGGGTCTATTCAAAGGTCAGCCGCCAATTCAAAAGTATCATAAAGCGAGAAATAGGAATTAAGGGATGTTTTTAAGAAGACAATTTTCAGGGCATGTGATGGAAACGGGGTAAACCAGCTATCACTTTGTGCCTTTAATTTGGCAGTGCGTCGACCTCCGGGTGGAGGCGGAGTTCCATCTGACTATGCACTATATCCTAGTAAGTTTTAAACATTTTAGAATCTACGTTCAAAAGATGAAATTATATCTCGAACCATCTAGGCAAATCCTCGAACCGCTACTCCCCGGCGTCAACTCAGCAGCTGTGCTACAATGGCGGTGATCTCGGCGAGATATGCTGCTGCCAATGGGAGTATTGTAACGGAATTCCGCGCAATACACCCATAGCGCTTGCCTTTCTGATTCCCATAGTCTTCTTATTTATTGGCGGCTACCGATTGTAGCATCGGGAAGTGTAGTGGGCTTTTAGGGGATTTGATGTGTATCCCTATTTATTGTGATCAGCTGGTCTCGTTTCCAATTGCCCTTTTTGAAATGGCTGAAACAAGCGAAATATCCTTTGTCTTTCCGTCTCTCTCTCTCTCTCTCTCTCTCTATCTCTCGCTCTCTCTCTCTCTCTTCCTTTTTTGCGAACGGGTCGCGTGTTGACGTGTCGTCTATTCATATTATGATTCATTTTATATTTGAATTACATAGTGTTCTCGATAAATCCAGAGTGATACATCTAGATGAAACACGTGGTTCGGTGCTTTCTGGAGCTAAAATCGACGGAACAATTGATCTGATACCAGTTTTTCCATCGGTTCGCCAATGCTGGCTTTGCGAGTAGAAAAACTAGTTGTGCCGGGGTCGATCAGCGACTGCTTTATCTCCCCAACCAAGCGATGCTATTAAAATCTCTCTCTCTGTTTTTCTCGCTCTCTCTCCCCCTCTCTCTCTCGGTAACGAATTCATGCCATTGCTTCTTTTTCTATTGCTGTAGACAAACATCCAGAAGTGTGCGTGCGATCCAATGAATTCCCTGCCTCATTTCAGAGCACGAAATGTCATTGAAAAGACACTCGTTTCTTGCGAGTCCAGGGTCCGCTCTATCTAGCACTATCTAGCACTAGCGCACAGACAATTTGTTGTCAAATACCACAAAATGGAGGACAGCAGCAGCGGGCGGATCGACGAAAACAAGCCGCCGAATCGTGAATGGTTGCTGATAAAATGAGTGATGGGCTTTGCGCTGCCTCAGCCACACGATTCACATGAATTCCCTCATCGTGTGAATTTCCGTTGCACTACCCGCTGACGTCGCCGGGAAGACGGGGTCGAGATAAAGATGATGGGTGTGGCGGACGTTCTTTGATACTTTTTCTGGGGGAAGGCACGAGTTTTTAGGGGATTCAGGTACTTTACTTTTTGATGGCACTGTCCCTTTAATGTTGCTAAGTCTTACTTTGCTTTTGCTGAGTTTTTGGCGGATTCCAGCCATCTCGACAGCTAGAATCCCGATAGCCAAAATGTGATATTTCCGGTCGTTTTACCCATAAATGATTTGAAATCTGGGGGTTTATGGCTGCCGGGATTTGTGGCTATCGGGTTTTTGAATGCCGGGATTTTGGCGTTTCCCGGTTTTGGCGTAGGCGTCGCCTGAGCTTCAATATTCCGAAAATCATCATCAGGGACTTGTAAAATCCGCAACGTCGCTAGACTATACTCGATTCCTTTCCTCTTGAAAAATGTGCCCCAATGCCCCGGCCTCGTCACTGATTGATATTTTGCTCTTTGCCCCTCCGGTCTCGTTTTTCTGTCGATTGCTAAACTCCAGGCAACACACAGAAACCATTTAACGGCCTCGGGACATGGAATGTTAGAAAATCGGCCGATCCAGGCAGAAAAAGCTCTCAAAAGCTTTCAAGGAAATTCTGTCCCATTCTGAGGGAGGGGGAGGTCGAGTAGGCGGAGCCAATCTGGTTACGGTACCTCTTTGACTCCTCCCCTCGCATCTCCCCTCGGGCAATCTGTCCATAGTACAGTTCCGTTCGGGTCGCCCTGCTGCTCCCCCTTTTGTTTTTCTATAATTTCACCAGTTTTTTCGAGCACATTCACGCGTCCGTTGTTGACCATTGCCCCGTATCAGCTCATCATTTTTTGCACCCCCGCGGAATCGGCTTTTGTCTGCGGTATTCTGCTTTTTACGATCAATTTTATAATCCAAACCGGCGCGCTTGCCGCATTTTATTAGAAAATAACTAAAATTAAGTATTTAGGCAAATTTTGGCGATTTTCCGTAATCAATTCTTAACAACCCGGACATTCTGTACGCATCAAATTTTCACCCAACTACCGGAGTTTGATTTGAAGCGAAATTGCCGAAAAATAGCAATTGAACAAATTGGAGAAGAGTGGGTGGGGCGCAAATCACTTCACAACTCCATCATTCTCCGCCTCTTTCTTGTCAATCCCGCAATTGGTCTTTGGGAGAGCAATATCATTCACTATAGCTGCTCTATCTCGCTCTCCCCCCTCTCTCTCTCTCTCTCTCTCTCTCTCTATCTCATCTCCCCCCCCCCCTCAACTTTGATCCTGTACCAGCCGCCATTTGGCCTGAGTGGCATTTAAGCGTTCCCACACCGGCCGATGATTGTCTAATACCGCTTCATTTCAGTTTAATCCTTAGCATTATACTTTCGTAGTTTGTGTCATCCTCTTATATTTTACGCCCCGACCCAGATACCCAAGTATTTGCAATTAGTGCAGAGAAGACGTTTCGTTCCGCCCTGCGGTCGTTGCACCCGGATCTGAATTGCGAATCGAACTCGCGAAAAGAGGGAATGCAAACAATGTGCCCCACCCTAAAACACAAATCGGGGATCCGCCCTAACCCTAAAAAGCCACACGCGAAACCCTATCATCCAATTAGTCCCCGCGACACAGCCGCCAGTCCAAAACGAACATCCCCGATTGAAGAGGAAAAGAGAGGGATCGGGAAGACCGTAGTCCAAGGCTTTTCAGCAACGCCCAGATCAAAGTTTGAATTTGGAAACGGGGTTGGGTTGGCGAACAACTGGGGGTGAGGACTTCAATAGACCTTTAGCGAAGGTTCCTAAAGGCTTCTGCTAGCTTCCTTAGGCTTATCCAAAGATGCTTGGATTTTCTGCATAGCCTGACACTAGCCTAGGCCTTAACTGGAATTGGTTCTCTCTCCTATCATGTGATATTCTCCCGCGATTTCTTCCTTTCCAAATACCTTTCGATTCAGCAATATGCTGCTGCTTGTCTTCATAACGGGAGCATGGGTGCTGTGGCAGCTTCTCGTTCGATGCTCGGTCGATGGAAAGGGTCGTCTTCGCCTTCCCCCCAGTCAGTCGCTTATCTCCATCTAAATCCTTCCAAAGGTACAGCAAAATATCGACTGCCCCCGCCGCGAGTGTAGGGGGATCGTATTTTGCTTGTTGCTTCTGGCACGCTTCATCTTCAAGCTTGATCCCGGAGTGTTTCAGGTCCTTCCGGTTGGGTGCCGGTGCTTGGCCATCTTTGGCGACTCTCCCCCACCCAGCCCTTTCTAACGCTTGATAAATGGGCCAAAGAACTTGGGGATGTCTTCACGCTTCATTTTGGATCCGAGCAAGTCATTGTTCTTTCCAGGTGGGTTTTGTTTAATATTTGCTTCTACAACGCTTTTGTGAATCGCTTGCTTTGGACGTTTTTCCCACGCGCATTCCCGGTCGGGGAACAGACATAAAAAAAGCATGGGCGCGGCCGCGGGCAGACGGGAACAGATTCTAGTTGGGGAAATTGATCATCGAACTGGCCGATGATTGGGGGCGAGACACGGTTTCACGAGCAAAACAAGATGAGATGCTGTCGCATCCAAACATGCGTTTTTTGGAATTAGGTGGGACGTCGGCTTCCGGTGTCCGAGCTTTTTCGATTTCTGGCAGGCTGAGGCGAAAATTGTTAATTTCTGACGGAGGTGCTGATATCACGACACTTGCGGCCCGAAATTTTTATCCTAGCAGCTTGATAGATAGAGATAGTAAATTTTTAGTCAATTTTCCATAGCCATTCGCTATACGCGCCCTACGAAGTTGCGAAATAGCGTTGAAACCAAGTTGAAATAGGACCGACTATGTTTTAAAAACAATTTTCCTGACCGCATTGGGGGAAATGTACGGGTAGCCTGGGGAAATTGAAAACTTACGTTACCTTATGCTATTTTTATTTCACGTATCTTTTCTTCGAGCTGCCTGCCGTCCTAGACCCATAAAACACCGTAGCTATTTTGCGTCTCAAAAATAACTCGCAGCGTGCTGTGCGTGTGTGTGATTGCTAGCAATCGCGCAAGAAGTTTTACCGGAAAGGGATCCGATCAACGGGGCATTTTTGATGAAAAAGGGGAAGGAAATGGATCGAACAGTCGATTGACGACAGAGAATGGGGAGAGAGGGGTGGTGTATTTGGGATTGTGATGGATAGGTGACACGGGGCGAAACCGTGTCTCGATCCCGGGACCGAATAGAACAGACCACAATCAGCACAATCAGTCGAAAACTTAGCGCAAAGAGATTGGGTTGTCCAGTTGAAGTAAGTATGCGTAATTTTCCGTGATTTGCAGGCAACGCGTTCTTCGAGAGGCCTTTGTGAAAGACGGCGAAAACTTTTCGGGTCGTCCGACGCTGTTCGTACATGAGTCTTGCTGGGGAAAGGGCTCCGTCATATCGGATGGGCCGAGAAATGCTTTTTTGCGACGTCATCTACTAACGTTACTGCGAGCCCGTAAGTTTCGCTTTATTTCCGGTGGTCGTTAGGAACTGGCGCTAGGGCAATCGATTATAAACTACACCCTATACCATTCTCTCTCTTACAGGCAGCCGGGGCATAGATTCTGTCCAAGATATGGTTACTGAGGAGATTGGGAGAATGGATGTTTATATTGAAGGATTGATGGTAAGTCAGAATACGAAGCAAAACAAACAATGGTTTTTTCGCATTATCGGGGGGGACTTTTTACATGCGGTCGAAAGTGTAGTAACTTAATAGAAAGTGTTTTAATAGTATTTTTAGCAATATATAACAATATTTCTATTAGAACGCTTTCTACAACCTTAAAAATGTTGCAAAAGTAGAAATTTTGGTCAAAAATCACAAAATCGATTATTTTGATATTTTTTAATAAAAATTTAAAGTCTGCACCTTTAGGAAAAAAACAATTTAGAAACACTTCTACAAATCATTCTAAAAATAGATCCTAAAAAAAACTTGGTTCTGCCTCCCGATAACCGCTTCACCCCCGATAGTGCGAAAGAATCCAAACAATAGAGACATTTTAGAGGGAACAATCTTTGGGTGGAAATATGGCTGAGCTTTGCCTGGAAGACACAGTTTTCTATGTGGTTGGTAACGTGCTGACCAGACTTGTTCTTGGGCGCTCGTATCCCCATGGATCGGTTGAATTCAGGTAATACCCCACAATTCAGGCAACTTATCAGCGATAAGTGTTTAGGGAAACAGCTGGTTGGCTCGATGATACGACTCGATTAATGGAGCAAACAAAGGCCCTCACGTTCCTGCCATGGCTTCGGTTGTTGCCCGGAGCGGGACGGAGTGGATACAGACAAATGAAAGAACAAGCAACGAAAGTCCAATCAATGATGAGGGCGGATATTCAGCAAAGAAGGAGGACGGGTGGTATGTTCATTCGAGGAAATGACTCCTCACTTTTCCACTGTAGAATATCGCGATCTGCAGAAGAACGATCTGACCTCGGCTTTTCTGAGGCAAATTGATGAAGCCGGAGAGAATGGAGATCTCTTCTCTGAGGAGGTGCTGGTCAGATTGATTACTGAAATGTTCTTTGCTGGAATACAGGTGAGAACTTTGAAGTCTATTATTAGTATTATTATTGAGCAGACTGAGTGCAATACGTTTGGATGGGCTTTCCTTTTCTTTCTATTTAACCCTGATGTCCAACAGGAATGCAGGGAGCATATTCAAGAAGCGGTAAGTTATAAAAGCTTTTTTGTCCTTCCGCTGAACTCCATAATGCAGTGAGGCCTTAGCAACCTAAAAACATAAGCCTTTTGATTTTGGGTGGGAGACGACGAGCCACTACTTTGGGCCGAAAAGCAGCGCCTACCCTATCTCGAAGCAACGATCGCCGAGATCCAAAGGTATTTGCTACTCTTCTACTATTAAGTTGACGATAAAGGTTGGCCAACATTGCCCCCTTCTCAATGCCTCATCGGAATTTCCGGGAAACAACGCTGGACGGGTACCGTATCCCCGCCGGCTCGACGATATTTATGAACTTGTACACGACACTAATGGATCCGAGTGTTTTCGAACGTGGGTCGAGGATATTGCAACGAGATCAAGAATTCTAGATCCCTCCCAATTCCGCCCAGCCCGTTTCTTGTCGTCATCTGGTGGTCTAGATCGTGCAATGATGGCAGCGGCTTTGCCTTATGGTCTTGGATCTAGGATGTGTATGGGGGAGACGATTGCGCGGTGCGTTTGCGCGACGTTGTCTTTTTGTTATTCCGCAATTCCCGTTACTAAAACCGAAATTACAGACTGGAGTTGTTCTCGGTGATTGGCCACCTTCTGCGGCGATATTCATTCGAGAAGGTTCCCAGTGAGACGTACAGTCTCGAGCAGCGAATGGAACTCACAATTCACCCCCAAAAGTACTGTATACGTGTCAGAAAACTGTAGAAGCCTTTTTCAATGCGTCAACGTTTGTATTTCAGTGCAATCTGTTGATCGGCTCCTCTTACCACCATCCTTTCCGCCTTTTTTGCTTCTCCCGGGTCCCCCTTTCTTACCCTCTCTGGCTCTCACTCTCTCACCTCATAAGATCTCGCTCGAATTTGCCAAAACAACATTTATTCCTTATTGCCAAATAATATTGCAAGGAAAACTTAGAATATATGTACATGCCGGGTTGGTTGTCGCAATAAAATTAATATTATTATTATGATAAAATTAGAAATAAAATTCAATAATGAGTGACACGAAATGCTCGGGGAGTCAATTGGATAGCCTACAATCGGTTGATGTCTTAAAAGACGCTAGCGAGGGGGGGAGGGAATTGTTACGGAATATTCAGAAATAATACGGGCCGATGATGGGCAAGAGCCGGGGAAACAGGGTGCAAAATATAAAGCAGCAAAATTGCAAGTCTTTGAAGTATTTTGGAAGGTATTGTTTTGAAGAAGCCGTTTCTAGCACTACGCTGGACACGAAATGACGAGCCGGGAACGTTGTAACCTAGAAAAATTTTTATTGATCTGCCATGAATCAAGAGGATCAGTATTAAGCTCTCCGATACCTTATGCTACCCCAGCCAGCGTCGTGGAGCCGGTAGATCGTCTCCGAAGTCGAAGCACTTCATCGGCTCTTGCCGGGGCCAGTCGCGAAGGGGTCTCGGTGTGGTTCTCCTTTTCTTCTAGCTGCCAAGCGGCTGTCCTGGATAGGCGGGCAATTAAGGATACGGTAGCAAGGGTGTACCTGTAGACTTTTGTGTGAATAATGTGTCCCATCCGATCCGAGCCGTAGACCTTCTCGAATAGCTCCCGGTACCAGAACTCTTCTTTTGTCTGAAATTTTTATTGTAATTCTAAGCTTAGGCGTAGCCGTCTTGATTTGGGTTTTTTAGGCTTAGTTTTTCAGGATGGATGCTCCATTGAGCCAGATTCTCGGCAGCCTTTGATCTACCAGGCTTCCGTGGGCCCGCTCTCTCTCTCTCTTTCTCTCTCTCTCTCTCTCTCTCTCTCGCTCTCTCAGCCTACAGGTGCCACCGGGTGCGCAATGGCTATCTGCATATCGCCTCTGATCTGCCCCTCATGTTTGTCTGCAGTTGTCTTGCGTAGTCATTAAGAGAAGAGGCCAACGGGTACTCCTGCACCCAACCAACCTCTTATCTCCCCCAAAAAGATGCCCGAGGGCATGCACGTGTGCTAATCAAGAAATAGGGGCACATGGGGACCAGGGCTAGCATAGTTTCTTGGGGAATATATTACCTCGGGCGTCCGATCGGGGAATAAAGCATGTCGGGCGGCGAAACGCTTGTCAGAGATGATGGTATTGCAGTGTGCATTCACAATCTCCCCGAGATCATGTTTCCCTGAGAATTTCGTCGCGTAACCGACTGGATTTCCAAGATACCTAGAGCCTCGCCGAAACCTTCCTTGCTGCGCCAAAGCACCTCTCGGGGTAGCCAGTCTTCAAAGGCGGCCCGAAGGATGTGTTTCTCGACACGTTGGGGCTGTAGTTTGTATTGAGGTGGGAGACGAACGACCAGATCGATGAACTAAATGCGGTAGCTTCTTGAAGGACGATAGGAAATTCTAACCTTCTTGTCGAGAAATGGGACTCGAATCTCGAGGCCATGGCACGAGGTAGCGCGATCGGAACGGAGCACATCGTACTGATGGAGGAGGGCCAGCCGGCGATGGATTTCCTGGTGAACGTGGAAGGCTGAGGGGGCCTTCTGCATGTACGCATAGGAGCCAAACAGCTCGTCCGCTCCTTCGCCTAAATCCAGGTTTAGATCAAACTTCGTTTTTTTATGCCGCAGCTTAGGCATATAGCGTGTTTGATTGACATGATTTCCACTCACCTGACAAAAGCACCTTCACATCTGACACCTGGGCGATGTGTCGACAAAGCAGATAGTGGGCAATTCCACATCGCACAATTGCCGGCTCGTACGTCTCCAGGGCATATATGACTTCTGTAAATAAGCATTGTCACGATTTGATCCAAGTCGACTTACCGGGAATGATGTCGAGACAGTCCTGTGGGGTGATGACGTGCACAACATGTGGAATATCGAGGAATTGGGCGACGTGCCGGGCATTCTCCAAATCTGGAGAATCTTCGAAGCCTACGGAGAAGGCCACCTGAGAATCTTGTTGTTAAAGGTGTTTAATGGAATGTCTCGTACCGGCTTGTGCTTGAGGGCCTTTGTGGCGATGGCGGCAACGAGAGAGGAATCGAGACCTCCAGACAGCATGAACCCAAAATGCCTATTTCCCATCAACCGCTTCTCAACACTGCTCACCAGCATGTCCCGGATCAACGTCTAGAGAATTTTATTTTTTTCAGGCTTATTGTTAGGCGTATGCTTACAAGGAGACGTTTTTTAGTGACAATCGAGTTCCGTCCGGGACCAAGCCTATCTTGTGCAGAATCTTGCGCTGATTCCGAGCCGTTTTTCAAAAATTTGCGAAACGATAAGATTCAAAAAGTTATGTAGGTTTTAAGAGTGAAAATAGCCCAAAATGGCCTGCAGCAATTTGTGTCTTTTCCACCTTAAAAAGCTTCATTAATTTTTCGACCTGATCGTTTCGCAGATTTTGAAACAGACTCGCAATCAGCGCAAAATTTTGCATAAGCTAGGCTTGGTCCCTTACAGAAACTCGCTTGTCACTAAAAAACGTCTCCTTGTTAGCTTTGATTTATCACCTACCTGAGCTTGCTCTTGCGTGACGAACCGGTCTGCATGCGGGGGAACAGTGTAGTATTTCTGGGGCTTAAAGGGCTGAGGACGGCCATCTATCATCCGAATCGTGGCACAGGAACCCGGAGGGAAATATTCAACCCGGACACACACGTCTACGATGCTCTTCGCCTAAAGATTTTTGCGAGGATAGGGATTGGCAGTTTATTGGTGGTACCTCGGATCCAAAGAGTAGGTGGCCCTCTTGGGTATATCCATAAAATAGGGGTCGTACGCCGAGCGGATCTCGGCCCACATACACGCATTCCTCGTCCGACATCAGAAAGGCGAACACACCGTCAAGCATCGCGCACGCCTCACTAATTATGTAGGGAAATAGACAGCGAGCGAGACAACGCACCTAAGATTGCGGCCCGTCTTGTGGAATGCATGGATGATGGCCGCACAGTCGGAACCGTTATTTGACAGTTGCAGAGGAGAACCGGCTGGAAATGGAAATTTTCATGTCGCCACCCCTTTAAACTCTTACCCTTAATGGCTGCATGGTTGTACAGTTCTCCATTGCAGACTACCGACAGCCCAGCTCCGACGATCGGCTGCTCGCTTGGCGTATCCCCTGGCTAAAATGCCGAATTTCATCTTCCTGCTTTCCCATTCTCCGTCCCCCTGATAGTGCACTTTTTCTGTTGCGCGCCGTGAGCGCGTTAGACGATTCGTCACCTCTGGCCATTTCCCCGTGTCCCCTCCTTTAAGCGGAGAGGTCGGAAGCGGAAGGGATCGTCTCCCCCACAGTCCATGTTTGGCCCTTAGCCCTATTCTGCGTCTCATACTAACTCACGATCTCTCGCATTTCTCTGCTCCCTCCCCCTTCCGCTTCACTCGCCGAGCCTTAGCTGTTGCTGCTAGAGATGGTCTCTACGTAATCGGGAGGCCGATTAGGGGGGGCAAATAGATTGGATGTTGATGGGTAGAGAGAGAGAGAGAGAGAGAGAGAGAGAACGATTCGATCACGCAGGCGCTTCTTCGCAAAGGGCGCTCTTAGCATAGACCGGTTCGACTCGATGCTGATTGGGGCCCAGACCGTTGGCCCAGTCATAAGACAAATAGTCGCCGGCGGATTCATCACCCCATCAAAAGATAATTTAGCGCATGGTTTAAAGGGGTGGTGACACTAGAATTCCAGTAAAAATCACGTTAAAACTCCCCAATGTAAATTTGGGTGGAAAATGAGCTAGGCGCTTATAATTAGCCACTGACCATGACGATGGCGAGCCGGTGGAAACCGAGGTGGACACCTGGGTGAGGTTGGGTGAGCACGGTGAGATCTGGGCCTCGGCCGACGATTCGAAGAAAGAGACCCTGCTCGCGGGGACTCACACCACCCACCGCCCCAAGCATTCCCCAGATCCCGCACATCCCTGAAATGTTGGCAATTCAAATAAGAATAGCTAATACAACGAATAGATCGTACATTGAAAGTAGAATAGGTTGCTGATTCAATTTAAGAACCTCTGCCTAAAGCTTTCCGACGAAGCTACAGGTATCGGCGCATTAATGAAAGGCGAGACCGTTGATCTCAAGGCGTAGATTGAAGTCAGATTCGGCGAAGGGCCTAACCCCGATACCTAAAGTCGGATCAAAAACGAAAATGATTGACGAAGGGTTTGATGGTGAATGGGGGGCGGGGCCCTAAGGGGGGACAAGCTGGGACCCACCAGCCTCTTTTATCGCATCGGAGAAGCCAAGCGAAGCGCGCGGGGAGACAACTCGGGGGCACGCCTCCCCCCTTCTAGACAAACCGGATGGTTAGATGAATGGACGGGACAAAAAGACAAACTAGCACTTTGCAAACTCATTTCGTTGGTGCCAGGTGGGCCTGATCGAGTGATATCATGGATTAAAGGGACCGAGACGGGGATTGCAGTCAGGAAGAAGATACTGCTGATTGCTGATCTTGAAGAACGCGATATATTAGCATTAATGCTATAGGTAGAGATTGTAGTGTATTGCCACATTTAGCGATATTGAGGCTGGAGAGAAATCCGAAGTCTGTTATTGCGTTAGGCGAATGTCATTGCATCGTACTGTATCGTAATCTGGGTGAAATTGCCCATGAATCGCTTTAATTTTTACTTTCTAGAAACATAAGTTGCCATCTGAGTTCACGATCTCATCCCCGGCGATCCGAAGACCGTCCGTGTCCGCAGCTCCCCCCATCGAGGAGACGCGGAGGCGCCTCGGGCCTCGGGAATGCGGAAGGCCAAATACGGCCGTCCCGCGTGGCCCCCGACCCATTTCGACATCTCAAGCATTTTGATGGTAGTGGGAATGCTGTGGCGCGGCCAAGTTTCCGGGAACGATCCGCAGACTCTGCGAATTGTACCTAGGGTTATTTTGGTGGTAGTGATGCTGAAGGTATAGGAAAATCGAACACATGAAATCCTGTAATTCTGAGAAAATTATTAAGCCTTCCCTTGCATGTCTCTGATACCATGACGTAAATTTACACACCGGCTGGAATTGAGCGGGATCTTGGTGATCCGAAGGTCCTGTTTTGCATGTGGTGCCGATTACTAGGATGTGATCGGCTTCTCGAGACCTTCTCAGACTATTTGCCTCGGCACACGAGACCCGCGGGGACCTGTCTAATATTTTGCGGGGTCGATGGGGGAGTGAGGGTGCACCCCATCCAGATAGAAGAAGCTGCAGTGAGGGTAGAAGAGGGCCATGAACCCTCTCCACCATCGCCACCCTCGCTCGGCTGAGGCAAGGGGTGGGGGGACACACCACGCGGAAGCGTCACGCCCGCCCCACACCATGCCCCCCCTTTCAAGACAACACAGCTGTATGATCGAGACATTAACGACGATTCGGGAAGCTGTAGCTCAACTTTTAGGCCGTGTGCAGGGCTCAGTTGAGAGATATCTGATGGATACTTACCATAGCCGTCAACAATAACAAGACAAAAACAAGCACTATGGGTCATCTTTAGCTGCCACTCCTGCAAAATAGAGAAAGCGGAAGGGGTGGGGGGAAATTTTGGAGAGCGGACTATCGGGAATGCTCTTTGAAAAGCTTCGCCTTTCTTGATCTGTCATCCCAAAACTTTTGTTTTCCTTCCATTAGTCACCCAGTCACCCTCGCAAAGGCGCAAAGCCAATTTTGAAACGGTGGCCTCAGGGAAAGCGTAAGGCAAACCTTGGAGGACGTGCTTTTCTTGAGTGGACAGATGACAGGTAAGAGGACAAACATACGGACAGACAACCCGGCTCTTGCCTAGCAAGATGGCTACTATGGGCGTCATCCGGGGCCAGGATATCTGTTAGTGAACAAATAGTCGGATTGAGATTCGTGTGTGGGAAAACGGCTCAATGGAATTCAGAATATGTGACCGGATCAGGGAGGTCTGAAAAAGATGCTGAGGGTTATCATAGGTCGGCTTCTGCTGTTAAGTTTCGCTTAGGCTTATGATTTTTGGGCTTGGGCATCGCGGTCTCCTTTAAGGCCTAGATTGGCTTAGGCTTAGGCTTAAGCTTAGATTGAGGCCTACCGCATCATAGCTATATGCCGTAATGGGCCAGTTGGGCGGCGATTGGGAGACTACTTTGTGTAAATCGTTAAATTCTCAATTCCAGAGTGTTGCCTGTGGGAAAACGGATCACTGAGATCACACAAGTTAAAGAGAACGCGACAAAGCTACAGTTCGAGAGCGAGACTACCCGGATGCCAAGGGAACTGTAGTTGGCATGGATGCTGTTGGAGGGGGGTTGAGGGGGGCTGTTGACCCAGTGGCTTCTCTCCCTCCCCGGGGCCCTTCTTCTTTACCCCTTTGTGTCCTCAGGGCCCATGCTTAAGGCAAGGAAGAGAGAGACGGGCAGTGAGTGAAAGATAGAGAGCCGACTCCTCCCGAACAGTCTCCAGTCAACGGGTCCTCGCCTTCTTCACATCCAGCTGGACAGTCCACTTGCGCCCGCAGGCCATGCAACTCGCCCCGAGTATCGATGAGGACGCCTGGAGTCACTGCGCCAAGGACACAGGCAAGTCCTCAGCTTCATTTGCTTAAATATTCTGGTAGATTTTTACCAGGAATTTTCGTTCCGAGTGCCAAAGCCATTGTTAAGTTCAGTAATTTGGGTTCGCCCCTAACCACAGTAAAGCTAGTTTTTAACTTCTGCCCTGCCCTAAGCCCTAATGCCCTATCGAAGGGCCATCCGGGCCACAGCTTGTCGTTTGCCCTGCCTGATCGCGCGGGGTGCTGACAGCCCCGCCGAAACGGGAAATGCCGACGCCAGAAACGGGGTCTGTATCTAGCATCTTCTGCCACTGTATCGCTGAACTAGTGATCTTATCCGACCAGTCCTTGAAAGCCGACTTCAAAGATCGCCTCAGCTTTCTAGTTACTCGCTTGAGGGTGTCCCGAAAAAACCCCTCCCCCTCTAACGGCCCGCAGTGATCTTCGATTTTAACAATAATCCGAATTTTTATACCATTCCTGCAAGCCCGAAAGTAGCTTTTTGAAAGCCATTTGAGAAAACACAGGTTGCGCGAGGCTGAAGCCGATTGAAATGAGGTTTAAGGAAAACCTTGTAGCTTTTGCATGTAAAACCCGAAAGTCGAGCGAAGAATTGGGAGCTTCGCCAAGGCAAGAACATTTCGATTCAGCTCTTCGAGAGCTTTCGATAGAAACTAAATCGTAGGAATCGGACATGGCTGCTAACCGCTAGAGGGGGTGAGGTTTTTTTGGGACATCCTGTAATTATCAATATCATCTGAAATTTTCTGTGTTCGCTTCGTTCTTGCGCCTACGCCAATGCTTCTTAACCGAAAGTTAATTTATTGCGTACCTACCCCAAACCCGATCCCTTTAAAAGAAAATCCGAAACCAAGCGACTGGCTCGCGGGCCCTCTTCTCAATGTCCGGTCCCCCATCCCAAGGCGGCAAATCGAGTGCGCCAGGCGCGTGTCCGGAGAACACCCCCCAAAACAACGATTCTCGACATAACAGTCCCTATCTTTGCATTCACCTTCAATTACCGTGCGTTTCTCAAATGTTTTGATTGCCTAACCTAGCTGGGGTAGACACCGAACGCTCCCGAACCCAGTTGACCTCGCTGGACTTTTCCTAAAAAAAGGACCCTCCTTCTTTAAAGACAGTCTGGCTGATCGGTACGGGGCTGAGGTGGTGGTTGTGGTGTGCGTCGTTCTAATCTGTCTAATCCGTGCTATGGGTGGCCCCTGATCAAGCAATGGAGACGTCCCCTTTCCCACTGCTTGATGACGTCGCGGGGCCGCCCGCGTCCGCCCAATTCGAATCGTCCAAACTCTTTTTTCTTGCAGCCACGGCGCCTCGTTGGCTGACCTCCGTATTTGCCTCCTCGTGGCGAAGCCAGTGAATCGAGAGAGATCAGAGATAGATACAGAGACAAGCAGACTGTTGGGACCTTTTAATGAAGCGAGTGATCCGATTAGATGGGCCCCAACCTGCGGGGAAGGGGGGGTGCAGCCTTTTTCGTCGATTATAGGGCAAGAGGGATGTGCTTCAAAAAGACTGATGAGTAATAAACCAAAGCACATTTCACGTCTAGTATGTGAACTGTTATTGAAAAACCTGAAATTACACACTGAAAATTAGCTGTCATAAGGCTCTACACAACGCGACACTCCTATCGACCCAAAAATAGATGGGGTCAAAACTTTTAGGCCTTATAACTTTAAAACCGAAACTAATCTTAAAAAATGCTTGCTCAGGCTTTGTAGAATGGAACGCGGTGATTCTAGTGCTGCCTAGCACTAAGAAAAGACTGGCTCAAGAAAGTAGCAAAAGCAAGGCGGTTTTTGTTGGCGACTTTGTGAAAGTGGTATTTCGGAGAGCTCACTTGCCCTCTTTGGTATCATTCGAACCCGAAAATCCTACTCTCCAATAATCATTATTGGATTTTCAATATTAAGTCAGTTAGAAAAAAATTATAGCGCGCGCTACGCTCGGCTACTATGCACGCTTTTGTGCCTCGGGCACACTGCCGTTTTTCCCCTGTTTGACTCGCGGTGGTTATGAAGTACGCTTACTGCAGCCCGAAATATAACGCAGTGGCTGACGGAAGCCAAAAAGAAAGGTCGTCTGCCCATGTCTGTATGTTCCCACAGGGCCGTGTATGCCTTCAGAATGGTTGTTGGGTGGGTCCGGTCCGGGGTAAGGGGTGGGGGGGGGATAAGGAGGGCAGCTTGTGGTTGGGGATTTGGCCTAGGCCCCGGGTCGGGTCAGGACGAATTGAAGGGGTTACGGGGGGACAGGACAGGTCCTCTCCAACACAAACCAACCCTCATTTCGACTGGCACCACCCTGGAGAGTAGACATGATCATTCTCCAACTATTCCCCACGACCTCCACTTTTTCTGAGGTGTTCGGGTTCGGAACATGGCATCTTAGCCGTTTCTAACTTTATCACTGTATAACCTAGAGCCACTAAACGAAAGCTACGGCGCGATACTTCACTTCTAATTTTGCACTTCAGAGTGTCTACTTGGGATGGCAGTCGTCCATCCAGCACTTCAAGATGGACTGCCTGGTACAGGACGAGATCCATCTTCAATTCCATCATACCGATGGTTTCCCTCTTTCCGTCTTGTCACCGCCTCGCTACTATGTCTCTGTTTCTCCAGGTGATTCATCTTGAAGACGTCAATTCTGCAGTCACCTCAAAATCAGAAGCATTTCTTACCGAATAATTCTAGTGTGCATATGATGAACAGCAATATGGGGATGGCTATCGTGTGCATGGTGAATTCTTCGGAATTTGACGACAATTCCACTGATCTTTCTCTGGAGGGCGGGGAGCCGAGGCTCAATTGGACGTCTGAGCAGATTGTAAGTGCCTAAACAGATCGGATTCGAGTGTAAATTTTTTTGCAGGGCTACATCTTCTCCGCTTTCAATTTGGGATTATTGCTAATGTTGGGCACCGGGTACCTGGCCGATCGTTTCAATGCCAAGTGGATGATCTTGGCTGCGGTGGCGGTGGCCTGTGTGGCAAACGTGATTATTCCTTTGCTGTCCCCATACAGGTTCGCTTCCTCCAAATTTATCGATTTCTATCGTTGCCTCGTATTTGCAGTGTTTATTATGCGGTGGCCGGTCGTTTCCTGGTAGGGCTTGCTGATGCGCTACTGCAGCCTGCTGTCAATTCGTTGATAACACGCTGGTTCCCGGCTTCTGAGCGAAGCTATGCACTTGGACTAGCTACCGGTGGTCGCCAGATTGGTTCGTTCTCACCGAATCTCTGCTTCATTTCGATCATTCAAGGCGCCCTGTTGATCGTACCAGCTTCCGGGGCACTCTGCTCGCAAACGGTGCTTTTCGGTGGTTGGCCATCAATCTTCTACATATCGGCAATCTCGGGTGCATTCTTCATCGTCGTCTACCTAATCTTTGGTTTGTAAGACTGCTATTACAAAATCAAAAGTTCAGGCGCGGATAAGCCCTCGAAACAGTCGTGTATTAGCGAGGCTGAACTGAAATTCATCACTGCAGCCAATCACATTGAGGACTGCGGCCAGAAGAGGAATGAACGTCAGGTATATTTCAGGCTAAAGGTATGCTGGAAATCAACCATTTGAAGATCCCATGGTCGGAAATAATACGGTCGGGACCTGTTTGGTCCGCTGTCGTCGCGGTTGTTTGCCACGAGTTCCCGTTGATGACGATGATCATGTTTTTGCCTAGGTACTTTTAATCGGCTAAAAATTTATGCCTACGACGTTCAAAGGGATTTTTAAAATACCATCGAGTCCACTTATAGCTACTTACACGATGTACACAAGTACACAGCCACCCAAAACGGTATCATGTCTGCCCTGCCGGCCCTCAGCCTGTGGATGGCCAAACTGGGGTCGAGCTGGTTGAACACGTGGCTGCAGGCAAACACGAATTGGCATAAGAGCAAGATATGCAAAGTGGGTCATCAAACAGACTGGCCATTAATTTTTGAAACCAGGTGCTGAACCTCGTCGGCTCGCTGGGATTGGGCATTTTCTTATACGGGACGACGTTGTTGGATAAGGATTTTGCTTGGCTTGCCGTACTTTTCCTCTGCTTGTCTATGGCTTCTGCCGGTAGGTTTAGCCCCCGAAGTTACCTACAAGAGTCGAATAATTTCAGGATTACACACGCCGGGTTGTATGGTGGCACTCGTGTCGGTGGCGCCAGCATATTCTGGCGCGATTACAGGCTTTGCTTTCTTCTGGGTGGCATGTGCCGGCATGTTCAACCCCATTCTGACGAAATGGATCACTCAGGTACGCTTTCTTGGAACAACTTTCCAAGCAACAACTGTCTAGCCAAACAACTTACAATTTCAGGAGGGCACGCACGCCCAATGGAACCTCGTGTTCTACATTTCCACGGTCATTGCCCTGTTGCCGTGCATCACATTCACGTTGTGGGGTTCAGCAAAGGTGGAATAAATGTAAAAATCGCAACATTATAGAATTTTTAGGTGCAACCATGGGCCACAATCCATAAGAGCTCGATCACGTCGTCGAAAAAGTCGCGCTGCGAGGTGAAGGCCGAGCTGAATGATGTCGACTAAATAACCGCTGCCTGTAAATCATTCCAGTAAAATTTTGCTTGCCAGCCGCGATGTATTGTATTTATTTTCGCCCTAAAACTAGTCATCTTGCAATTCATTATCCAAAGTCCATCCCGGGTCGAAACCCAATTATGAAACCTAGAAAGTCGTAAATTATTTATCGTTTTCCCTTCCTTGTCATTTATTTAATGAAACTTTTCGCCTTTCGCTACCCTTAATTTTATTAAATTGAATTTCGTTCTCATCACCCTTCATTTTTTTTGTCGGTGACGCGGGTCGAACTTTTGTTTGTCGAAGTTGAACGTTTCCGATCTTTTCGATTCGATAAACTTACTGACCAAGTGGCTCCAGCTATGAATACGGTACCATAACCTACACATATCAATGCAATGAATTTTCCCCAATATTTGCTGCAAGAGAAAATCTCTTGTTTTCGTAAAGCCTTGTTATCACTGGCTCCATGTAGTTCCTATGTACGCGGATGCCTGTGCACCCGCGTCATTTCGACGAAAATGGGCAGCAGCCCTCTCAATTCCTCTCTGTCCCTCATTCACCCTCTGCCGATTAGATATTGTATTCGCTTATTGCGTGTTCTTCAGCACATTTTCTTTCCTTCAAACTTCCGTTCCGCTTTTCTTCATTTACTTGCTAAATTTATTAGTCACCGTTTCAATAGAATCATTTCAGGATGAGTCGTCATATTCGGGTCGACGCGCGCAACATCCGCTCGCGCAACCGTTTCGAGAGGCTCGCCCAAATCGACCCTGACATCCGTGGCCGGCAAGATGATGAAGATGTGCCTGGTAACGATTTACTTTCTTTTTTATATAAGTTTTTAGCGAATATTCGAAGACAACATGCGTTCAACGCCAATCGCGGCGTCTATGTCCCTCGCGGAGCCCGTGGCGCCCAGCAAGGGGGACGAGGAGGTGGTGGTGCACGCAATGAGGTGAGGTTTTTGCTTTGGCGGAAAAGGATAAGCCATCGTTTTTATGAAAAGCATCAATTTCTTTTTTTCAGCAAATGATGCGTGGCGCGGCAGCTGGAATGCAAAGGGATGCGATTCTCGTCTGGCAGATTAAGGTTTTTGACCGTTGTTTACGTATATTTTGTATTCCAGATTCGCCAAGGGCATATCTACCCGATTGCCTGGGTATTCAAGCAGCTCGGCGCCAGAGTGAGCTCTTCCCTCATTTCAAATTTATTTTCTGTTTAGATCGAAGACTTCAAGCCGATCCTGCCCCAGATCGACAATCAAATGAACCTCTCGTTCTATGTGAAAGATGAGGAACAAGCCGATTCGATCAGCGTCCTTTCGGACCGTATCAGACATAAGGAATCCAGCACATCACTTCGCATTTGGAAGAATCAGGTTTTATCAGTGAAGATTCTTCTATATCTATATCGTTAGGTGGTGGCTCCTTGGAGACGACTTCGCCAAGAAGACGTCCAACTGATCAACCAAGCCCTGGATACCCGCTACAATGAAGAGGGCCGGGCGCTCGATCTTTCTGAATTCTCCAAAATTCCACGTGAGTTTTTTTGTTGTTGGCCCAGCAAATCATTTTTAGTTTTTATCCAAAATGACAAACTCTTCCGACTCACCAGCAACCAAATTATGTTGCATGTACTCGACCGGATTGACGAGAGATATGGCCATATCACCGCACTTAGTCTCAAGGTATCATTTTGCGGCATATTTACAGAAAAAAAAGAGAGATTTGTTTTCTAATTTCAGTTTGTTTATTTTCAGATGAACAACTTGGCGAGCCTCGACTGCGCCTCAATGCTTCTATGGGCCACGAAATACGTGAAAGTGTTAGATTTGTCGGCCAACGAGGTAAATGACCTCTTTCGTATGATTGCATTGGTTTCCAGATTTCTTCGATGGATCAAGTGGCCAAGCTGAAGGGATTGCCCGTCGAAATGATCTTCCTTGAGGGCAATAGACTGTGCGACGAATTCTCCCGGTCCACCGACTATCTCAGGTCCCTTTGTTCTTTAGGCACTCTGCGCGAATCTCGAGCTAGCTATCCAATTCGTATTATGATAACACTTTCGTCTATATTTTTCTATTTGTTGTTGGTTTTTCTAGCTCCGATAACTTCTTTCCTATTTATTCTGCTTTTAACCAGCTCGCCGCGTACCAATAAGCGTTTAGTGCCGTCCACAACATCTTCCCGCGGGTCAATCGATTGGTGGGTGTTTTATTGTTTCTTAGGCTTTGCTTTTTGAATAAGTGTTACAAAAATTTCAACAGCGTTTTTAGGACGGAATTGAAGTGGCGCCGCAACAAACTGGGACGGATCCGAACGAAGACGCCGGACTCGAGCCACCATACAAGGTATATTCGTCATGGCCTTTCGATCTATCTTGTTTTAGAACTCGTACTTCAGCGATTCCGATGTGGTCGTCGGCATCGTTCAGTCCTTCATTTCTGAATATTTCAAGGTAACCTATTTTAAGAACCTATGTTTACCTTTCTTTAGATTTACGATGCTGAGAATCCTCTGATGGATCGCCAGCAATTGACGATGGCCTACGATAAGGAAGAAGTAAGCTTTTCTTTGAATATTAATTATATTGATTTATCCTTGTTTCAGTCAATGTTCACGCTGACCGTCCAGAATATTGCCGACAGCACTGGGCGTTACAAAACATTCCAGAACCGGTTCGTTTCACTTCATTTCCGAATTTTGTTTGTTTAGTGAAGTGTACGAGACCTACCTGCGCCAATCGCACAACGTCAAGCAGCTCGGAAAGTGGGAAGCGAAGCGAGCGGAACGAGTTCACGTTGTAGGTGGCCTATTCATTTTAATTCTCCGAGAATTTGAATGATTCTTGATCGATTTCTTCTTTTCAGGGAGCAATGTCGATTGCCGTTGCATTGTCTCGCCTCCCGCGCACAAAACATCGCGAAGAAACGTTCACCATTGACATCTCTTTTGTATCGGTATGGTGCATTCATTATTTCATTTAATTCCTCTTTTTACAGGAACATCTGCTAGTCTTCTCAGTCTCTGGCTTATTCGAGGATGCTCCACTCGCTACCGGGGCCGCGTTGCCCGAGCTCAAATACTTCCAGCGTCAATTTGTCGTCATGCCAGTGCCCGAGAATAGGTAGACTTTAAAAGAACACTTTACATTTTGTTGAGTTTAGTTCTGTGAAAGTGATCTCGGACATGCTCTACATTTCTGCTATCCACACCGGGCGTCTCGAAAAGTTCAAGCAGTTGTTGGAACGGGCACAGAAGCAAGGATCGGTAAGAAAACTTTTGATGCACAAACGTTTTCCTTTAGGCTCAGCCGAGCACCTCTAGAATCGCTGCACCGCCCACACAACCCGCCGCTTCCGAGGAGCCCACTGCCGAGGTAGGGTTTTTAACAAAAATTTATGGATGGACATTTTTTTTCAGATAAAACAAGCGATGATTGTCGAGTTTTCGCGTCAATCTGGGATGAAGCCGGAATGGTCGGAGAAGTGTCTCCTCGATTCGGGATGGAATTACGAGGTTCGAAGTTGTCTACTTTATTTAATTCCATCTATTTCAGCAAGCGGGCCAGCTGTTTCTCGAGAACCGGAGCAAGATCCCGAGCGAGGCCTTTGCAGCTGCGGTCTAGACGTCGTCTCATCGTCACCAACTTACGGGATTATTTCATTCTTTGTCGTTAATTGTTATATCTGGCTTCATTTTTGTGGTATCTCTTACTGATATTGAGCTGGCCGACACGTTCATTTTCGTTCTAAAATTGGGTGGTTGGTCGAGCGCTCTTTTTCGCTGTTGCTCCTCTCAGTTTGACGGTCCAGGCGTATGGAGGTGCACGGCTGGCCTCCATAGTCCATATGGCATCTTTTGACGGTCTTCCTACCCGTCGGCCCGAGCTACTATAGCTATCATCGGCCAATCCACAGACAGACATCTTACACGCAACCCGTCTGACACCCTATCAAAAAAACACCAGTGCCTTTTTGGACTCCATTTCTGCCGCCTAACCGCCAATTCCTTTTGTCTTGGACCGTCACACTGAAAATCACAAATTCATACAGGCTCTAGACCGTATCCCCACCAATTAAAAATACATTCCGAACGTGTTCGGCTCGGCTCTATCCTCCTCCTACTCTCGCTAATGTATTGTCATTTTGCTGGCCCTGGGGCATATTTGAACGAATGGTCGGTGTTTCCTTTTCACGTATTGATATTACCCATCCTATTTGCCACTCCACGTTCCCAGATGTCTTCTTTCACCCCCGGAAACTTGGTCTTTTTCGTGTCAAGTAAATCTATCTATGAACACTTGTGCTACCAACAAACCTCGAACGCGATTGACGGACAGACAAACAGTTTTATGAGAATTTGTGGACGATGGAAGGCTCTTGAAATTGTTGAATGGGAATGAAGCGTTCCTTCGTTTCGGCTTTTCCTTCGACAGACTTTTCCCGGCCATGCTTGCAATTTCCAGAAGCGGTCTGCCCCCGTCAGAGGTTGATGAAGGATGGTGGAGGGTGAAAGAAGGAAAGAATGAGCCCCAGTCGACCACGAAATCTATTGCCGGAAATGAGGGACCGACGATGGAGAGGGGAGATGAAAGGAGAAGCAAGGAATCGAGAAGGAAAGCGGTACGTAGATTGTTCCTATTTTGGGGTATATTTTGCCGTCGCGTCAATTTTTTCATTAGGGGGTATATGTCAAAATTTTGCGTGATTTGCCGGGTATACCAATTCGCCGCGGCTACAAAAATAGTCGCAATATTTACTGCAGCTAATTTCGACGTCTCTCCTACTAGAGAGCTTCTAAACGTTACCCTCTAGGCCGGTTGCTTCCCCCTTTGAACCTCTTCTCGTTGTTCTCATATATATGGTGCCCATCCCTCCCTTCCCTTTCCCCTAAAGCCAAAAGGAAGCGGGATCGATGGTGTTGAGGGCAAGTAGGGGGAGAGAGTGGGCCCTCTATGGGCCTTCCCTTCCGTCCCTTCCTTCCTCCATACCCTCTATACACCAATATAATCACCCCATGGGCCCTCTCCGGGTCCCCCACCCCACAGGGCCCACCCCATAGGGCCCACCATTGCTACACCCTAGCCCCCATCATCAAGCATATAGCCGCCCCATCTTTGGCGCGTTTTTCGCCAGATTTTTGTAGATTGGCATTGCTTTTTAATACGGCATCTTCTACCTTACTTTTTATACAAGACCTTCTTCTTTCTATTTTTTCTAAGGTTAGGAAATTCAGCTTTGGGGACATAGTTTACAGCTAGCAGCAGTTCCACTCTCATCCCTCCGTTCCGAATAATCCTTGCCATCCGCTCCCTCCGTTCCAAACATGGCATCCGCTGCTATGGGGGGAATGGAATACTCTCGCTCTCTCTGTCTCTCTCTCTCTCACTCAATCGGCATATGGACCCTTCAATTAGATGGGCAAACGTATAGAATGACAGACATTCTGCAGATCACTTTCATCCATTAGCCTTCGGGGTCCCCTGCCGGATATGGCTTTTCCGGAACAGATTTTACGATTTATCGGGTTGCTCGATTTTCGGAATTTGTGGTTTTTAAAGATGAAGCGTTCTGCTGTCTTGTAAGTGCCTTTGGTCTTACGCTCGGCGTAATCCATTTCAGTTCCATTTATTCCATTAATCACAAGGCCGAACTGAACTAAAACGGAAGATTGCTGCGAAAATCGCTTGTTAATGTAGATATTCCGGCGACCGCTTTTGTCATCATTGCACTATTCCTTTCCGCTGTTCTCGGCGACCGCCAATCTAAAAGTGGAATATTATGGCAGGGCCTGTCTTTGTCTACAGTACTTTTGGCGTTTCTTCGCTGCAATATCCTGGCTGAGCGTTGACAGATATTTGTCCACCAATTTGTGCATATGCCATTCCACTTCATTCTCCGCGCTAACCTCCATCTCGTCGATCACCTGAAATTTGTCGTGTTCCCCTTTGGAAAGATTAATTTTTGCAAGATGACTTACGAAAAATATTTTATCAGAAAGTGAATTTCCGAAGCGTATTTTCGGAAGCTGTTTAGCGAACTCTCCACCCAATTACCGTCTTTTTCTTGGAGTCATTGGTGGCCGAGGTGTAGCAGGGCAAGATGATGACCACGAGAGACACGAGACCCATCATCACTCAAATTATTCAGCTGTGATTAGTCTGCTAACAATTAAACTCACGCCAGCAACTCAATTCGCCCTCCGACATTTTGCGATATGAGCGTGATCTGCGCTTTTTGGGGAGTTTTGTATTGTTATGTAACAGAAGGTAGATTCGTACTACAAATTCAATATTCAGAATTCGGGATTTCCTAACATCAATCGGTTCTGGACCATTAGCGGGGGATCCGGGGTCTTTTTTCCACCTATGCCTGTCGATGTCATAATATATAGTTTTATAGCGTTTTTAGTAGTTTTTGATTGCTAGAAAGTTATAATATTTTTTACATTTATGAACATTTTTTTCGAAAAAGTCAATAACTTTCGAAAAGCTATAATTTTTTATACTGTTTCTATATCTAAATTAAAATAGTTTATATTTTGTTATAGGGCTGTAGAGGATCACAGGGAAAAATTTGGTCCCCCGCTAACCCCCCCACCGCTAACAGTCCAGTACCAATCGACAGAGAGTCCCGGTTTGCTAATTTTAGAGGTTCCGATTTTTGCTCGTTATGCCCGGATATATGTGTGTGAGTGCGTAGCGGCTGGGATCTCCCCCGGGCTGTCTGTTGAGTCATATGGCAAGTGTCCAACTCTAGTGGCCCACAAACAACATATCCCCCCCCATGACTGCTCACACCGCGAAACTCGAGACATTTTGGGTTGAGGGATTGGCGAGGGTTGTTCGCCGGGAATCGAGCCGATTCTTAGGCAAAACAGCCGTTAGATAGCAAATCGGTTAGCTTGGCCCCCCGGTTGAAAAGAAGCTTTGGAATCCTCCGGAAGTCTCCGGAAAAGCTAAGCCAAATCGAAGCCTAGGTTTAGTTTCACTCAAAGGAGAGCTTAGCTTGAGACAAGCTAAGCTTAGCTCTAAGCTAAGCCCTAATTGACCCATTTCTACCTCGCAAGGCTAATTGTAAAGCTTAAAACAGGCTTAGTTTGGGCGTAAGCCTAAGCCCAACCCTAAGTTAAGCCGAGTTAAAGCTGGGTTTGAGTTCTCAAAACACCATCATCCTCGACGAACTAATCCTCGTTAGCAACTAACTGGCATTTGATGAGCTTTAGGCTCTATTAAAGGCTTCAACTGATCATTTTTGACTCCTGATCTAAATAAAAATCGATGCTTCCGATTTCTGACCCCGGGTGATGCAACTTGAGAATTCGATGGTGAGTGGCAGTGCCGGGGTGGATTGGACAGAAGAAAAGCTGCGCCGTTTCGAGGAATCAGCTGACGGCTTTTCCGTCCTCTATATCAGCACGTGACTGTCCAGCCGAGATAAGCCTTCGGGACTGACCCCTTGGTCCAGCAACGATTTTTGAATGAAATTCCGTTCTTTCGCGTTTCCGGGAGGGGACCAATTTTTTTTTCTTAGGATCTCATCTTCCATATACATCGTAGCAGTTTTCGTAAATGGTTTTTTATGCCTAAACGTATTAAATTGTATCCTAAATTTGTATAAGAAAATATCAAAAATATCGGATTTTCGACCAAAAGGTAGATTTTTTTACCAAAATTTCGGCTTTTTCAACATGTTTTAAAAGTTTTTAGTTAGTTTTTTTAGTTTAAATATAGTTAGATATTACTATGAACACTATTAAGGCACCGTCTATTCAGTTACTAGGCATTTCTACAATTTAAAAAAGTTAATCCCCACTTTAAAAAAATTAATCCCCCCCCGATAATGTGAAAGAACCGGGTCGCGGCTGTCCGTAGGATCATGAAACAGCTGTTTTTTGCAGAGCTGCTTTTTTTCTTGTAGTTCATGTTGTTTATTAATCATCCCGGATCTCATATACATATATTTTATGTTGAGGAATTGTTTATCTAAAGAAATGTTTGTCTAGATCCAGGTTGTTTCCCATGTATTCCCGATCCCCTCACAGTCAAAAGACCCCTATATTTTGAGTGTCACCGGCAAGCAAAAGGATCTTTTGAGGGGCGTGAGAGTGCTGAAATTGGAAGAATTGAAGAAGAAAAGTCATCTCCCTGTAGAAAGACCCGGACAGTGCCCTAATCTCCCTTGTTTCAACAGTCGTCCCCGTTCTTCTCCCTCATTGTTGACCACGTGTTTCATGGCAGTTCGTTGCGTCAGGCATCTCTCTCTCTCTCTCTCTCTCTCTCTCTCTCTCTCTCGCACGCTCTCTCTCACCCAGTGGCGATAAGCCCCCCATTTTGTCATCATAGATTTTTGAAATGTATCCACTTTAAAAATTTCCTGTTTTTAATCGTTTTGACCTTGTAAAATTAAAAAATTTTCATGAATAAACAGGTATTTTCGACTATCGTGTGACTAGTAGAGATCTTCTGCAGTATGGGCAATAAATCCAAAGTGTCCAATCTGGCTGCTGTCCCACCCGTTGTCCTCCTCAAAACGAAACGTATTCCCCCGGAATCTCGTGTAGGAAAAGCACCCGTCCCTCTGAGAGCCAGCTGTTCCTCCTCCCACTCTTTTCCCCGCTTCATTTTTCGGCATTTCCTGTGCGGACCTCGGTGGTCTTAGAGGCTAGAGTTCCCACCTCGCCCCCCTCCAAACTGCCCTTAGCAATATTCCGGGCCATTCTTTCCACCCGGCCAGCTACTCGATATTCTGTCCTTTGTCGCACCGCGTACTCGCTACGGTATTCTACCACTTTCTAAATTCCACCTTATATTTTCCTTTATTTACTATGGATGAACACCCGATTATGCCAAAATTAGAAAATGCTAGGGCATCGGGAGATCCGGTGGAAATTATGCCGATTGAACCGGAAAAGCCGGAAATTCAAAAAAATACGGCCTACAAGGTTCCGGTCGAAACCGACATCCCTGACCCTCTTGATGAACTTCGTGACGCTGACGAGGAACCGGGAATTCCGGAAAAAGAAGCTGGCATTCCGGCAGAGCCCAAAAGCCCCGAGGCTCTAGTTGCTGTAATTGAGGAGCAGCCCCCGATTAAGGTACAGATTTCGCATACAGAAAACCGGTCCGAACAGCCGGAAATTGAACCGGCGCAATCCGGAAAGCAGGCTGATATGACGCCTGAGAAGCCGAGCTCCATTCCGAAAGTTGATGACCAAAAACTGGGAACGAAAGACGAAAAAGAAGAAGCTGTACTCTCCCCAGACCATCCGCTTTCCTCTTCTCCGCTTATTGCTGATCCGGAACCGACGGAAATTGTCCCAACCACAATTCCAGTCGCTATAATAGAGCGCCTGACTGAAACCCCAACCCCAACGTCTCAATCGGCCAACCAAGCTCTTGCTGCCCTTGACGAGCTTCTTCGGCTACAAGGAGAAGCTCGGGCCTCGTTGCAGAATGCTTCGACTTTAGGCTATTTAACGTCCCCGTTGGCTGCTCGTTCTCATCTCTCCACGATATTCTCAGAATCGGAGGCTGATCCCGAATTGGAGGAAGAGGGGGATGATGTCGCAGAGTTGAGCGAACTCAAGAGCATAGGTTGTAGTAATAGAAATAATTGTAATAGGTATCTCGCCTCCAGCGTAGTATTTTAGCTAAAAAGGACGATTTTTAAGTATTTTTCTTAATTTTTAATGCGAAAGTATAAGCGTCTAGGCAGTGACATTTTTGGTATGGCCTCAACACTTTTCTGGCATTTCATTTTTTTCAAGCCACAATCCTAGTATGCTAGTCTTTTCTCTATAACGAACCCGAATTTCTCCTCCAATTCCACCGTCTAATCGCTATTTTTCAGCGGAACCGCTCGACTTCAAGAAGGCGTCGTTCTCATCGATTGCAAGTACCCAGGGTAGACAGGACTTTGTCGACGCCCTTCATAACATTCATCAGGCACTCGCACAGGTACCATTTATTTCTCGTGTTCCCACCCGTCTTTCTTTGAAAATGTCGAAAATCATAATGTCGACATTTACATAAGCTAGTTTCCCCGTAAAAACCTCCGATGCCATGCAAAACAGATTCTCGACATACTAAGTTTCGACATTATCAATTTCTACATCGTGAAATTTCGGCATTAAGAAATTTCGACATGATGGTTAGCGGCATTATGATAGCAACGCTCCCCAACCAGTTATTTTACAGCCTTCGCCCGAACGCCAGAAGACCCCTCTGGCCGACGAGCAACCACTCCAGGTCAACAGCACCCACATTCGGCTCACCGATCGCCCCGTCCAAAGGAAGGTTCGTGCTCCTTTTCGCTTATTTTTCTATGAAAATTTGGAATTGAATTTGTCGAAAATCGGAACATCGAATTTTTATATATCGAGAAGGCATCTCTAACTTTAAAAAATGCGATTTTGATCAACTCAAACAAAATCAATTTGAAAAAATGTATTGCGGCACTTTACTTTTCGACAACATCGAAGCAAGTCCGTTTTGCGCATTAATTCGGTTGATTTACAGATGGACTCTCCACAAGACTACTCGCCGAACGGGTCGCCCCGCCATGTGCCAATTCCCCCTCAACACGAGCACTCGAATCCCGAATCTGTCGACAGCACCGGGTTCGAGAAGGTCGGTTGAGACTCGAGAAATTCATGTATGTATTCGTTTAGCTGGAGCGTCCATCCGACGACGTGCTCGAGCAGTACAGCCAGAACTTTGCCCAGCAGATGCAGCAAAGCCTCTTCGGGCAGCTGCCCGACGATCCGGATGTGAGTTTATTAAGTTTGTCATGCTATGAAGGTTTTTCTCTCCCTTTCTTACTCGAGCGTCCTCAGCTCCATTTTTCGCCGAATATGGCGCCATCCTCCCGGCGGAAAGTCGAAATTCGATCCCCGCTTCTTTCGGCCATCAGATGGCATCCCCCCAAAGGGTCCCACCCCTGAATCTACATCTGCAAAACCCTCTTCTCGGATCGTTACTTCACACTCTCCCAAAAAGTGCCTATAACGCTAAGCTAACCATTTCACTGATGTTCGGCGCTTCAACGTCAGCTTTCTATGTGGGTCATTTTTGTCGCGCAGACTTTGCAGAAATTGAAGAAATCTCTCTCTCTCTCTCTCTCTCTCTCTCTCTCTCTCTCTCTCGCTCTCTTTCTCACCCCTTTTTATTCTCAACTCCAGATGAGCCGAGCGCGATTCTGTTGGATAGATGACTGTCCCGTCTCTTATAGGCCATTTCCGTGCCTTCCAGTGTCCGGCTGAATTCCTTTTTATGGGTGGATGACTGGCTTTATGTCCATCCAACCCTTCTTTTCCGCCTTTTCCTTTGCCCGTTACCCCATTCCGAACCATTTCTTTTGATAGACAAACATCACTCACACATTCCCACATATCTTTCTCGCTCTATCTTCACATTCATTCTTCCCACGCCTTCCCACAAGCCGCTTTAGGATCGTGCGTATTTTCTCGAGTATCGGCTTGAAATGCATGCTCGACCACCGCACCATTTCCATTTGAGTGCCTTTTAGTGGATTTGTGTAACGTGTTGTGCCTCGTAGTTTTGAGTGGCTTTCTAGGGAAATTGTAAAAATCTCGAATTTTAAGAATCTCGACATTTTCATAGGGTGGATGCAGAGCGTAAGCGTGCAATCCCTGCAGCTCTAAATTTTGATTCATACTATGGAAAATGCGGGATATTGAAATTCAGATTCTGATAGATAATCGCCTGAAGGCGATTGTGTAGCGGGGCGTCTCTCGTAGTTTTGAGTGGTTTCTAGGAACTTAAGACTAGTCAGCCATCGAGCTTAAAAATTATCGCCTGCCTTGCCCACGGTTCCTTTTTGGCGTAAAATGTTGTTGTATGGTGCAAGTGTTGTCACTTTCAGTTTGCACGCGACGCCGGCTTCGAACTCGTAGAAGCGGAAGACACGGAAGGCACGATGAGGCTCGGAGCTGGAAGCAGTCGAGGAGGAGGAGGAGGACAAGCTGAACCTCCGTTCCACAACGACGACAGTGATCAAGTGCACATCCTTCATCGAATCCCTGGTGATATCGACGGACCGGGTTCGGTACGTTTTGCATGGAATTGTTGGCGTGGAGTGTGTAGTACAAATTTTGGTTCTTTCGCTTTATCAGGGGTGCTATATATATTTTTTCCTATATTGCCAGCAACTCCTTTTGATGAAATTTAACTATATTTAAAGTGGAAAACTATCTAATAACTTGCAAAGTTTTGAAATTTTAATTTGGCATCAAGAAACCCCATATTTTTGTATTTTTTAATGTATTTTGTAAGTTTTTGCATCTAGGAATAGTGAAAAGCAATTTGAAACAGTCTCTTTATTTGTATTTCAAAATTTGGAACCAAAGAAAAATTTGTTTCCAGACCAAGAAACGCCTCCCCGCGTTAATGCAAAAGAGCCCAATCTCTCTGTCTCTCTCCTCTCTCTCTCTCTCTCTCTCTCTCTCTCTCTCTCTCTGGATAGTTAAGAAGCACATATCTCAGAATTGGCCATTTTCGATTTGATTTATTGACCACATGGGGCTCTTGAATCGATTGAGGATTCAATTTCTAAATCAACAAATGCCTGGGTATCCCTTGAGATGCTCTACGTGTTTGAATAGTTTCCTAGCTTTCCCCCTCTCTTCTAGCTTTCTACAAAATTTCCAACGTTTAGCAATCGGCGGCTTCGCTAAAAGAAAATTTCGATTTCATTGCCGCTTGGCCATGATGCGGAGTGAATTGCCGTCAACGACTCGTAACCGTGCCCTCGTTGCTTATTTGTTTCCCATAGTAACGGCTGTGGTGTGGGGGGCTAGAAAAGGTGCAATCAGGTTGCCAATTGGTGTCCCTCGTAGCCCATCCCATCCACAACCCACAACCCCTCAAAACAATTCCCCACCACTTGGGGGCTGCTGGTCATATCGTGTCTCGATTTTTTCATCGCTGATTCACTTAATAGCTCTGATTTTTTAGTATTCTTTTTGATTTACTGTTGTTCTTAATATGAGTATATTTTTTTAGAACTTTTCGCAAGCAAAATTCAGTCGAAAAACCCTCCTTTGCTCGGTCGACTAGCAGACAAATAACCTTTTTGGGTTGCGGACGGGCAGTGATTCACAGCACGCTATTTTTGGGGGCGAGAGCTGTTTGTTCCGCGACTGTACTCTGTACGATCACTCACCTTCACATGTCATTTCAATTTAGCCAGATTTCCTGAGGGATCGATTACCCAAAAACAATAACCAGCGAATTGAAAACGAATTCCTTGATTTTTGGGTATCGTGAAGGATATCTTTTTGGCAAAATTAGATTTGGAATACTTTTCAAGTTGAAAGGGTTTTCTGCTAAAAAATTCCTGATTTTTGTGCTTCTCCCAAGAATTTCTTTGACATCTTTCCCCTATACTGTGACTCATTGCATGTGCAATGGCGCCCCGTTGCGCAAATAAATTAATTAATTAGAATCCTCAAAGTATCGACTACCAGTCAAAAACATCATCCATCCATCCATCCACTTGGATGTAGAGAGAGAGAGAGAGAGCGAGAGAGAGAGAGTGGGTGAGTGAAAAAGAGGATGGGCCACTAGTTGCCGGATCAATTGGCCCCTGTTTGAGCAGTTGTGTGCCCAGTCAAAAAGGATGGGCCCTTATCCCTCCCTCCCCTTTTCCTCGCTGTACACCTCCTGTTTTGTTGAGTTTCAGCTCGGCTTTTTCTTGGTTTCTTGCCGCTTTGTTAAAGGGCGAGGTTGTTTACCGGGGATTTTAAGCTTATTTTAAGGCTTCATTTTAAAGGAATAAGAAAGTTATAACTTCCCTATATTTTTTCGTACGCGCGCACCCTGCGGCTATTGTTGAAACGCGGTAAATAGTGCTGGTTTTTAGTCCAAAGTCCGTGGACTATTTAGGACTAAAAAGTGTTCGGACTAAAAACCAACACTAGCGGTAAAGCTTCACACAATTGCCGCGAGGGTGTGCGCGTTGCGTTTGCGGTGCGGCGATTCTTTCTCTCCTTGCCCGTTCCTTTAATCGTGTTGCTTTGCCGGACGGCTTGCCAGTAGAGGGCTGTTTTCGATCTCCAACGGCTTCTGCCCCCTGCTAAATTTCGTTATGTTCCCCTTTAGATGCGGGCTTGTTGGGGGTTTCGATCGTCCGTTCTCTCTCTCTCTCTCTCTCTCTCTCTCTCTCTCTGTCTCTCTCTCTCTCTCTCTCTCTCTCTCGCTCTCTCTCGCTGTCTACCATCCTGACTGGCGGGTCGAATTCCCATTCCATTCGAACCCTTTCTGCCGCTCCGACCCGCGGCTTTGCAACCGTAATTAGGCTTCGGGGTTTGGCCATCGTGCCCCACTCGGACAGCCTTCCGGGGTATCTTAAGCCCAAAACGGGCCTCCTCGCCGTCGTATTGACCAGTCGATGGCCAAACGGGGGCCCACCACTCCCTTTTATCCCTCGTACCCCTCTCTCTCTCTCGCTCTCTCTCTCTCTCTCTCCACTCCCTCCACAGACACCATTATCCGGAAAATTTAGCCCTGGCAACCACTTGACATACCACAGTCCCACGTAATTTGGGCCTCCTAAAGGGGTAGTGCTGCCCTGGAAAACGCTTGATATAGCATAGCAATGCGTACCGAAGGTCGCCCCGTTCGCCCGGATGCTCAATTTATACGTGGGAGTAGTCGCGGAGGGGTAGCACAGGCAAAACTAGCCTCCTCCTCCTCCTCCTCCTCAGTGAACCCTCATGACCCATTTTCTGGCCCCGGAACTCATCCAAAGACCATCGAAATTCAAGTATTCCTTTCAAGGGACGGCATTTCCACTCTTCCTTTCATTATTACCTAGCTGCCGCCTCGATTTCCGCTCGCTTGCAACGAAATTTTTGGGGGCTGAGTGTTGCGAAACGGGCCGCCAGCGAGTAACATTCGTAAACAACTCAGGTGCACTGACCAGCCTCGAATCGCTGCAATGCCTCTCTCTCCCACTCTCTCTCTCTCTCTCTCTCTCTCTCGCTCGCTCGCTCTCTTCCTTTTTCTGCCCTTCCCGCTTCCTCTATTTCTGTTTGTTGTCGGTCCGTCTGTCGCCGAAAATATCTGCCCGAAAAATAACGACTCACGCACACAAGAATCCGGCGTGTACCTTGGATTTCGCTGCACCTTTTGCAAATTTCTCAAAAACTTGACGTCTCCTGTTATTAGTAATTGCCTATAAAATTCATTTTATTTTATTTCCTGAAAATTCCGGATTCCGGATGCCGATTCATATATGTGCACACGATTAGTCACTGCATTTCGACAATGCAACGTGTTCCCCGCGTTTTTTGTTGCGTCATTTAGTCCAGAAAATTCGCACAAAACGTCGGGGAGTTGCAATGAAATGGGATATTCCAGGAATAGTGACTCTTCTTTTTATGCTGTTTCTATTCTCAAAAAGCGCTAATGACTTTTATGTTGATATCTCACCTCCCTCACTTATATAGTTAATATCTCTTTATTTCAGTCGCCAATGGAACGAACACCCCGTGACGATATTCTGGAGAAGAGCTACGGTGGACACGACGATGATCTCGTCGACATTCCGCACAACAACGTCCCACACCACGGTACGTTTGCTCCTTTTTTGTGGCTAGCATTACGAGGGCACATTCTTTGGTTCTTTAGCATTGTCGGGGGGACCAACTTTTTTTTTCTTAGAGCTTAGAAGATCAAATAATCCAATGTTACAGACCTTTTGGGCGACGTTCACGAGGCGGAACCACGACACCCGTCACCACCACGCGGTTAGGAATTCAGCATTGAATTGTTTATCATTGTTTTGTAGATGATCTCGACGACTTGCTGGCCCCGGTGCACGACATCGCCCATCACGATCAACCCCATCGGCAGGTAGCGTTGCAGCTTTCATTTTGCGATACTGGGGGGGGATGGGAATCTATCAAAATCTCCAAAATCAGAATTTGGAAGTTCAGAATGTCGAAATTTGCATAGACTGAATTACACTAGACTCGGAATAGGCGATTCATACTATCGAAATGTCGATATTCTGAAACCTCAAGAATTTGAAAATTCGAGATTTTGATAGGGAATCCAAATGTATTACAAATGAATTTAAAGGTATCCGAAATGAAAATCATTTCTAGGAAGACGATCTGAGTTTCCTGGAGGTTTGTGTAGCTGTAGTCTTGTCTATTTCGTCAATGATTCTACCTTCAATTGCTGAAAATTTTGCCTTTGTTTTTCAGCAGCCAGCTCCTCCATCGCCACCAGCTATCCACCATCAAGAAGATCCCATCCACCATGACGATCTCTATCGCGATAGGTACCTCCTTACTCAGCGTTATTTGTTGCTTTGCGTACGAAAGTGCAGGGCACTTATCGATATTTATCGAGGTCCCGCCTTCAGGAGTTGTTTTCGGCTCGTCGCGCCTTTTTGATATGGCTGAGGGCTTTTCCCCCCCACCGTTCCATCCCCCCAAATATTATATTTCTTTTGTCTTGTACGAGAACATGTTCGGATCTCCACAAATTGTCCCTAGCAGGTACCTGAAATTATTGCCCATTTTGGGAGCTAGATCGGGTTTTTTAAAAGGCTAAAACTTTTCAAGAATAGCTTTTAATTTCAGGCCGATCCATGATGAGCCGATCCGGGAGCACGTCGAGGATCTTCACGATGATGTCGACGCGTTGATGGCCGGATTGAAGGGAAATGAAGAGACGTGGGCCCCTGCCGCCCCACAACAAGATGAACATCCCGCATCTCCCAGCGGTGATTCTGGTATGTTTTTGAGCCGGGGGAGACTAGCGTAGATTATTTGCCAAGCGGGTTTCTTTCATAAAGTCGAAATTTACATAAGCTAATTCTCCCGGAAAACCCTCCAATCCTTCAAAAGCTTTCGTGGTTCTGAAATGTCGATATTATGAAATTTCGACAATTTGAAATTTCGATATTATCAAATTTCGACATGCAAAAATCTGGGATTATCAGCAAATCTATAGCACCTTGAAATCCAACGATTTACCTTACAATTAGTTTAATGTATCGCTCTAGGCCGCGACACTGTGGGCAAACTGCTCGGCGAGACGGATGGGCCCCACTTTGGCCGTCAGACCCCAGAAGAGCAGATGATGGAACGTTCGGGCCCGCTCACCATTCCCGAACTGCCCGAGGTTGGTCTTTTTATCTTCATTTTTATTTGTTTTCAGGCCGTCCCGCAACTCAACGACGATGAACTGGACGCATTTGTTCGACCCGCCTCTGGACAGTAGGTTTTCCGCTTGTCTAGTGCTGTTTAACTGCGTACAATGGAATTCATTGAATTGCGAGAAGAATGCCGAAATTCAAGTATTTATTTTTACGGAATTTCGAGGTTGACATTTTCTCGAAATGCAATATGCCGAAAACAGCACCGAAAATGCATCGTTAACGGCACTGAAAGACAGTGACGTCGTTATTCTAATTCCGGCAGATTTAAAACCTAATCGGATTTTGACAAAGCGAATTTCGATAAAATGAAAATAACCCGAATTCAATGCCGTTTTGCAGTGGATTCGAGACGGAGCCTCGTCCACCAACCCCACCAAAGGACCTCTCGGATGAGGACGTCAAGCCGTCCGTCGTCAACCTCGGCCCAGCCCCACCACATCATCATCACGGTTCGTTTTTCACCTTCAGAAATCTGCTTCACAAATTGGGTTCTGGACTGTTAGCTGGGGGGGGGGGGATTTAGCTGGGGGAAAATTGGTCCCCCCGCTAACAGTCCAGAACCGAAAACTGCGCGCAAACAGCTGCACCGGGCCTCAAAAAAAGGCGTTTCCTGTTCATTCCGGTTCTGTGAATTTCCCCCTCGATGCCAGCGTTTTTTTTGGGGTCAAACCGGGGATTTGTTTGCCCCCGTTTACCCTCAACCTCCACCCATACGTGCAAAGGATTCGAGCGGAATCGTGCAACAATTACCTGCGACGAGGCCCTCGATGAGTCCGACTCACGGCCTTTTCATCGCTGTCCCGCGGAAAATTTCGCAACGCGTCCGCCTCTCCTTTGAGTATTTTAGTCATTTTGTGGAGAAGATTCTCCTGGAGAATGCCGTGGCCAGTTCTTTCGCATTATCGGGGGGGGGACAGAAAATTTTTTGTGTCATTCTAGAAATGCCTAGTAACGTAATAGAAAGTGTGTAGTGTGACCGAAAATTTGGTAAAAAATGGTCCATTTTCCCCTCGATCCCGACGAAAAATCGATATTTTTGGTATTTTCTAATAGAAATTTGTAATGTTTTCACGTTTAGGAATCGCAAAAACCCATTTAGAAACACTTGTACTATTTATATTTGCAAAATTAAATCTTAAGAAAAAAAGTTGTCCCCCCCGATAATGCGAAAGAACCCCGTGGCCAATTCTCGATTCTTTTCGCTATTTTCTCGTCCATTTTTCCATCCATCATCCATGACCCTCCTCTTTTCATGAATGGCTTATTTGGGTGCATTTCAGCCTCTTTCTTGGCCTCCTTCTCTTCACTGGGTCCCTTCTATTCGGGCCCTCTTCCATTGATTTTCGACCGGAGAGCCCTCTCAAAAAACAATCCGCCAAACACAGCTGGGCCTCACTCTGTCCCTTGCCCTATAAAAGACACTTTCCCGCCTTTTTGGAACCTTTTTCTCTTCACCTTTCATTTTTTGTGTCCTTTTTGGCCTATTAACTCGAAGCATTTGCCTATCCCATTAAAGATGCCGATTATCTACCATGCAATTTTAAGATTTTGAAAATTCAATATTATGAACTTCGAGATCCTAATTTTCGAGATTCTTTTTCGAAATTCTGAAATTCGAGATTGATAGATTCCCAAAGATGCCGACCAGTCCAGTTCACTCCCATCATGCCACCTATTTTGCGGATGGTTGTCTCCGAAACCAAGTGCTCGATCGCGAGTATAAACTGCTACGGCCGCTACGCTCCAGTCTACCAATTATCCCCTCATCATCCTCATCCTTCTCCTCCTCGCACGACGAAAACAGATGGCCCTCCAGCGAGCATATTCTTCACTTCACATCTGCACAACATCTACCAACATCTACTGAAACAACCTCTATTGCATGGCCATACGAGTTGGAGAGGCAGACGACGCTTGTAGCGATGAGAGACGCTTCGACGTCTACGGAAGCACTGTGGAGGCCATGGAATGAGCAGAGGGATACGGTAGCCACGCAGACAACACCGACGATGATACGATTGCCACCCAGCACATCCGATACAAATAGTAGTAATAATCATTGTGGCTGCCCGCCCGATCCATCAACACCACCACCATCTCCTATACCTTCAAGGGAATATATTGAATCGCTACTACGAGACCCGGGTGTTCGCTGTTTGTTGCGACAAGGTACCGTAGCAATACCAGGCGGAGTTCTGGCTCGTTAGCGGGGGGGAGGGATTTTAGCAGGAGGGAACCACTTTCTGTTTTTCCACCTGTACCGACCTGTTGATGATATATTATCTATTTTTATGGTGTTTTAGTAGTTTTTGATTGCTAGAAAGTAATAAAAATTAAAATCATCATTTTCAGACATTTTTGGAAATCTTTAGTATTTTTTTATATTGTTTTTATATCTAAAAACGATGCAAAATGCTAAAAAAACAGTTTATACAAAAAAAAAAGTGTGGGTGTTTTTCCTCCCCCCCCCCCGTTTCCCCGGTAATCCCCTAGGGGGAAGGGGGAAGAGGTTTGTTCTTTTTTGTTTGGGGGGGGGGGGGGGGGGAAAAAACCAAAAAAAAAAAAAAAATATAAAAAAAAATTTTTATAAAAAAAAAAAAAAAAAAAAGTTTTTTAAAAGAAAAAATAAAGAAGGGTTTTGTTGCTTTTCCCCCCCTTCTTCCCCCTTTCTTTTTTTTCCCCTCCCCCCCCCCCCCCCCGGCCAAAAAATTTTTTTTTTTATTTTTATATAAAAATTATTTTTTTTTTTTTTTTTTTTTTAAAAAATAAAATATAAAATATAAAAAAAAAAAAAAAAAGGGATATTTTTTTTTTTTTTTATTTGAGGGGAATGGTGGGGATAAAGGGAAGATATTGTTTTTTTTTTTTTTTTTTGGTTATTTTTTTTGTGGGGGTTTGTGGGGGGGGGGGGGGGGGGGGTGGGGGGGGGGGGGGGGGGGGGGGGGGGGGGGGGGGGGGGGGGGGGGGGGGGGGGGGTTTTGTTATAGAGCCGTAGAAAATCACAGGGGAAAAATTTGTTCACCCGCCAAAATCCCCCTCCCCCGCTAACAGTCCAGAATCGCACTAACAGGCGCGCAAACTTGCATTAAGATTGAAATCATTTTAATTTATTTTTATTTCCAGGCCACAAGCACTCGATCCTGAAGCACGGCTCCTCATCGCCATGGTTCGACTTCAAATCGGTCGACCCGAGAGGTGAGGGCATTTTTAGACGAGGGGCTACGGTATAATGGGGGACACGGGGGCAACGGAATGCAAATGACTCAAATTGGGCGCTTCGGGGGGAAATTGGGGAACAAGAGGGTGTATCGGTGAATTGGTATCCGGGTAGCGTTGAGGCGTTTTACTTTCCCCCTACCATTACTCCCCTTCTGGACGGGAAAACGCCAAAATACCGACAGCCAAATGTGAGGATTCCGGTCGTTTTACTTATAAATGGTTTTAAAATCTGGGGTGGGATTTTGGATGTCGGGATTACGGCTGGAATTCTTCTGGCCTTTAATTCCGCGTTAATCCGCTCTGCCACCTGGACACGACTGTCCCCTTGCTAGAAAGAGAAGGGTATGGGTGTAGAAGCAGTGGTAGGGAACTCGGGAGCAATTATCGAGATGAGCTTCTGCCTGCCCCAATGGTGGCCAGCCAGATGTGGCAATTACCGAGGTCCTTCCCGCGTGGTCTCTGCTCGCCCACCCCCATCCCCCCCCCCGCCTCTCCGCCACGGCTTTGCATAAGCCCTGTCCGTCATTAGTTGCAATGTGTAGTGTTGACGACCCAGGTGCCAGTGGCCAGGCACGATAGGATAGTATAGTTTGTGGCCAGGGAGTTGTGAAAGTGGTAGATTACGTTATTATTGATCGGTTTGACGTTAGGGTATAATTGGTGGTGCTTTCCCATTATCCGGGGGGGAGGAACCAACTTTTTGCCTTATTATTAGCCCAATTTTTCTAATCTAGGTAAAGATGGGAAGTGTTTCTAAACGTTTTTTACGATCCCAAGGGGTAAACACTTTGCAAATATTTAGTGAAAAGACGAAAAATGTTACTTTTAAAAACTTTTCGATGGTTTTTTACTTGGAATATAGTTAAAATCTTACCAAAGACCCGATTAAAACACGCACTATCCGTTTTTAGACTCAGGTAAAAAATAGGTTTCCCGATAGAGACCCCCCGATCATGCATAAGAACCAAATCAATGGTTTTTCTTACATGCTATGCAACTTTCGGAAAAAGTCCTTTCCTAGGTCTCGCCGAATTGGCTGGCTGCCATGGCCAGGGTCTCTCTCGGCTAGTGCATCCATTTCGTAACGTTGGCCCCTGGAAGGCAGTTGAGGTCTTCTTCTCCTCCTTCTTCATGCTGTCTTTCTCTGTGTCTCCCTATTCCCTCTGTTTCTGTCATTGTTTCCAATTTAGCGTATCCCTTTTGTGGGCACATGCCCGGGGGTCATCTCGGGGTATCGACCAGGGCCCTCCCCCCTTCCCTCACTAGGGCCCCCCAATACTCTGGAATGCACCATTGGACAGAGGGTAGAGAGGGGGGAGGGCCCACCATAGTCGAATGCCCTGCTATGGGGTGGGCATGTGACTACCCACCCTCCCTCTTCTACCCCTATAGGCCATCGATCTCCGCCCCTCATGGCCACTCACTAGGGCCCACCCCACTCCCCTTCACAACCCACCATAACACCATAACAACCAACGTTCCGTCGGGAGTGCATGCTACCTCCGCAATAATCTCTGCTAGCTTGCCTGCTAGTGTCCCATATTTCCTTAAGAATTTTGAGCTAGCCTACCCTTTTCCGGATCTGGTTCGTTAGCGAGGGGAGGGGGACGATGAGTTTGATGCCACAATTTTTCAATATTTTATCATCTTTTTGGGGACAACATCATCTCTTAACGCTATTCGATAGAGCATCGAAAAATACACTAAGAGTTTTACATGCAGCTCAAAATAATGTGGTTTCAGAGAGACAAGAGAAGCCTTTGACAAAAAAAAATGTGTACCCGTCAGAAACTCCCCCCCTCCCCGGCTAACGAACCAGCCCCCCCGTTTCCTAAGGAATCGCTGTAGCATTATCTCAGCCCCAGTGTTCGTTAAAATTCGCTATTCCCCTCGGAGTCTTCTGTTTTCACCCCAACCTCTTCGGTAGGAGCCCTGTTGATAAAATCGAACATTTCCGTGCCCTACCCCCCAGCAGCGCCCCAAATCTGGCGTCGGGCCAACCCCCACCCCCGTCCGCGTTTTTCTGCGGCCTTCCCATTTTTCACCGGGAGCTGTACATAGGAAAGAAGGGGGCGAATAGCCAGTATGGGGCCCTCCAGGGGCCTTCATCGTCCCTTTTCCAGCCCTCCCGGTTGCAAATTGCCCCATATTCATGGGGTGGTGGCGGCCCGGGTGGCAGTGCTTCCCACTAACCCCCCGGTCGGCCCTTTTTTGGCCTTGTTTAAGGGACTTCTAGTCGCGTCGTTCTACTTTTTCGTGGTTCGGGCCCAGGAACCGCTTACCACAGGTAATCCACGCTCGTCAAATTTGGGAAAACGGGAAAATAACCTTTTTTTGTTGGGTTATTTCGGATCGATTTCTCAGGGCTGCTGTTGCGCCCAGTTCTCCAAGAAGCTGCTCTAAAATTTCTACCCTTACTGCACCCGAACCGATCCTTGGCCGCTCCACTAAATTCAAATTGCCAGCCGGCCTCCCCCTTGGGGGGTGTTGACCCTTGTCCGCGCGCGATTTGGCGCCTTTTTTTTGAATGGACAACCCCTTGGGTGGGTACCGCTGTACGCATTTCCGGTCTTTCCTCCGCCACCTTATTGCGTATTGAATTTTCCGATGCTAATGCAGTAGCCGGAAATTGGCAGTAAGGCGTTACTAGGCGCTCCGCTTAAGCTACATGGTTTTCAGTTTCAGCCTAGGCTTAACTTAGCTATGCCTAGTTTAGGTTTAAGTATCGCCTAGCTAAGCTGATCTTGAGTTTGAAATTGCCTTACGAGGTCAAAATTGAGCCATTTAGGGCTTAGCTTAGAGATAAGTTTAGCTTCGCTCAAACTGAGCTCAGGCCTCGTCTGTATGAAGTTTGGTTTAGACTTCGGTTTAGCTTAGCTTTTCCAAAGGCTTCGAATTTAAAAAACGGCATTTGGAGCGTCTTGTAGTCAAAATCCGGGCAGCCCCCCCCCGCAAGTGCATTAGCACCGCTGTTGTACCTCTGGCCTTTTTCTAGCTGCATTTTTTGGCAAACTCTATGCTACGTGAATTGACGGGTGATGGAGGATGAGGGTTCCCCCACTTGGCGCCCATCCAACCGACACGCCATACACACGGGGCCGAACTCGATGCCGGGCAATTTTGAGGAGGACCCCTTTGCGTTGCTTCGACTAGCCCTAGCTATTCCCCGCAATTCCTCCTTACGCTCTTCTCTTCGCCCAGTCTCTCTCTCTCTCTCTCTCTCTCTCTCTCTCTCTTTCTCTCTCTCTCTTTCTCTCTCTCATCCTCTGTCTGAGGGAATGGCCTTGTAGGGCCCTCTCTAGTCACGAGGGCCCCAACAGCATTGCCTTTCAAAGAAAAAGAAGTAAACAACCCCCAGCGGCAAGTGGGAGAGCATCTTCTCCCTCCATCGGCCGCCTTTAATCGTCAAATCTGGGCCTTATCTTGTCGCCAGCCACCCTTTTTATTTGCTTGCTCAACAAAAAAATGACGCGGCACAAATCGGCATCCACATTTCATGGTCTAAACTCATGCGTTTTATAGAGATTTATCGATTTGAAGGCCGGGTTGTAGGCTTAGGCCTTTTTAGGCTTCGGCTTAGGGTGGGCTGTGGGGATTGGGGCTAACTTATTCTTGGGCCTTGAGTTTGGCTTACATTAGCCCCTGTTACCCAATTTTCGCTCTAAAGTGTCTCTAGGAGTAGTTTCTCTGAGTTGCGCTACCCCACATTTCCTAATCATCTGCCTACGCAAAGTTGCGCAAGCCGTCGAAATGACAGGCTAGCGTTGCTCGCTTTTCTTTGAGCTTTCACCCTAGAAGCCGTCTCTGGAATTCCCTTGAGAGCCCCAGTAGCATGGCGAGGAGCCCATTTCGATCAGATGTTTCGCTCTCCCAAGTCTGGTTGTAACTCAACCAGCTAAAAACGGAGAGCATCTGAGCTATAAACTGCCTCTGATTTCCTCTTTTTCTTACCTTTCTCATTCTATGCGTATGCCTTCTCTACATGTCCAATCCCACCCATTATAGATACCACTCTCAAATGTCGAAAGTTGGAGCCCTTGGTCGTGGGCTATGGGCCCTTATTGCCTTTCTATTAAATACAACAATTCGTGTCGGTCTAAATGTGTCATTAGTTGTCTCGGTTGCAATGACCGTCTATACCGTCGCCCATTTCTCAAAGCAAGCACTTGAGAAGCGGAAAGAAGGCAAGTTTCGCTTCTGGGAATTTGAGGGGGATTCAATCGGAGTTTTCCAAATCATATCTCGAGAATCAAAATTTTAGAGAGTTTTTATTCCGGTTTCTTACCCCTTATCGACCTGTCCTAGCGGTACCGGTCTCAAAGAGTCGAAGTTTTCGAGATTTTCGGTTTCCAAAAGTTATTTTCGAAATGCTGATTTTTGAAAAGCTGTATAGAAATGTGAATTCCATATTTTCGAAAGTCAAAGGGGGTGCGAAAACGCAGTTTTTTTGATAATGTGATTTTCAGAAAATGATCGGCGGATTTTGGAAGGAAAATCTAACCCAAAAGGTGTCATTTTGGGAGGGGTAGAGACCTTGACCCCCGGGGAAGTAGTTGTATCTAGAGAAGGGAAGGGCAGGGCTACGAGGGAATACCTTGGACAGACGGCGAAATGCCCAGAATTGTTTTGCATCAATAATTCATGACATGACAGGATGTGGCTGTCTGGGAGGTATCGATTCCCCCAGCATCGAACTGCAATACGAGTTTTTTTATGGAATTCGTAGACTGCCACTTGGATTAGATGAGACTGACAGAGAGACAGACATACAGACAGAGACTAGGTGTTATCTGAAGAGTTGTTGGATTGACGGGCGCTTCATCCCGGGCAGAATATGGGCCTTTTCCCGGACTGCAATGGACAGAAAGGATGATAGTCATCGTTTTGAGAGAGAGAGAGAGAGAGAGAGAGAGAGAGAGAGAGAGAGAGAGGAGGGGGGGCGGGGAACTGTAGAGGAGACAACAAGGGGGGACAGCCCCCTCCACGTCGCCCCCTAGGCCATTCCACGACACTTCTCTCTAGCTCCATTCCGTTCTAATCCTTTCTCCACTCCCTTCCTTCCTTCCTTCCTCTTCTATTCCGCAGCAATGGCCCAGCAGAAATTCAAGAAATACGCCAATCGTCAGGCGTACGAACCGGCCAAGGATTTCCCCGGAAAAGGTTCGACAGTTTTTTTGAGTATCGCGTAGCGAGGTGATTGCTCTGAGATTACGTTGGAAAGGGCATATTTATGTTCAAATGGAGCGTTATTTGGCGCGCGCCGGATTCTAAATTTCTTTGCAAAAAATTAACTTTTATCTTTATTTGTGCTGGTGTTTATTTTCTCGGATACGGGCGAATATTCCTGTCGGTTCTTATTGACAATTTTTCAGTGATTTTAGGGACCAGTAGCAGATTTCGCGCTTTTTGCAATGTTTTCATAAAAGCGGTACCCTTACGGGGAGCTTATCAATAGGACTAGCCACGGCTTTTTAGTGCCCTTTATCCGTATCTCTTTATCCTTTTCTCTCTCTCTCTCTCTCTCCCGTCTAAAATAGCCGAGAAAGTAGGACAAGATGATGCCTGTGAGCACAATCGATAGACCATCTAGCCCTGAGGGGAGAGATGGTAGAAAAGAGCCAGCAAAAAGGGGAGCAAGCAAATATTGACGAGTGTCTCGAGACCCGTCCTTCAATATCGACCCCCATCTAGTGGAACGGGGGCTCTTCTCAAATGGTATTTGCTAGTATGCCCTGACATTCGGATGGTAGCTCTTAGAAGATGGTGGCGAGCAAATTTCCCGGCGACCGGAAAGAAACAGATCTTGTTTGCATTTGGTGGCGACTTCCTTTCGGTGAAGCTTTACACACCCAGAGGGGGAAAGAAAAGAAAGGAAAAGAAAGGGGATGGACACTCAAAATAAGGGAGGGACGCAACGGCATATACAACAGCTAGCAGCTGACTGGAAAAGACAGCGCTACGCCACTATTCACAACAACCGCTAGTCCCCCGACTACTTATTAGATCTAATGATGGGTGAGAGGTTTTGGAGCTTGATATTGACTATAATACTAGTGGTTTCCGTTTGTAGATCCGTCGCGGGTTCTCGAAGGGGGGGGGGGGGGGGGGGGGGGGGGGGGGAAATTCATAATGTCGAGATTTAATTATGCTAATTTTTCCGGAAAACTCGGAATCATACGCAAAAGATTTAGAGATTATGAAATGTCGGCATTCTGAGTTTCGGCATTATGATAGCAAATCTGACCATCTCGATCTAACAATCTAATCTCATTTCTTACTATGCTTTGGGGCGGGGGGGTACCGGGAGACTTTCGAGTGTCCGCCCAAACAGAAAACTCTACGCCCGCGGCTCAACGAGTCTTTTGGTGGGAATCGAATAATTGGTGGTTCGAAGAAATGAGAATTCTCTGCTCGAATCAGATGATATCCCCCATGACAAAGAATACTATGGAAGGTTGAATTAAATCGATATCCATAGCCGCTGCCTCCCTTCATTGTCCCTTTAGTAACCTCCGTATTTTCAGTGCTCGATCTGATCTACTGGCGCGATCCGAAGAAGTCAGGAGTGGCCCTGTCGTTGACGCTGATCGCCCTCTTCGTCTTCGCCAAGTAAGTAATTTCCCTCTTGGGGTTGAGATTTCCATTTAGATATCCGATCCTATCTGTGGTTGTCTACACATCATTGGCTGTCCTTGCCGGTACCGTTGGCTTCCGATTGTTCAAGGCCGTCGAGGCGCAGATCAAGAAGACTGAACAACAGAATCCATTCCAGTACGTTTATTTTTGTGACGGCGCAGTAATGCAAACATTTCAAAATGTCGCATTATGTCATCAACGAATATACCTCGAATTTCGAAAACATTAGGCCAAGGATTTCGACAACTTTCGCAATCACTACGGGGTGTCCCAATAAAAAAACCCCCCCACCCCGTAACTCGACGCAGAATTATCGGATCTGCATAAAATGTAGTCGAATGTCGAAAGGCCTTGTTACGGCGAGTTTGCAACAATCTCCAAAATCATGTTTTTATTTGAACGCGCCATTTTACAGAGCATTTAAGAACATAAAGGAACGGCGTCTGAATCGAATTAACGGCTGTATCCGGTCATTTTGATTGGAGAAATTGAGGCAAAATTGGCCGTATCCAACCCCGAAAGCGGTAACAATTTACAAAGTGCCTTGTAACACTGCGCATTTAAATCCAAAAACATGGTTTTGAAGGTTGTTGCAAACTCGACTTGCTTTCGGCGGATTTCGAATGGTGTAATCATCGTTCCGATCCGAAACTTCTGCGTCTAGTTAGAGGGGATGCTTTTTATTGGGCACCCTATAGGCAAAAAATTTCCGCAATATAAAATGTCGAAGACTTTCGGAAGCTCTAAAGTCAGAATTTAGGATAGGAATATTTCCCCTTTCGAAATTCCCAAAACATAAGCCCTTTTTAATAGCTATTTGTCGTACTTTACATTGTAAACTCAACTCCTTTTACAGACCTCTTCTGGACCATGAATTGACGGTTCCCCAAGAGAAGGTACATGAACAGGTTGATGTTCTCGTGGAGCATGGACAAGTACTGGCCAATCAGACCCGTCGTCTATTCCTCGTTGAATCGATTGTCGATTCTGTCAAGGTTTGTGACTACACCATATCCTCAATTAATGCTATCGTTTTTCAGTTCGGACTTCTTCTGTGGGCATTGACCTATGTGACGTCGTGGTTCTCTGGATTCGGCCTGTTGATTCTCTGTAAGTATTCGGGCTGGTTTTCCATTGATTGATCTTTTAGTTGTGCTCGGCATCTTCTCCATCCCCAAATTCTACGAGGTTTACCAAGAGCCGATCGATCAGAATCTCGGACTTATCAAGGGACATATTGACAACATTACCAATACGTAAGTTATTTCGTTTTTTTTTAGATTTGCCGTCCACGGGCGTTCAGAGCGTGCGTGGGGGAGGGGGAGGGGCGTGGCCGAGTGGTCTAAGGCGCCGGTATGAGCCACAGTCTGAGGGTGCGGGTTCGATTCCCCACCCTCAAGGGAGCGCTTTAACCTTTTGCTTTTTGCGCCAAAAGCCTGGAAAAGTCCCAATAGATCATTTATGGAGCATAGTATGCGAAAAATTAATAAATTAAAAGCTTGCCGGAATTGCAACAACAAATTTTAGCCTCCCAGGACCAAAAAAGTGGCTGATTTAACATTGGCAATGCTTTCCCAAGCAAGTTCAGTGAAAAAACCACAAAGAATGAGCCTAAATTCAAAGAAAAACGCTTCGCACAAAGGACGGAATTTGACACTTTCTGAGCTAAAAAGCTATAGAAGTCCTTATTTCTGCTGTAGATCGGCCTGAGACCTGTTCAGGCCCGTAAGAGGGGGGGGGCAAGGGGGGCGAGCCGCCCCCCCCGAAATCGGCCGAAGGCCGAAAAGTACATAAGGGGGGACCCTTATGATTTAATTTTTCCAAAAAATTTTTTGCCTGCGGCGCTGTTTTTGTCTATTTTTAACACTAGTTTTAGTGTTATAAACCCTATGTTTTCAAAAATTTTGCCTGCGGCGCTGTAGTTTTAGTCATATTAGTGAAAAAATTTTGGGGTCGCCCCCCGAAATCTGGGTTTGTTACGGCCCTGGACCTGTTCCATAACATAGCCCAGACTCTTCTCTACATTCCTAGAGCAGCGCTCCCGATTCACATGGCCTTTTCAAAAGTTATAGCGATTTGAAGTTCAAAATTTTTGACCATTTTTCGGCCCTTTCTATGGGGAGATCATGGATCGCGGAGCGTGCACAGTACACGCGCGGCCATTGGAGTGCCCTGGAGCCGCCCCTCCTCTCACAGGCGCTTTCCCTGTCCTCTGAATGCCCGTGCGTCAGAATCTCGAAAATTAATAATGGGGTCATCGTCCGGCCGCTTCCTAGAATTTTTATGGCAAACATGCAACATTTTCGAGATTCTGATACTTTCCCCCTACTTTTTCTTTTGATATCCATTTGCTTTTAGCCTCGAAGAGAAGCTGCCATTCCTGAAGAAGAAGGTGGAGACGGAGAAGAAAGAGCAGTAAAGCGATCCGACGACAAAAACAATACAAACGACGACCAAGTATTTCCACTCAAAATGTCTCTTTCGCTGTGGCCGCCTCCTTCTCTTGTGTTTATCTGTTTGTTTGTGTGTGCGCGTGTGGTCTAAGTCAATCGCTTAGCGGAGTATCCAATCCCCCTCATCTTCTGCCCAATTTATATTTTGAATTTGCTAATTGATCCCCCGAAAGCCTCTTGCCCCCCGCGACTTCACTTTACAAGAGCGCGCTAAAATGAGCTGCCCAAGCCTTAAATTATTTTTTTAAGGGGCTGGGTTATATATTTTACGTGATATTTCGCCTTCGTACTAACAGTTAACCCAGCCCTTTAAACACTCTAAATTAAGCGCCATACCCTTAATATAGACGTGCCCCATCATCGTCACGCCCTCCGTCGATTCAATTGCGCGGTGCCCACAACTAAAACGCTTCCTTTTTGAAAAATTCAATTTACCACCTTTCCCCCTAAGCGACGCTTCAAACGATTCTCAGAATCGTTTACGTCGATTTCTTCCATTGCCATGAGAACACACCGCAACTTTTTATGATCCATCTTGCATTCATCGCTACAAATACATTTGGCCAATCTGCAATCTACAAAACACAAACTACAAGCTGCTGTCTACAAAGCACAAACTACAGCCCACCTTTAGACGATAGCAAGCAAAAAGATACGATAACACCCAATTTAGGTGGATTCTCCTACTCCCCAATAGTTAGGAAGCTAAAAACCAGATCGAAGAGCATCAAACAATCGAAAAACTGCCTAAAAACCATTTAAAAGTTCAGAGATTTTGTGTGTTTCAGACATTGTTTCCACCTCTGCCAGTTGTCGACGGGAAAATGTGAAAAATGCCGAAAAAACGGCTTAAAACCCCCCAAAAATCGAGCCATTTTGCCTGGGATTGGAGTCACGCTGGTTGTTTCTTTTGCACGGTCCCACTCGCCCCCCGTCTGGCCCACTGTCTGGGCATAAGGTCCAACCATTTTCGCTGCTAGTCGGGTGGCTCTCGGGCTGCCCCTATGCCCTCAGGGCACACTCTGGCGGATCAATCGGAGTGGTGGAAAAAGAGGTTGGGGCTTCAGCTTTGAAGCTCCATCCCTTGAAGTCAAGCATGAGGTGGGCAAGCGACCATTTTTACCCTTGCTTATGTTTGAAAACAGGCTTGGGTTGCCTAGTAGGAGCTGGAGGCTTTGTTCGGTTGTCGAGGTGGAGCCTGCTCGGCTTCCGCTTCTCCGAGGCGAAGCTCTGCTTGTCGTTTTCTCATATCTCTCTCTCTGGCCCCTCTACCGCCCAATTTTGGTAAAGCCCCGAAAATGGGGAGGATCATCAGAAAATCAAATTTTCTTTAATTCATATGTCCATTTTTAATCTTTTAGGGCGAGTGTTCTTTGAATGCTCGCTGATATTCTTCTTCTCGCCACCCGTCTGGACCACTTCGAAACTATAGGTGCTTTTTGGGGATGGTGGACGGTAGTATGTCACTGTATTTCAGAATGTATCAATTAGATATGTTTCTTTAGAGAGAGAAGATACTATTAGTGTGTCTTTATAGAGGACCATTAATAGAGCGTGTCTTTATAGAAGATCCTCAATGATTCCTTATAGAGTAGAGAGAGAAGTGCATTTAATAATAGAGCGCTTTATGAAATTAGAATTCACAAAATCCTAAGCCTTAGGAACAAGTTTCCCGCCCCTGATGGAGACTCAGAGGAATTTGAGCCGGGCCAATTTCGCCTTCTCCCGGCCGGGGGTTATGTTGTTGGGGTGGGCCAGATGAGTGGCGAGTGGGGGAGTGATCAGAAAGCATCCAAAGAACGAAATGTGTCTCACCAATGTTTCTTTTCAAAAGGTACTATCTATTGAATGGAGTGTCTTCAGGAAAAACATTAATAGATGCTGTTATTTCGAGAAGCTATCTACTTTCACAAATAGTACGTAGCGCCCTCTACTGCATAGCCAAATAAGATATTTTGAGTCTGCTCAAAATGGAAGAGTACTGGAAAAAGGAACTGCATAAATAAGGTGGAGAGGGGGAAAACGGGTATGCAAAATGCAAATGCAAAATACAACAGAAAAAAAAAGAATATAAAGCATTCGGTTGCTGCTCGAGTAGAGATCAGAACGGGAACCGAGCAGCCACGCGATCCGCATACGTCAAGAAGTCGACTCCATACGCCATGGCTACCTGGAATTAAACATACGAATAAAGTCAGCCTTAATAAACGGATACCTGAGCCAATGCTTGACAGTCTGCCTCTGCCGTATGTGCATTGTAGTGTCCTCCAATGTTTCGTTTGTAGAGACCTTCTAATCCGTATGTGCCCGGGGTTCGTAGCGCAGCTGCTGCTCGATGCCGATCGAACGTCCATTTGGCCCACTGGTTTTGCCTGGAAAAGGTAGGTAAGGTACGGTAGAAAACAACAAGTAGGAAAATAATAATTTTAGAGGAAAACCCGAGAAAAATGCTTAAACAAAAGCATATTAAATATAGGGCTTACATGAAATCCTGCTGACGAACACAGTTGTGCTTTGCCGGCGGCCATTTGACAGAGCAGAGAAAGTTGAGTGGATGATCAGAACGGAGCGGCGGGACATCTCCTCGATGATGGCGTTCTTTTTGCGGTGAGAAGAGGGCACGGCGCGCCGCACTAAAAACATATATAAATCACGAAATGGCCAGTTCGACAAAATAGAGCCAAAATAAAACGGACACGCTGGGCGACTGATGGACATCGGTACTACGCGAATCGGGGCGTTTCACTGGCGTCTTCTTCGTCTCAGCCACTGGATGTATTATCAACACTAAAAAAAGAAAATATACGCGAAGAGAATGGTAGACACTGACCATCGTCTTGATCTATGGGTACACTCTCGAAAATGTCCGCATTATCGCCAGGTCGCGTCTAAAAAGGGATAAAAATAATCATATAGCGTACCCGTTGCGGGTTCACGATGACGGCTTCTGCTGATCGGCTCGCGGCAGCAACGGAAAGGAGATTGTTTTTCTAGAAGAAGGTAAACCCACTGCCCGCCATATCAACCTCCGCTAATACATGCTCAACATCAGCTAAGCTTTGCTGATCAAGGTCCTTGAAGGTGTGCCATGAGTCGAGGAAATACACCTAGGAAATTTTGAAAAATTGTTCAAGCAGCACGTACCTCATCGGGGAATGCGTCGTGCAACACATTATGACGCCTCAATTCGCCATATAGCAGCCGAAAATCGAACCTAAAGCAACATCAAGTAAAGGTAAACATCATCTAAATTTTTATAGTAAAGGCCATGGGATGATTGATAAGCAGAAAACCGACCAGATTCCGTTGTGGGCAATGATGCACAGCGGCTTGGGTAGGTTTTCGAGGAAAAGCCGAATGCCGATCCACTCTTGAAGTAGGGTATGCTGCCGCTCCAAATCATCCTTTGTCAGCACCACTAAAGGAAATGAATAAAAGTTAAAACATAACTGGATACTTTTCGAATTCCTGCTTTGCCTTTTCGTGTACAGTTCCCATTCGGCTGACGTCAGGCCCGGATTGATCTGATAATATGACATGGCAGGGGAGACAAAAAAACGTACCAATCTGGAATGCACATTGGCAGGGGTATAGACGAAACGAGTCGCGTCCTCATCGTTGGTTCGAAGCTTAATCAATTGTAATAAATGAAATTTATCAAGACCCTAACCTCAATTTCTATATCATGCATTTTGCGAAGCGATTTTGTCAGCGTCTCGCGATCGATGGCCACCATAGCAAATTCGGTAATACGCGGATAGTCATTTTCTTTCGCTAAAGACACATCAAAAAAAAAATAATCAGCAAGAAACCCACTTTCGTGAATGAGATTGTTGAGTCTGGCAGTCGCGTGTTCGGAAGTCGTGATGAGAACTTCTTGCTAAACAGAAATTATATGAAAAGGGATATGAAAATGCACCCCCGATGAAGAAGGGAAGATTCCGGTTGTCTCGAGGTCAAAGAAGACGAACGTCTGGATCTTTCTCTTGCCATTTGTTAGATGAGTGGGACGATGTTGAACAGGCTCGGGCTCAGGGTCGAGGGCTTGTGTATGCCGAAGCGCTTCCATACTTGTTGGGCTGAACCGTTGCGTCCCGTCTAGCTCCAGCGCGGTCGTTGTTGCCTAAAAAGTACATATGCGAGGCAAGATGTAAAATTGTGACGACCCAGTAAGGGGAAAATCCAACAACACCACCCAAAGTCTTGCGCTAGGAGAATCCTTACCAATGGCGCGTCTCGTCTCGTGCTAGAAGATGGTTGTTCATCTTCTTCATCAAACGAGTCGAACGCCGCTTCATCGACCCTGGCCCGCTTGGAGCAGCTTGCCATCAAAACGAGAAGTTGCACTGGAAGAAAGAATAATTACAAAAACAAGTAGACAGCGAAGAGCTGAAGGCTACAAAAATACTTGATACATAGGCTCCCTATGTATCGGTCATATATCGCAGAATTCAGCAAATGCAATGTTGGCGTATGTCAAATGGTTTAGTGAATATTTCATCATAATTTGAATTCAGGTCGCAACTTGAAAGAGATTGCCGAGACACAAGGACATACTCTGCAAGTGGTAACGGCGTCGAAAATTGTGTGCGTTGCTCTGCGCTGTTTCCGAACGGCAAAACAAAAAAAATGAAAAGGCATTTATTGTGGCGGTGCTCGCGAAATGGGGGTGATCGACAACGACAAAAAGAGCAATGTTTACCGGAGCTGGCTAGAGATAGACCTTTCGACAACGAAGCTTTGATAGCAAAAGTATAGAAAAGCCATCTAGGGAATTGTTGCACATTACGATCGCACAGGATTTTGATGAATATATAGGGGGGCGAGAGAGGGCACCGATAACCTGCCGACAGGCCAACAAAGAATACAAACATAATTACGAGTTTCACGTTACAATTCTGACGCGGAAAGTGGGCTATAAAAAAACACACATTAAAAGTTCTATCTAACTAATATGAATTTTTTGACTAGATTGGTGGTGGTGGCGTCGTTTACAGATTCATCAAAATCGTGCGCGGGTCCTCGACGGCGTTCTTGATCTTCCTGAAAATATGGACATGTAAAAATGGAAGATAAGGAAACTGTACCTGAGGAAAGTGACTCCCTCCCTGCCATCAATCAGTCGATGATCGTAGGTGAGGGCAATCTTCATGATAGGGCGAATCTCCACCTAGAAACAAAGGAAAAATTGTTGAAGAAGCGAAAAATCGCACCTTTCCATTGATAGCAACCGGTTTATCGAAGACACCATGCATGCCGAGAATGGCAGATTGCGGCGGGTTGATGATTGGTGTGCCGAAGACGGAGCTGAATAAGGTAGGATTTGAAAAAGTCGATTTGAGCCCCTAGTCGACGCTCGATAATAACCTTACCCGAAGACACCGCCATTCGAGATAGTGAACGTGCCGCCCTCCATATCCTCGACAGCCAGCTTATTGTTCTTCGCCTAAAAATGAAAAGTAAAAAGCTGTTATGAGGCCATGGCATTATGTTCATTTTTCCTAAAAGTGCTCATCTAAAATAGGGAGCGTAAAAATATCAAGAAAGGTCAAAAAGAAAGGTGCTGTCATTTTTGGTTATCAAAGCGTTTATGAAACTTTTTCTGATTTTCGTTGGTATTTTTCACTTCAAATATAGCTAACTCTAGCAGAACCGCACCACTAAAATACTTTCCATGACAATTTTATGCATCGAAAGATGTTTGTCAGCAAAAAAAATGTAGCTTTCGACATGCATAATACTAAAGAACTGAGGACTTTTCGATATTAAGCCGGTTTTAAAAAAAATGACGGTACTATTGAAGTTGGGGGGCAAAATTTTTTTAGGTCATTTTTAGGCTACTTGATCAGTTTTTCGTGGCTAATCCAGCGCAATACTCAACTCCTAAGCTAAGCTAAGCCGAAGCACAGTTAAATTGAGCTTGAACAAAGCTAAGTCGCAGCCAAAAGCAGTGATGCTGTGACGAAGCCAAGCTTAGGGCCAGGTACCAAGGTTTAGGCTAAGCATAGGCCTAAGCCTAGGTTAAACTAGTTCTAAGCCTAGCCTAAGTTAAGCTTAAGCCTAAGCTAAAGCCTAAGCCAAGCCAATACTAAGCTAAGCTAAGCCTAAGCCAGAGAAAAGCTGACCAATTAGCCCAAAAATGACCCGAAAAAAATTTTGCCCCCCCAACTTCAATAGTACCAAAATGACAGTAATTCGAGATCGTATACCTTCTCTCCCAAGGCCGCCAGCTCGAGCTCGACTTGGGCATAATCCATGCTCTCGACATTGCGCAGGACTGGCACCAGCAAGCCCTGGAACATAGCAACAATTAAAAGAAATTAAATAAATTGTATACCTTCGGCGTAGCGACGGCCACCGAGATGTCCACGAAATGACGGTAGACAATCTCGTCCTGGTCAATCACTGAAAAATTAAATTGGTCTGATAAAGAAATGAATAGAGACATACCAGCATTGACCACCGGCATCTCCTGAAGGGCATATGCCGCAGCGCGCAGGAACGGCGACATCAGACCCAGCTAAACGCAAAAATGTATAAATCAAAAAAAAGGCCGCCGGCACAGCCAAAAAGCTCACCTTGACATTGTGCTTCTTCTGGAAGTCCTTTTGATAACGCGTGCGCATCTCAATAATGTTGCTAAAGCGAATTTATTGTGATGCTTGAAGACCCGAATAGGGTAAACGGTACCTCATGTCGACCTCATTGAACGTGGTGAGCATGGCGTAGGTGTTCTGCGCATCCTTCAGACGCTGGGCAATACGTTGGCGCATCCTGTTCATCTTGACGCGCACCTGGAAGCAACAATTTAGAATGTTATACAATTCAATGGGAATACCTCATCACGGGATCCGGTAATCGCGTGGTCGGGCTGCACTCCGTCAGGAACCCTTCAAGTATGTGTTAAAATAAATTTTCTACACAAAAAATTTACCGAACGCGCTGTACAGGGATGGAGGAGACTGGGGTGGAAGACATCGGGGCAGAAGGGGGAGGAGCAGTTTTTGGCAGCGATGATGGGATGGATCCTGAACAATACACTCGTGATTCTGAGGCAACTTCGTACCCTTGTTTTGAGCAGGTGGAGCAGACGGTGCCGCAGCTTTTGGGGCTTCTTGCTTAGGGGCAGCGGGCTTCGGTGCCTCGGATGAAGCATTCTTCGCCTCAGCCTAAACAAAAAATAAAGCGCAGAATGCATTAAAATACCTTAGGAGCAGCCGGGGCCGCCGAGCCACCACCCTCGCCGGGCTGCAGCTTGTACAGCTTCTGCTTGGCCGTCACCTGAAGAAAAACAATTCAAAAGCACGCAATTATAAAAGAAACCTTTGAGCCATCAGCAACAAGCAATTCGACGATGGTGCCGGATTGAGGAGCAGGGCATTCGACGGACGTCTAAAAACTATCCATTGAAATACAAAGAAATGGGCTACCTTGTCGGTCTCAATCTCTGCCACCACCTCGTCCTCCTTCACGAAATCGCCCACCTCTAAACGACAGTGAAAGCCGAAATATGGGAAACAAACGCTTATTCCAACGGATATCTCCCTCGGAGATAGACTCGGCAAACGCTGGGCCTTCAACGACGACCACTTCAGATTCTAAAGGAACAAATCAACAAGAGATGTCAAACTCACTGCAAACGGAAGAGATTTGCAGGTAGCGCTCGGGGACCACGCTGACTCCCTGGATTTGCTTCGGGAAGACAAGCTTTTGGCTGCCTAAAAAAAGAAAATAAAAGCAGTTCGCTGACGATCGCGGCAAGCAACAGCAATATAATGAACAAATATAACTCACAAGACAGCGGAACCGCTGCACGAGAGGCGACGCCCTAAATTGGAAACTTTTACGTACAACAAGGTTTTGACAATTACCCTTCGCAACGAGACGGAAGCCGTTCGAGAGAGAGACGTTCGCGTCAGAGAGGCCGCCCGGGGACCAAGCATTTTTACCCTCAAAAATGAAATTTAGCCTGAAAGGACAAAAAAAGAAAACCATATTAAAAACCGGCAATATGTCCAAGGAAACTGAGCTAAAACGGAGAAGAAGAAGCAAAACCAGAAAATCCATTTCCGGGGCGAGATCAAAGCGTAAAAATCAACTTGCGTCTCGCTGAGAAATAAGATCGAGCGGAGCTGGGGCATGATGGGCCAATGGATCGAGGATTTTGGGCCTTTTCAGAGCGGGAAGAAGCTGGAGAGAAACAGGGCCAGAGCGGAGACAGACGCGAGAAACGAGAGAAAGCGATAGACGAAGTGCGAGACATCACTGCCCCAAGCACCGCCCGATCCTCTCACCAAACACAGTACTTTTACACGTCATTACGCCGTCGAATACAGCCTCAAATGTACCAATTCTCAGACCAAAAAATATGTTTATAAGGTTTTTAGAGATATGTAGGATAGCTCAGACAGCAAATATAAGAAAGACGACTACAGAAAATGGAACCAAAAAAGCAAAAGAACTTTTCTAAATCGTCTAAATGATTATTATGTGAATGTGGTTCCGCCGCGATACTGATAACATTGTTGCTTGCAAACATCGTTTTCAGCACTAAAATAAGTTGCAGAAACGTTCTATAATGCATTCTATTGTGTTTTTGACACTCTAAAAGTTCTAAAAACCTATTTTCTAGGGTTTATGGCCTATCATAATCGATTTAACTTTGATGACCCCCAAGACAGCTACTGGAATGAAAATGGATCCGCGGCTTCATCGATTTTTGATGATATTCGTTCAAAGCAGGTGCGCCTTAGTTCTTTGCTTAAAACTTTGACTCGTTCTATTCTTCAGCTTTCACAGTCATGCTTCCGGTCCGTTTATTGTTTGAGATTTAGGAATCTGCGCGCGTGGCCCTCGACGATCTCTTTGCAGAAACACCAAGACCAGCCCAAGTGAACACACCAAAGCCTACGACAAGTACCGCTCGACCTCAACAACCACCCGATCCGAATAGGTAACGTATTTGAGGCACGCTTGGATAATTTTGTTTAGATACCAGCATGGTTCCGGCTATCAAGGTCGAGGGGAACGGCCCACTCCAAAATTTATGCTCAACGAGGTATGAACTAGGACTTAGATTGAGCTTCCTCTTTAGCCTGAGCTTCGAAAAGACGTTTCCAATGTGTCGATAGCGCCCTCTGAATGCAGCTTTTCATCCCTTCCTTCCGAATCCCAACAACTCGATCTCGACTTTTCGAGGCTACGCGCTGAACACCGGAAATTACAGCGACATTGTGAGGTAAATTGTTAGACTTGGTTATTTCAAGGTTTTGGAAGGCAGAAAAAGGTTCCTCACTCTCTGCATTTTAGGCCCTACGCGCTGACCGTTTTCGTCCGCCCGATATTAGCGAGACGATTGGGCGTTTATTCAAAAACGAGCCTGTATCGCTGGATCTTTATAAGTAAGTCAGTTAATTTGATCAAAATCTACCCTTTTCGCTAGATCGAAGAAGGACAAGCTCGCCCTACTCGACGCGGCAATCAGTTTTGTCGATGGCAACGTAATATTGGCGGTAATATACATCTTTTTGGGATAACCGATTCTTAGGTCGTGATCTACATCCAGCGAACGGTCTCTGAAGCCATATTTCGAGAAGTCCTATTGGAACGACCAGAAGCGGCGGAAGAATATGTGCAGTATTTGAAAGATTGGGGAACAACGGAGGAACTGACTAATGTTTTCAAGTATGTTCGCTTAATCAGTTATCAATGCCTTCTCCAGTGTAATGGGCCGTACTGCCGACGCAGCAATGTACGACTTCAAATTGGCAATGGGGGCTAAGACGGTACATCAAAGGATGGCCCAGCTGAAGAAGGCGTTGGTTGCCTCGTTTCTCGATCCAAGGCTGAGCGCAGAACAGACGCAGATTCACCGATACATCAATATTGTCGATCGGCAACAGCAGATTGAGGTAAACATTGATTTGGCCAATGCTACACTTGCGAGGGGCTAGATAACATAAAACAAAACAATCCGTGCGGTTCTACTTGGCCATTTTTTATTAATCCGGGCCGAAATTGAAACTAGCAGTTTTCTAATTTTTGGACGCTCTAGCGAATGGCGTCTTCAAAATATCGAAAAATAGCATCTCAATCCCATTTTCGGTCGATTTTTTGTCGTTGTTCTGTTAAAATAGCGAAAATAGAGCAAAATCCCTCTACTGTTTTGCCTCCGGCCAAATAGAATCGTACCAAAAAATCTTCTCATCCTCAGGTGGCCGACTCGACAGATCGTTCCAAGAAATTCACGGATTTCCCGAGGCATGCTCCTCTGCTCGGTCAGCCAGCCATTCATACGCTCTACTACGCATGCTTGTATCACTATGATTCGCCGCCGGTTTGCACATTTACATATTCACCTCTTCTCTTTAGACATCCCCTGATTCCCCTCAACAAATCCAAGATCTATGTGGTCTCAACGAGAAGCAATTAGTCTGGGTATCCGTTGGCGCGTTGGTAAAGCAGAACAGATGGCCTGACGTTGGTGAGTCTTTTCTAGCCACATAGGAAACGTGGTATTTGGGGAGTTTTTGCTTGCGCTAATCTACATTTTTTAGAACGATCGCTGAGCCCCCGGGGTTTGATTGGCGCCATCACGCGCTCAACAGGGGCGAATCTCAAGTCGAATTACATCCCGATGGATCAGCTGATGCGACTAATTCACGCCGAGAGCGGTCAGCCGCCAAAAGATGTGAGTATCTGTTACCGAACTAACAATACGGGTTATCTTAGTTGATCTGTCGTCTCCTCCGCTCGTTGCCCACCCCCGAAGAGCGTCTAATGTTAGCCGAAAAATATATGGCCACCGAGGTACGTTGCTTTACTTTCTAAGAGACCCCTTCCGCTAGGTGGTAATCGAGTGTACGCAACAAATGAAGGAACGTCAACGTTTGGAGGTCTATACGAATAAGCTTCCCCCGCATTCTTCTGACCACTACAAAGCTCTCGCCGCACTTAACAATTCGGTAACAATTTCTAGCAACTACCTTAATCGGTAATTTAGGGAGCTAAATGGAAATGAGGGCCGCGGTACGATCAAGCGAAGGACGGAAATCAACGTGATAACACGACTGTGATAATGTTCATAATAAAAGCCGATGTTATATGTGAAAAATGAAACAGATCGCATCCGAACTGGTTTTTGCAACAAGGCCCTCGGAATGATTACCATGTTCAAGAAATCATCGTTTGTCAGCACCAGCAAACCTTTATTATCATGCCAAAAGAAACAGTATAAACGAACGACATATCACAATCACTAGCTGCAAGTCAAATGCATTGGGCTATGAAACAAAAGAAAGAGTACCAGTTTCTGTTTATGATTCTAAAGGGGAATGTTTCCGTGCTTTCGCTTCGGATTCTTGACTTTCTTCGACTCGAGCAGATTCAAGTCTTCGCAGATACGGCGACGCGTCGTTGATGGGACGATGATGTCGTCGACGAAGCCCCTGCAACAAGGTTTATATACGCTACATACCAGAAAACGACTAAAAAGTGGGTTAAAATTGCTACCTAACTGCCGCTGGGAAGGGGTTGCCGAACAGCTCAATATATTCGGCCTCGTGTTTCGCGTGATTGGCCTTGTCCTTGCGGAACAGGATCTGGACGGCACCCTGGAAATGAACATTTTTGAAACAACGTATTGTCGAGCATACCTTTGCCCCCATGACCGCCACCTCAGCAGATGGCCACGCATAGTTCCTGTCTCCCCTGCAAATATTCAATTGTCATAATCGGCAAATATTTTACCTCAAATGCTTGCTCGACATCACGTCATAGGCTCCACCATAAGCTTTGCGTGTGATAATCTAAAAAGCATTATACTAAAAACGTTAATTTTTTTAAGTAACATCCCACTTTCGAGACGGGACGGAGCCTATCCTGTGCAGAATCATGCGCTGATTGCGAATATGGTCACCGAACCGCGATCTTATGACGACCAAAGCTGTGTCGAAGCTAAGACCGAGAAACGCGCAAAATGCGACTTTCTGCAGTTTTCCTGACGTTCTGCAGATGGCAATTCCGCAAACCCGGAGCCAGCGCAAAATTCTGCACAAGCTAGGCTCGGTCACGATTCGAAACCCCGACGACAGTAAAACGGTCGCCTTGTAAAACAAACCGTAATCTTGGGCACGGTGGCCTCGGCGAAAGCATAGAGCAGCTTGGCGCCATGACGAATGATGCCGCCGTATTCCTGGGCTGTGCCTAAAACGGGCCATTAGTAAGGAAATTCTGGGTTGCCTGGCAGGAAGCCGGGCACGTCGACCAGGGTGATCAATGGAATGTTGAATGCATCACAGAAACGGACGAAGCGCGCACCCTGAAATGAAAAAGTTGAGATATCTCGAACATCTCGAAAGTTCAGTATCACGACCTTCTTAGCAGTTTTCCTGACGAAATTTATCATTTCTGGCTGCAATCTAATACAGCGCATTTTCCAGATACTAAACTTTCGCGATGTTTGATTTTCCAAAAAATGATAGGAAATCGAGATAGATGCTCAGCCACACATGAAAGCGATACGGCCCAGGCAAAATTTTCAATAAAAATGAGACATACCTTGACAGAAGAATTTATATCCAGACAACCAGCGGCGAATTTTGGGTTGTTTCCCACGATTCCCACGGTCCGGCCATTCATCCGGGCGAATCCGATGACCAGGTTCTTGGCATATTCGGGCATGATCTCGAAGAAGTCGCCCTCATCCACCTAAAACTCCGGACAGTAGAGAGGGCAGGGGAATTCAACTCACCAAAGCAGTTACAACGTCTTTCATGTTGTATGCAGCCGTGCTTTCCAACGGGACAACGGTGTCGAGCGATTTGACTTCTCTAAAAATGAGGTTTTCGGTTGATCGCCAAAAAAGAAAATCAGGAAACGACAAGGCTGCACTTTCAGTTTGAAAATCAGTTTTTCGAGAGTCAGTCAACCGGGCAGACGAAGCCTAAGCCTAAGCGAGTGCACAGACCTATCCCATTGATCATCAACGGCTCGGATAGGAGAGGCGTCCTTGTTCGATAGCGGAAGATAGTTGAACAACTCGCGAAGCGACATCAGAGCATCCACGTCATTTTCGAAGGCCCCGTGGGCGACACCTAAAAACGGCAATTTCCTAGAGAGGAGAGTGAATACATCATCGAAATGCAACGGCCTATAAGACTAAAGTACAACAAAACGTACCGGAGGTTGTCGTGTGCGTCTTTGCTCCACCGAGTTCTTCTTGCGTCACCTCTTCATTCGTTACGGCCTTGACGACTTCGGGCCCAGTGATGAAGAGGTAAGAAGAGTCCCTAACCTAAAAAATTGGTGAAGCGAAGTCACTGATATATAGGAGAGCATTTAGCTACAAAACACAGTCCTGGTAACACGGAAATTAGCTTACCATAAACGTGAAGTCGGTGAGCGCGGGGGAATAGACAGCCCCACCAGCACATGGACCCATAATCATCGAAATCTGAGGGACGACGCCAGAAGCGAGCACGTTGCGCTAAAAAAATTTGAAAGGAAACGACGAGAACTAAACCTGGAAAATATCGGCATATCCTGCGAGAGATTCGACGCCCTCTTGGATGCGGGCACCGCCAGAATCATTGAGCCCGATCACTGGCGCGCCGACACGCATCGCCTCATCCATAATCTTGCAGACCTTGCGCGCATGCACCGATGAAAGGGATCCGCCGAACACGGTAAAATCCTAGAAATTAGGGTTTAATGCATTACGTCCTAGTTAGCCGCGTCTCACCGCAAAACATCAGAAATAAACAAAATACCTGAGAAAAGACAAACACTGTGCGCCCGGAAATCTCTCCACGGCCCGTCACCACAGAATCACCGGCATACTGAGCCATAAAGTTCATCAAATCCAGAAATGAGGCGTACCTTCTCTTTTTCCATGCCAAACTCTGTGCATGTATGCTCGGCAAACATGTCATACTCGCGAAACGTCCCTGAAGGAAACAATTAAATCGAGGTGAATAAAATTTACCTTTATCCAGCAGCAAATTGACCCGCTCGCGGGCAGTCAGCTTTCCACGCTTGTGTTGAGCGTCGATTCGGGCTTGACCGCCACCGAGCAACGCCTGGAATGGGAGAAGATCAACATCTCAAGGGCCCGCCCCGTACAATAAGGGAAAATACTAACCGCCGCTCGTTTCTTCTCGATTTGTTCAGCCACGCGTAGGGTGTGCTGGATGGACGAGTTGGCTGCCGCCGAGCATAGCCGTTTATGCTGAAAAACAAACATAATTTAGGCAGTGTAAAATTCGAAACAAGTCATTGGGTGGTCGTAAATACGAGAATACAAACCAAGTTTGAACAGCCGCTGATGATCGGTCTTGTTAGACGTGTTATCATCGCGGACCTGAAAAAATTTGCATCCGAGGAGCAAATCAAAGGAAGCGAGAACAGAAATACAGGAAAATCAAAGCATTTTCTCGTCGTCATCGTCTACTCTTTCCTTTCGTCTATTCTCTAGCTGTATTCGAGCCAGATGAGCAATACAAAATGTAGGCGCCAAAAAAGGGTTCTGAAAATGGTTTTTTCAGCAGTGACAAGTTCTCAGAGCACGACTTCGCAAAGCGAGCCACCACAGCCATCGCCACTGACAGTGGACCCGGCCAAGTAATAAAGAGAATAAAACGGTGAACATCGACTGGTTTCAGCCCGCAGGAGCAGACGCTTGGGTTCAGGATCACCCCGCCGGTAGAATCAGTGCAAGAGAATGTACCATTCAATACGCTTTTAGCTGGAAGACGACGACACGATGCGCAACGTGAAATCGTTGGAAAACGAGGATAGTGGCCGCGAGTCGGGCATCGTCATCGATATCAAGGTACCCTCCGGCGCCTTTTTATTCGCCCATTTAGTGCTCGACGACCCAGGTGACGAAGCCGTCGCCTAAGTGAAAGCCCTCGGAAGTGAAAGAAGCCCTCAAACGTTAAAATCAATTTAATTTAGTGATTGGGAATAAACATTATTGCTGTGAAATGCTTTACAAAGTGCGAAACAGGAAATTGCCGACAAGGAAAACAAAGAAGCAGCGAAGTGGCAGAATACAGACGGTCAATGGAAAAAACGGAATCAGCTCGGTTGGGCTCGATTACTCGGTGCCACCAATGCAATTGATATAGCGCGCATTGAGCAACTTTATTTTATAAAACAATGCTTAAATTTAGACGGCAAATTGCTCCACCCTGCTCTTCTAAAGACCCTCCTTTCCCCCTCCCCCGAATGCATATAACCAAAATGTCGGAACTCAAAGCTTCTCACTATTGTGCTGCGGTGAATCGCTTCCGTTTTCTCTTTTGGCTTCACAATTGTTTCACCTTAACAATTTACAGCATCTAAATTCATATGGAAGAGCGCCGAGCCGTGCGCCCAAATTTTGCGGAAGATGGTATGTTGAACATTTTTTTCTACATGTATGCTTCTTTTTTAGTTTATGGATCCGGAGCTGGAGAGAGGAGCGCGGCAGTTGTTGCGGAAATGTCCGAATCGTCATTGGCGCAACGACGGTATCTTTCTTTTTTCTGGTTCAAAAACTGCATTTATCTAGATCGGCCGTCCTCCCAAAGCTCAACAATTTGAAAAATGACGATGGGCCCTCGAAAAATGAGAAGGAAAACGAAATGCCGGTCAGCGAATTGAGAGAGTTTGTATACCATGTCATTTTGAGGCGGAACTAGGCGATCTCGGCTTTTCCTACGCCGATGCAGACGACTACGAGAATGAGCTGGCTGAGCTCTACTCTTACTCTGAAATGGAGGATTTTGCCTCAAACGCTGTGGCATATCGAACGTTTCTGGAGAACACCGAGGTTATTTTGAGAGTCTTTCCTTACTTTTTTTTGCCAGGGCTTGAACGTACTGTCCAGCTTATCGTTTTGTGACCTCGGCCGCCAAAAACAAATCAATTTGCTGACAGCACTCATGGCCCAAATGGAAAGTGCTGTCCCCGAGGAGCGCTTTCTGGCTCTTCGTGCCGTTCTCTACGTCTTACAGGTAGCTGTCTTTAGAATTGTTTGATGTTGAGTTTTCAGGGCGCTTATATGGACTTTGACGATGATGATGGCGAACAAGTGAATAACACTACTTCGAATCCTGGTAGGCTGTATCACAATTTCAACCTTTTTTTTCTAGCTCCCCTGAACGAGAAGGAGTGCTTAATGCAAGCAGCACGGAATTCGTATTTGGCAGCCGAGACGGGGCTTTTCGGACCATTAGTGTCAATGCTGCTCTTTGAATTGGAAGTTCCATACGAACCTGTCGGATGCAATGATGGCCGCGAAAGCAAGGTTTGACAAGTTTTAACATCGCGGTTTTTTAAATGAGAGTGGCTTCCAAACAACTTTTGCGATGGCTGACCGTATCAAGACGCAAACTGAACTCGATTTTAGGCGAGCTTCTCCTCGAATCATCGAGCCTCAACGTCGGATTTGAGCGAGAGCGGTAGTTTCGATCGTTTGCACCGATATCTTTTTATAGGCAAGAAGAAGAGAAGCGCCAACCTGGCCGACAACGAATCGTTACGTGCCATTCTTGCGGGCTTGTATCATTTGGTAGAAACCATCAGGTGAGCTCTGACTTTTTTTTTGTCTGGTTAAACGGCTATTTGTAGACGCGAAGAACTGGTAGACGTGATAAGTGAGACTGCCGAGACAAGAGCATATCTGCGCCGCGTCAGGATCAACTTCTTAGATGAATTAGGTATTTTGCGGGCATGGTTTCGGATGTCGCTTTCTTAGATCACCCGATTCCGTCATCGGACCGTTCCCTGCTGATTATAATGTGCGATATGATGACTCCATTTTATAACGGCACGTCTCCGCATATTCCGGTTAAAAAGGTATTCATTTCGGTGATCAGGCCCGGCTCAAACCACACTAGCTAGGGTGAGAAATGGGACATCATTGTTGCCGATATCTAAAATGATGCTTACAGGCCTTCCTGCTCACCTGGAAAATTCTGCTGGCCACGTTTGGTGATTCTGCGTTTCTCCACAAAAAAAAGAGCGAAGTCCGTGCAAAACATGGGTTGTATGCGACGGAAGACACCCTTGAAATAGCCCACTTCATGCGGACTTGTGTCATTAATGATGGAGATACTGGCTTTAATGGTGAGATAAACATGCAATTTGTTGTAATTAATTTATTTCCAGGTGGATCCCGACCACGGCGAAGTGTGCCCGGGCGTCTCGGTCGACAAATGGCCTATACGGGGCTCGAGGGCGATGAATCCGCCGAGTCTGACATCCTTGGGCTATCGTGTATGATAATCTCTTTCCTCGATAACTATTTTCGTTTAGCAACGACCCCAATTGAGGATGAAACCCCTTCGCCGGCCTTGTCCGGTACGAATGCGAATTGATTTCCATTTTTTTTTTCAATTTAGAAAGAACTGGTGGCCTGCCGAAGGATGATTCGGGTGAACGGACGCCGATCGCTTCCTCACCTGTACACATTCCCATGCGAAGGGTATATTTTTGTTGATAAACGTGGTCGATGGTTTCTTTCTTAGTTGCCGTGGAGGAGTAAGGCGCGCAAGGAAGATATCGATTGCTTTTTGCAGACGGCTCGCAATAAATATCTACGGTAACCTTTGTTTTACTTGTCCACCTATTGTTAGGTATGAGCTTGCTGGGGATTTGGAGACACATGTCGGTCTTCCGGCCCATATCGTGCGCGGGCTCAAGGTCTTGCAAGATCATCTCTATACGTCGATCAGTGATATTCAGGTGCGAGATTGGTGCTTTTTTTAAAGGCTAGTTGGTTTTCTAGCTCGAGCGCGAGGACGTCTACCATCGTTACAAGCTAACCGTGAAAGAAGAGGTCGAGTTGAGCAAGGTTGGTTTACAATCTGAAAACTATCTGTATTTGAAATTCTAGGTGGAGATGTTCTACCGTGCCCTTCTGCCAAACATGGTCAACTATGTGGTTGCCCTGCTGAAAGTTCTGCTGGCTGCCGCGCCAAACTCGAAGGTATTCTGGTGCATTGTAGCGTTGGAGCTATTGAAGTTGGGGGGGGAGTTTTTTAGCCTCTTACCGGCCTAAGCTGCTCTGAAAGATACGCTAACCAACCCCAGCGTGGCCTAAGCCTAGCCTAAACAAAGCCGAAGTTAGGACTAAGCTAGGTCTAGACTAAGCCTAAGTTACAGGCTGGGCTAACCACATGCAAAGCGAAGCTAAGCTTAAATAAATTGAAGCCTAGTCCAAAAATAATTTTGTCCCCCCCCAACTTGAATAGCTACATATATTTCTACAAAATAAACTATCCTAGGTGCTGCAAGCGAAGAATGAAGCTGTGAATATAATGTGTGATGTGTTGACGCCAGAAACGGATACGGCTGATGTTCTATCCTCATCAATGTCACTTGATCGTAGCGGCACGAATCCATTGGAGGAGAGTGTCCGGTTGGCCATTGATATCCATCGTCACAAAGAGGTATTGTTTTTCGCAACGAGAAAACTTTCCGTTCCCGCCGTGGTTTTTAAGTTTTTTCGTTATTTCTCGCCTGCCATCATTTTTCTTTGCAGATCATTGTGAAAGCCGCGTCCGGGATCATCATTTTGATGTTGAAGCATTTCCGCCTCAACCATGTCTACCAATTTGAAGCATTCGCCCAGCAATTAGTATCCTTGATTTCAACCGATAATTTTTGTTTCTCCTAGATTTACGGCAATGGGATCCCGTTGATGCTACGTTTTCTCGACCAAAATATGATCCGATATGTGCAGTCAAGACACGAACTCCGTCCCTATAACTATCCATACTGTGCCCTCTACTGGGCGCGCAATTCGGGTAATTTATTTTTGTTGGATTCGCGTAGAATTCCTTACTGGCTTCCCCTTTCAAAGACGCCGATTTTAGAGACGTTTCCTACGCTCGGCGTTGACAATATCGAGGCTGAAGTGCCAGCGCACGGCTATTTCCTTTGGCGGAACATTTTCAGGTATCCCCTCTGCTGACAGAATCTTTCTCAAGCATTGTTTCAGCGCCGTCAACATGGTGCGAATATTGAATAAATTGACGAAGGGCAAACACGCGAGGAATATGATGCTCGTCGTGTTCAAAAGTGCCCCAATTCTGAAGCGATGTCTGAAGATACGAGTGGTTTGTTGTGGCCTTGCCGACCGTTATCTTCTCGATTTCAGCCAATCCTGCAGCTATATACGCTGAAATTGCTGAAGATGCAGGCCCGATTTCTGGGAAGGCAATGGCGACGAACGAATATGGACATTATCTCGGCCATCTATTGTTCCGTCCGCCATCGGTACGTCGTCTCATCTTTCCCTATCATGTTCATTATCTAGGCTCATCGATGATTGGGCGTTTGCCAACGATTCTCGGTCCAAGTCTTGGGATTTCCAGGTTGGTCATCCCCGCTTGAAGTCAATTACGTTTTTTTTTCAGGCCGATGAGCAATCGTTGAAGGTGTTGATAGAACGCTTCAACTCCAGACGCTATTCCAAGCTCTACCCGGCATTTGCCGTCGGTTTGTTTAACCATTTGTTGCAAGCACGTGGGATTATAGAACAAGGCGAGGACCAAGCTTACGGCGACGATTATTTGGACCGCTGGGACCCGCTTGAATACGTGGCCAATGATTACTGCATACACTCTGTGCTGGCTGCGGAAAAATTCGAACCGGAATCCAGGTAAGCTGCTTTTTGATCCTTTATAAAAAAGTGAGGTATTGTTCCATTTGGCCGGGCGCAAAGCAGCAGGAGGTTTTTGGATATTTTCGCTATTTTTGGGAGGTGTTCTCAATGCGATTTCAGGCCCGATTTGAGGCCCTTCCGGTGCATAAAATGCCCTGATTCTTTGTCACTTGGCGGAATCGGCCCTTATGTTACCGATGGCGTTTTCAGAATTTTGATAACAAATTTTATATAAAATATAAGTTAAAGCCTCTTTGATTGATTTTTGGGCAATTTTAAATTTGCATAAAGTGAAGAAGAAATAAATGTAAAATAAAAGAGGCATGCAAAAATTTTCTGAATTTGCATAGGGGATAGATTTTTGCCCCCGGCCAAACAGAACAGTACCAAAAGCGAAGACTGCCTGGCGCAATTGAATAATCTTTTTTTTTAGTTGGATGGACAACTACGAGGCATGGCTGGAAAAGGAAGTATTTTCGGGACCGATTGACTGGGATCAGCTGCTCTTATCCTCGAATTGATTCATTCTGTTTTCACAAACGCTGTAGAATATGATGTTGTGGGCATTGGTGTATCTATTTGCGATCTCTATTTTTGTTGGCAATCAATTGATCTTGGCCAAAAAGTTGACATTTTCCGAATAAATCGTCATCGCTTCATGAAGAACATTCGAACGAGCTGCGATCATAAACCAGAGCTGCATAATTCTACAGGCCCTTTCCAACACCGTTTTCAGGAAAGTATAAAAAGGGTTTGGAAAAGTTTTCCCTAAAAATGCCGTGAATTTTTATTTTAACTGGTGAGCCCGTCTGCGTCCGAGCAATGTTGGTGAATGAGCAGAATCAGCGACACTGGCTGCTTTTGTCAGGGTACCTGCATCTATGATTCCGGTTCTCCATTGCATCGGCCAAAAATCAGAGTTTCCCCACCACGCGTTACGCACAATTTTCGGTCGTAACCAGCGCCAATAGTACAGTTCCGTACTAAAAAAAAATCGAAAAAATCAAGTTGGCCTAAATCTACTCTCGAGGCCGAGAAAATGGTTTTCAGCCATCAACGCACCATGGATTCGTTACCGTTCTCGAGCTAATTGGGCCCAAGCCTCTCTTTTTTTTTGGCCCACCCTGTATGATTCCGGTTAGTGTGCCTTTAATGCATCAATGACTGGGATCGAAAGATACAGCAGCCAGGCTTAGGCTTAGGCTTAGGCTTAGGCTTAGGCTTAGGCTTAGGCTTAGGCTTAGGCTTAGGCTTAGGCTTAGGCTTAGGCTTAGGCTTAGGCTTAGGCTTAGGCTTAGGCTTAGGCTTAGGGCTTAGGCTTAGGCTTAGGCTTAGGCTTAGGCTTAGGCTTAGGCTTAGGCTTAGGCTTAGGCTTAGGCTTAGGCTTAGGCTTAGGCTTAGGCTTAGGCTTAGGCTTAGGCTTAGGCTTAGGCTTAGGCTTAGGCTTAGGCTTAGGCTTGGAGGCTTAGGCTTAGGCTTAGGCTTAGGCTTAGGCTTAGGCTTAGGCTTAGGCTTAGGCTTAGGCTTAGGCTTAGGCTTAGGCTTAGGCTTGGAAGCTTAGGCTTAGGCTTAGGCTTAGGCTTAGGCTTAGGCTTAGGCTTAGGCTTAGGCTTAGGCTTAGGCTTAGGCTTAGGCTTAGGCTTAGGCTTAGGCTTAGGCTTAGGCTTAGGCTTAGGCTTAGGCTTAGGCTTAGGCTTAGGCTTAGGCTTAGGCTTAGGCTTAGGCTTAGGCTTAGGCTTGGAGGCTTAGGCTTAGGCTTAGGCTTAGGCTTAGGCTTAGGCTTGAGGCTTAGGCTTAGGCTTGGAGGCTTAGGCTTAGGCTTAGGCTTAGGCTTAGGCTTAGGCTTAGGCTTAGGCTTAGGCTTAGGCTTAGGCTTAGGCTTAGGCTTGGGCTTAGGCTTAGGCTTAGGCTTGGGCTTAGGCTTAGGCTTAGGCTTAGGCTTAGGCTTAGGCTTAGGCTTAGGCTTAGGCTTAGGCTTAGGCTTAGGCTTAGGCTTAGGCTTAGGCTTAGGCTTAGGCTTAGGCTTAGGCTTAGGCTTAGGCTTAGGCTTGGAGCTTAGGCTTAGGCTTAGGCTTAGGCTTGGGCTTAGGCTTAGGCTTGGAGCTTAGGCTTAGGCTTAGGCTTAGGCTTAGGCTTAGGCTTAGGCTTAGGCTTAGGCTTAGGCTTAGGCTTAGGCTTAGGCTTAGGCTTAGGCTTGAGGCTTAGGCTTAGGCTTAGGCTTAGGCTTAGGCTTAGGCTTAGGCTTAGGCTTAGGCTTAGGCTTAGGCTTAGGCTTGGGCTTAGGCTTAGGCTTAGGCTTAGGCTTAGGCTTAGGCTTAGGCTTGAGGCTTAGGCTTGGAGCTTAGGCTTAGGCTTAGGCTTGGGCTTAGGCTTAGGCTTAGGCTTAGGCTTAGGCTTAGGCTTAGGCTTAGGCTTAGGCTTAGGCTTAGGCTTAGGCTTAGGCTTAGGCTTAGGCTTAGGCTTAGGCTTGAGGCTTAGGCTTGGGGCTTAGGCTTAGGCTTGGGCTTAGGCTTAGGCTTAGGCTTAGGCTTAGGCTTAGGCTTAGGCTTAGGCTTAGGCTTGGGCTTAGGCTTAGGCTTAGGCTTAGGCTTAGGCTTAGGCTTAGGCTTAGGCTTAGGCTTAGGCTTGGAAGCTAGGCTTAGGCTTAGGCTTAGGCTTAGGCTTAGGCTTAGGCTTGGGCTTAGGCTTAGGCTTAGGCTTAGGCTTAGGCTTAGGCTTGGAGCTTAGGCTTAGGCTTAGGCTTAGGCTTAGGCTTAGGCTTAGGCTTAGGCTTAGGCTTAGGCTTAGGCTTGGGTAGGCTTAGGCTTAGGCTTAGGCTTAGGCTTAGGCTTGGGCTTAGGCTTAGGCTTAGGCTTAGGCTTAGGCTTAGGCTTAGGCTTAGGCTTAGGCTTAGGCTTAGGCTTAGGCTTAGGCTTGGAAGCTTAGGCTTGGGCTTAGGCTTAGGCTTGAGGCTTAGGCTTAGGCTTAGGCTTAGGCTTAGGCTTAGGCTTAGGCTTAGGCTTAGGCTTAGGCTTAGGCTTAGGCTTAGGCTTAGGCTTAGGCTTAGGCTTAGGCTTAGGCTTAGGCTTAGGCTTAGGCTTAGGCTTAGGCTTAGGCTTAGGCTTAGGCTTAGGCTTAGGCTTAGGCTTAGGCTTAGGCTTAGGCTTAGGCTTGGGGGCTTAGGCTTAGGCTTAGGCTTAGGCTTAGGCTTAGGCTTAGGCTTAGGCTTAGGCTTAGGCTTAGGCTTAGGCTTGAGGCTTAGGCTTAGGCTTAGGCTTAGGCTTAGGCTTAGGCTTAGGCTTAGGCTTAGGCTTAGGCTTAGGCTTAGGCTTAGGCTTAGGCTTAGGCTTAGGCTTAGGCTTGGAGCTTAGGCTTAGGCTTAGGCTTAGGCTTAGGCTTAGGCTTAGGCTTAGGCTTAGGCTTAGGCTTAGGCTTAGGCTTAGGCTTGGGCTTAGGCTTAGGCTTAGGCTTAGCTTAGGCTTAGGCTTAGGCTTAGGCTTAGGCTTAGGCTTAGGCTTAGGCTTAGGCTTAGGCTTAGGCTTAGGCTTAGGCTTAGGCTTAGGCTTAGGCTTAGGCTTAGGCTTAGGCTTAGGCTTAGGCTTAGGCTTAGGCTTAGGCTTGGGAGCTTAGGCTTAGGCTTAGGCTTAGGCTTAGGCTTAGGCTTAGGCTTAGGCTTAGGCTTGGGGCTTAGGCTTAGGCTTAGGCTTAGGCTTGGGGCTTGGGGCTTGGGCTTAGGCTTAGGCTTGGGGCTTAGGCTTAGGCTTAGGCTTAGGCTTAGGCTTAGGCTTAGGCTTAGGCTTGGGCTTAGGCTTAGGCTTAGGCTTAGGCTTGGGCTTGAGGCTTAGGCTTAGGCTTAGGCTTAGGCTTAGGCTTAGGCTTAGGCTTAGGCTTAGCTTAGGCTTAGGCTTAGGCTTAGGCTTAGGCTTAGGCTTAGGCTTAGGCTTGGGCTTAGGCTTGAGGCTTAGGCTTGGGCTTAGGCTTAGGCTTAGGCTTGGGGCTTAGGCTTAGGCTTGGGGCTTGGGCTTAGGCTTAGGCTTAGGCTTGGAGCTTGGGCTTAGGCTTAGGCTTAGGCTTAGGCTTAGGCTTAGGCTTAGGCTTAGGCTTAGGCTTAGGCTTGGGCTTAGGCTTGGGGCTTAGGCTTAGGCTTGAGCTTAGGCTTGAGCTTAGGCTTAGGCTTAGGCTTGGGCTTAGGCTTAGGCTTAGGCTTAGGCTTAGGCTTAGGCTTGGGGCTTAGGCTTAGGCTTAGGCTTGGGCTTAGGCTTAGGCTTAGGCTTGGGCTTAGGCTTAGGCTTAGGCTTAGGCTTAGGCTTAGGCTTAGGCTTAGGCTTAGGCTTAGGCTTAGGCTTAGGCTTAGGCTTAGGCTTAGGCTTGGGCTTAGGCTTAGGCTTAGGCTTGGGCTTAGGCTTAGGCTTAGGCTTAGGCTTAGGCTTAGGCTTAGGCTTAGGCTTAGGCTTAGGCTTAGGCTTAGGCTTAGGCTTAGGCTTAGGCTTAGGCTAGGCTTAGGCTAGGCCTGGGCTTAGGCTTAGCGGGCTTAGGCTTAGGCTTAGGCTTAGGCTTAGGCTTAGGCTTAGGCTTAGGCTTAGGCTTAGGCTTAGGCTTAGGCTTAGGCTTAGGCTTAGGCTTAGGCTTAGGCTTAGGCTTAGGCTTAGGCTTAGGCTTAGGCTTAGGCTTAGGCTTGTAGCTTAGGCTTAGGCTTAGGCTTAGGCTTAGGCTTAGGCTTAGGCTTAGGCTTAGGCTTAGGCTTAGGCTTAGGCTTAGGCTTAGGCTTAGGCTTAGGCTTAGGCTTGGTAGCTTAGGCTTGGGCTTAGGCTTAGGCTTAGGCTTAGTCTAGGCTAGGCTTAGGCTTAGCTTAAGCTTAGGCTTGCTTAGGCTTAGGCTTAGGCTTAGGCTTAGGCTTAAGCTTAGCTTAGGCTTAGGGCTTAGGCTTAGGCTTAGGCTGTAGGCTTAGGCTTAGGCTTAGGCTTAGGCTTAGGCTAGGCTTAGGCTTATGCTTAGGCTTAGCTTAGGCTTAGGCTTAGGCTTAGGCTTAGGCTTAGGCTTAGGCTTATGCTTAGGCTTAGGCTTTGTAGGCTTAGGCTTAGGCTTGTAGGCTTAGGCTTAGGCTTAGGCTTAGGCTTAAGCTTAGGCTTGTGCTTAGGCTTAGGCTTGTAGGCTTAGGCTTAGGCTTGTGGCTTAGGCTTGTGGCTTAGGCTTGAGCTTAGGCTTAGGCTTAGGCTTAGGCTTAGGCTTAGGCTAATAGGCTTAAGTTTTAGCTTAGGCTTAGCTTAGGCTTAGGCTTAGGCTTAGGCTTAGGCTTTGTCCTAGGCTTAGGCTTAGGCTTAGGCTTAGGCTTAGGCTTAGCTTAGGCTTAGGCTTAGGCTTATGCTTGAGGCTTAGGCTTAGGCTTAAGCTTAGGCTTGAGCTTAAAGCTTAGGCTTAGAAGCTTAGGTTTTGCTTAGGCTTAGGCTTAGGCTTAGAAGCTAGCTTGTAGCTTAGGCTAGTGCTTTGAGCTTAGGCTTGTGCTTGAGCTCTAGGCTTAGCAGCTTATGCTTAGGCTTAGGCTTAGGCTTAGGCTTAGGCTTAGGCTTAGGCTTAGCAGCTTAGGCTTAGGCTTAGGCTTAGTAGCTTAGGCTTGTAGGCTTAGGCTTATGCTTAGTTTGTGCTAGTGCTTAGGCTTTAGGCTTGTGTCTTTGCTATAGGCTTAGGCTTAGGCTTAGTTCAGCTTGTGCTTAGGCTTAGGCTTAGGCTTAGGCTTGTAGGCTTAGGCTTAGGCTTAGGCTTAGGCTTAGCTTGTGGGCTTAGGCTTGAGCTTAGGCTTAGCTTGTTAGCTTAGGCTTAGGCTTAGGCTTTTGTGCTTAGCCTTAGGCTTAGGCATTAGGCTTTCAGGCTTAGGCTTAGGCTTAGGCTTAGGCTTAGGCTTAGGCTTGAAGTAGCTTAGGCTTAGGCTTAGGCTTAGGCTTAGGCTTAGGCTAGGCTTAGGGCTTAGGCTTAGGCTTAGGCTTAGGCTTAGGGCTTAGGCTTAGGCTTAGGCTTAGGCTTAGGCTTAGGCTTAGGCTTAGGCTTGCTTAGGCTTAGGCTTAGGCTTAGGCTTAGGCTTAGGCTTAGGCTTAGGCTTAGGCTTAGGCTTAGGCTTAGGCTTAGGCTTAGGCTTAGGCT
>CATQJA010002708.1:0-55495 GCA_958295435.1 Mesorhabditis spiculigera
AACGTCTCGATGACACCACACAGTCGGCAATGGCGTTGTGAGCATTTCCGAACGTCCTCGATGACACCACACAGTCGGCAATGGCGTTGTGAGCATTTCCGAACGTCTCGATGACACCACACAGTCGGCAATGGCGTTGTGAGCATTGCCGAGCGTTCGGAAATGCTCACAACGCCATTGCCGACCGTGAAGCGTCAATGAACACGCTCGTCGAATGCTCACAACGCCATTGCCGACTGTGTGGTACATCGAGACCTTCGGAAATGCTCACAACGCCATTGCCGACTGTGTAGCGTCATGAACACGCTCGGCAATGCTCACAACGCCATTGCCGACTTTGTGGTGTCATCGAGACGTTCGAGCTCACAACGCCATTGCCGACTGTGTGGTGTCATCAAGACGTTCGGAAATGCTCACAACGCCATTGCCGACTGTGTGGTGTCATCGAGACGTTCGGAAATGCTCACAACGCCATTGCCGACTGTGTGGTGTCATCGAGACGTTCGGAAATGCTCACAACGCCATTGCCGACTGTGTGGTGTCATCGAGACGTTCGGAAATGCTCACAACGCCATTGCCGACTGTGTGGTGTCATCGAGACGTTCGGAAATGCTCACAACGCCATTGCCGACTGTGTGGTGTCATCGAGACGTTCGGAAATGCTCACAACGCCATTGCCGACTGTGTGGTGTCATCGAGACGTTCGGAAATGCTCACAACGCCATTGCCGACTGTGTGGTGTCATCGAGACGTTCGGAAATGCTCACAACGCCATTGCCGACTGTGTGGTGTCATCGAGACGTTCGGAAATGCTCACAACGCCATTGCCGACTGTGTAGCGTCATGAACACGCTCGGCAATGCTCACAACGCCATTGCCGACTGTGTGGTGTCATCGAGACGTTCGGAAATGCTCACAACGCCATTGCCGACTGTGTGGTGTCATCGAGACGTTCGGAAATGCTCACAACGCCATTGCCGACTGTGTGGTGTCATCGAGACGTTCGGAAATGCTCACAACGCCATTGCCGACTGTGTGGTATCATCAAGACGTTCGGAAATGCTCACAACGCCATTGCCGACTGTGTGGTGTCATCAAGACTTTCGGAAATGCTCACAACGCCATTGCCGACTGTGTGGTGTCATCGAGACGTTCGGAAATGCTCACAACGCCATTGCCGACTGTGTAGCGTCATGAACACGCTCGGCAATGCTCACAACGCCATTGCCGACTGTGTGGTGTCATCGAGACGTTCGGAAATGCTCACAACGCCATTGCCGACTGTGTAGCGTCATGAACACGCTCGGCAATGCTCACAACGCCATTGCCGACTGTGTGGTGTCATCGAGACGTTCGGAAATGCTCACAACGCCATTGCCGACTGTGTAGCGTCATGAACACGCTCGGCAATGCTCACAACGCCATTGCCGACTGTGTGGTGTCATCGAGACGTTCGGAAATGCTCACAACGCCATTGCCGACTGTGTGGTGTCATCGAGACGTTCGGAAATGCTCACAACGCCATTGCCGACTGTGTAGCGTCATCGATACGTTCGGAAATGCTCACAACGCCATTGCCGACTGTGTGGTGTCATCGAGACGTTCGGAAATGCTCACAACGCCATTGCCGACTGTGTAGCGTCATGGACACGCTCGGCAATGCTCACAACGCCATTGCCGACTGTGTGGTGTCATCGAGACGTTCGGAAATGCTCACAACGCCATTGCCGACTTTGTGGTGTCATCGAGACGTTCGGAAATGCTCACAACGCCATTGCCGACTGTGTGGTGTCATCGAGACGTTCGGAAATGCTCACAACGCCATTGCCGACTGTGTGGTGTCATCGAGACGTTCGGAAATGCTCACAACGCCATTGCCGACTGTGTGGTGTCATCGAGACGTTCGGAAATGCTCACAACGCCATTGCCGACTGTGTGGTGTCATCGAGACGTTCGGAAATGCTCACAACGCCATTGCCGACTGTGTGGTGTCATCGAGACGTTCGGAAATGCTCACAACGCCATTGCCGACTGTGTGGTGTCATCGAGACGTTCGGAAATGCTCACAACGCCATTGCCGACTGTGTGGTGTCATCGAGACGTTCGGAAATGCTCACAACGCCATTGCCGACTGTGTGGTGTCATCGAGACGTTCGGAAATGCTCACAACGCCATTGCCGACTGTGTGGTGTCATCGAGACGTTCGGAAATGCTCACAACGCCATTGCCGACTGTGTGGTGTCATCGAGACGTTCGGAAATGCTCACAACGCCATTGCCGACTGTGTGGTGTCATCGAGACGTTCGGAAATGCTCACAACGCCATTGCCGACTGTGTGGTGTCATCGAGACGTTCGGAAATGCTCACAACGCCATTGCCGACTGTGTGGTGTCATCGAGACGTTCGGAAATGCTCACAACGCCATTGCCGACTGTGTGGTGTCATCGAGACGTTCGGAAATGCTCACAACGCCATTGCCGACTGTGTGGTGTCATCGAGACGTTCGGAAATGCTCACAACGCCATTGCCGACTGTGTGGTGTCATCGAGACGTTCGGAAATGCTCACAACGCCATTGCCGACTGTGTGGTGTCATCGAGACGTTCGGAAATGCTCACAACGCCATTGCCGACTGTGTGGTGTCATCGAGACGTTCGGAAATGCTCACAACGCCATTGCCGACTGTGTGGTGTCATCGAGACGTTCGGAAATGCTCACAACGCCATTGCCGACTGTGTGGTGTCATCGAGACGTTCGGAAATGCTCACAACGCCATTGCCGACTGTGTGGTGTCATCGAGACGTTCGGAAATGCTCACAACGCCATTGCCGACTGTGTGGTGTCATCGAGACGTTCGGAAATGCTCACAACGCCATTGCCGACTGTGTGGTGTCATCGAGACGTTCGGAAATGCTCACAACGCCATTGCCGACTGTGTGGTGTCATCGAGACGTTCGGAAATGCTCACAACGCCATTGCCGACTGTGTGGTGTCATCGAGACGTTCGGAAATGCTCACAACGCCATTGCCGACTGTGTGGTGTCATCGAGACGTTCGGAAATGCTCACAACGCCATTGCCGACTGTGTGGTGTCATCGAGACGTTCGGAAATGCTCACAACGCCATTGCCGACTGTGTGGTGTCATCGAGACGTTCGGAAATGCTCACAACGCCATTGCCGACTGTGTGGTGTCATCGAGACGTTCGGAAATGCTCACAACGCCATTGCCGACTGTGTGGTGTCATCGAGACGTTCGGAAATGCTCACAACGCCATTGCCGACTGTGTGGCGTCATGGACACGCTCGGCAATGCTCACAACGCCATTGCCGACTGTGTGGTGTCATCGAGACGTTCGGAAATGCTCACAACGCCATTGCCGACTGTGTGGTGTCATCGAGACGTTCGGAAATGCTCACAACGCCATTGCCGACTGTGTGGTGTCATCGAGACGTTCGGAAATGCTCACAACGCCATTGCCGACTGTGTGGTGTCATCGAGACGTTCGGAAATGCTCACAACGCCATTGCCGACTGTGTGGTGTCATCGAGACGTTCGGAAATGCTCACAACGCCATTGCCGACTGTGTGGTGTCATCGAGACGTTCGGAAATGCTCACAACGCCATTGCCGACTGTGTGGTGTCATCGAGACGTTCGGAAATGCTCACAACGCCATTGCCGACTGTGTGGTGTCATCGAGACGTTCGGAAATGCTCACAACGCCATTGCCGACTGTGTGGTGTCATCGAGACGTTCGGAAATGCTCACAACGCCATTGCCGACTGTGTGGTGTCATCGAGACGTTCGGAAATGCTCACAACGCCATTGCCGACTGTGTGGTGTCATCGAGACGTTCGGAAATGCTCACAACGCCATTGCCGACTGTGTGGTGTCATCGAGACGTTCGGAAATGCTCACAACGCCATTGCCGACTGTGTGGTGTCATCGAGACGTTCGGAAATGCTCACAACGCCATTGCCGACTGTGTGGTGTCATCGAGACGTTCGGAAATGCTCACAACGCCATTGCCGACTGTGTGGTGTCATCGAGACGTTCGGAAATGCTCACAACGCCATTGCCGACTGTGTGGTGTCATCGAGACGTTCGGAAATGCTCACAACGCCATTGCCGACTGTGTGGTGTCATCGAGACGTTCGGAAATGCTCACAACGCCATTGCCGACTGTGTGGTGTCATCGAGACGTTCGGAAATGCTCACAACGCCATTGCCGACTGTGTGGTGTCATCGAGACGTTCGGAAATGCTCACAACGCCATTGCCGACTGTGTGGTGTCATCGAGACGTTCGGAAATGCTCACAACGCCATTGCCGACTGTGTAGCGTCATGAACACGCTCGGCAATGCTCACAACGCCATTGCCGACTGTGTGGTGTCATCGAGACGTTCGGAAATGCTCACAACGCCATTGCCGACTGTGTGGTGTCATCGAGACGTTCGGAAATGCTCACAACGCCATTGCCGACTGTGTGGTGTCATCGAGACGTTCGGAAATGCTCACAACGCCATTGCCGACTGTGTGGTATCATCAAGACGTTCGGAAATGCTCACAACGCCATTGCCGACTGTGTGGTGTCATCAAGACTTTCGGAAATGCTCACAACGCCATTGCCGACTGTGTGGTGTCATCGAGACGTTCGGAAATGCTCACAACGCCATTGCCGACTGTGTAGCGTCATGAACACGCTCGGCAATGCTCACAACGCCATTGCCGACTGTGTGGTGTCATCGAGACGTTCGGAAATGCTCACAACGCCTGCTTGCACGAGCTTTCAAGCCAGGGATGTGGACACTTCCACTTGGTGAATTCACGTTTTAAATTTATCCCCGAAAATACCAGTATATACAGGGTGTCTCAGGATTATCCGGACAAACTTTCAATGCCATTTCTTCCTATTTATTTCCTGTTTTATGCGCACACCTTGTCACTCCTAACAATCTTCGAGGTATTTTTGAGGCACTGGCAAAGTTTCGCGAGGCTATGACATATCGCTTCGTAAAAAATCGAAGAAGTTTGAACGTAATTTCTCCCATCTGGCAAACCCTCAAAACGCATGCTGTTTCCGTCGCTATAAAAATCTTCAATATAACCGGCATAACAAAGAAACCATAAAAAGAGATCGGAAATAATAAGTCCATGCTCAGCCCGGCCCAAAAACGTCAGGTTGACTCTAGGGAAAAAATCAGCGAGCCAAAAAGATGAAATCAAGTGACGCGCCGCCGTATTAACCTTACAAGTTTTAGCCCGGAAGAACTCTAAAAATCCGATAAGATACTTTTCAAAGGATAAAAACCTAAATAGCTACAGTAACAATGATGTACAAGCAATTTAGACCAAGTTAGCTTAGATTTCTGAGGAGCTTGAGCACGAGCAACCTTCGAAACACCCTTATCAGCGATGCACAGGAAGTTGATATTAAATTAGAAAATAATCATTGACATGACCAAACTTTGGCGCAAACAGGTCCGTTTTGCCAGAAAACGTCATATCTTGTCCAGAAAAACGTCGGAACACTTTTTGAACCCTTGCCCCAAGTTTCGTGCTATTTAAGAGGCAAAAAATCTTACCGCGTTCTTCGCTTGATTCTGAAGTTATTCATGTGTCTTCAAAAAATTTTTTTTGCTCAGAACATTGCAAACGCCTCAAAAACTCATATGAAATACATTAGGTTGAAAGACAAGAGCGCTAAAGGTGAAAAAATGACTATTTCGTTTTGTCCGGATAATCCTGAGACACCCTGTATAATAGAGCAACAATAATATTAGGTTGGACCGAAAGTAATTGTAATATTTCGATTGTAAAAATTTTATGGAAGCCACCATTCGTTCATTCAAATTTTTTGCTATGATGGAGGGTTAAGTCTTGTCCAGTTTCAGTTTTATTTTTAACTCGGGACTGCTACAAATTTTTTAGTTAGCTGGAGAAGATCGAGCGCAATCCAGATTCCGGGTTATTGGTTTCCGTGAAGGATTTCGCCGCCCGTTCCGACCCTAGTGACCTGAATAAGTGATAGTAGATAGAGAAAAATTTGGGCTATGCAGTGCATTAAAGAAAATTTTAATAGCTAGCTGCATTATTTTTTCCCAGATCCTACTATATATAAAAAAATAGTTCTTGTGTGTGTGTGTGCATTTGAATGCAACTTCCGTCACCGTGTCCGGAGGATATCTCAAGAGGGGAAGGGTGTTAGGCTACGTATGATACGTCATTGGGTGCCTAACGTCCCCGAGATGACTGCACGCATATCAGATTTTGCAAATTATGCTATTTTCGACATTAAAATTGAGTTTTTGTTGAAAAATCCGGCAGCCTTCTTTGTTAGGAAATAATTAGCATACGCCGGAAGTGGCGGAAGCCTATATATAACGTGAGAGAGTGGAATTCCTCATTTTCCCCCCATAGGAATTCGAGAGACGTATGCAGAGTGAAGAATTTCATCAAGTTAGACGGGGCCAGGGTTGAAAAGTCGCGAAGCGGCTTTTCAACCCTGGTCAATTTTAAAAGATGTCAATCTGGGTTTTCGGGCTACGAATCGACACATTCCTTTGTCTGCCGTTTTCTCCGAGTTTAGTGGATAACTTTTTGAGTGGACTCTATCAAAATGAAGCTTAATGAAAGCTGTTGCATGTGTTATGTCTCCGTCTGGAATTGAGAAATGAAACGTGATTTTGAGCACATTTTGGTTTTATTTTTTTTCTCCGCGAAAGAATGGGTTTAGGGTACGGGTAATTTTAACACAGTAAATACTGTGGATGACCAATAGTACCGCACGATAGAAAAACCTTGATTGGCAAAGGTCAAAGAGTAGCAATGCAAATTGTGTGTCGCCAGCCATTCTCCGGGTCGGTCACTTGGTGCCTCACTACTTTGCAAAATTTGTTCAGATAAAGAAGGGTGGGAAAATAGCTGGGATTAGTATTATGTTTGTCAATAAAAACTGCCTATGATAAACAGATCAGATTTAATTTCATTATCCTCAATAAATTTAAGGGAGCCTTTTAGTTAAGCAGTCCGAAAAGTCGGATTTTTATCCAAACAAATGAGAATATCGGCCGACTGTAAATCCGTTAGCTGAATTGGACACCATAGTCAGAAAGATATTAAACTGGCATTATACAATAAAAATTACGCTTGGGGGATTCCGACACTAACAGTTGTTATAAGGCTGGAAAGAAAGAGGCATCCCGGATGCCGCCGCTACGGGTCGACCGGTGCCACGGACTAAATAAATTATAAAAAAAGTTGTGGAGCTAGGATTTGCGCGATATTTTTAGGCGATATAGTACTGTGCTCGACCAAACAGAGAAAATTAAAAAAACAGTCCGTTACTTGGTGGACTTACTAGAAATATTGACCCGAAAATCGATTACAATTACTTTCGGTCCAACCTAATAATACAATCATAACAATCGGCAATAATAACAACGATAGGGAACAATGATACAGAGCAGAATCGAGGCACGACAAGCGGTAACATGGAGATGGCTTGGATGTTGGCGGTGATGGCGAGAATGATTCTTCACTTCTTCAATTCACAGGCTGTGGTCGGGATGATGATCAGCCATCCCCTGAAATTGAGTTCGGTTTGTGAGGCTATTTCGGCTATTTTTCTTTATTCGGTTGACTCAAAGTTTTTTATGAGCAAAATGTCTTTAGATATGGGTTTCTCGGGCTATAAAGAAGCTCTTGCTATATTTTTTGGCGAACGAATGGCATTTTCAAAATATCGGAAATATTCAAAACGCCCAAAATAGTTAGTTAATCCTGCCCATTGTTTTCAAAAATAATTTTTAGGCTATAAAAGTTTTATAATACATTTTCGAGTTGTAAAAAACCTTCTGTCGTTTTTGGACGTTCTGTCGATTGGCGTTTTCAAAATATCGAAACTCGCAAAAATTTGGCTCCCCTCCTCCGTTATCTTCTCATCCTCAAAAGTACCGACATTTTCTTCAGCAGCGAAACGGCATCGGCGAAGCGATCGCGGATAGCAGCCGGGGAGACGCGCCGAATGGCAGCCAGGCTGTCCCTAAAGTCATTCGTAACTGCGTGTCAATTTTTGCATTGCTTTTTGCTACAAACAAAACTTAAAGCAAACCAGATGGTTACAGTCGCTTCGCCACTGCAACCATCTGGCCTTCGGGCTACCCTACATGTCCCACTCCACCACATCCTTTCCCACCTCCATAAATACTCCCCATAGCCGAAATCCCCTTCAAAACTAAATACCTTCCTGATGGCTTCAGATACCCCCATGGCTGAAATCCGCTTCAAAAACTACCTAAATACCTTCCTAGATACCTTAAATAATTTAAATAATTAATTAACATAATTAAAAAGTATTAAAAAGTATATTAAAAAGTATTAAAGTAACTTAAGAAAGCGATCAGGGGCCTGGCGAAGAGGGGCGAGGGGAAAGGGGGCGTGGCCTCCCGGGAGAGGCCCCCCCCCTTTTACTAAGGAAAAACTTTCAAAGTTAATTTTAATAATTTAAACTAAAAGTTTTTCATAATTTTTTTTATCAGTTCGGGGTTTCTGACGGCGCTCTATCCGAATCCGAAGAGAGCTAAGCTCTAGCTCCTTTCCCCTTCGAGTTGAATTCGGCTTCACACGGACAGACAGACGCGTCAAGAAAATTATTATAGTTGATTTTTCGACGCTCTTTCGAAAGGAAGTTTGCGCCATTTTGGTCATAGTGAGCCAGGTCGCGCGCGTTTCGTGGCGAACAGAGCCGAAAAGTTTCACACGCAGGCATTTCATTTCTTCCCCCCCACGTAGCCGGTTGGTCGTTGTTTTGATTTTCTAAGAGAATGCTGCCCCCCCCCCGCTAGCAGTCCAGTACCCAGTAGACTTACTTTTCATTGCCAACGGGGGCCCAGTTCTTGTTCGTCCGCTGGTTTTTGAGCCTCTTCCCGGTGTCCCGTCGGAGCAGCTGTGTTACGAGGGCGGTTTGGCGCTGCGGGCCGGTCATCATTTTTGTGTAGAAAATGTTGGCCGCGATGTACTTGGAGCGTTTGATGATGGCCTCCGTCAGCGTGAATATATCCTGGAAATTCAGGTAAGAGTTTGCTTTATCCCCGCCAGCCCGGAAGGCCCCAAGAATTTTTTTTTGAAACTACCAATCGGTAGCCCCAGGCCCCAGCTACTGTCCCCTGGCCGCAACTTGCAAAAAAATATTAAAATTTATACAATTAAAATAGTGTTTGAGCGGTTGTTCCGATCCTGCATGTTTTTGCCATAACTATTTTATTTTACTTTATTTTGGGTTGCAATTAAAACACTTGGTACATTTTTTGATGCTCCATCAAATGCGGTTAATGAAATTTTGTAAAAAATGTCGAAAATGTCGAAAACTAGCTTTGCACCCCCTGTTCCTACAGGGAATCCGCGTCCAAATCTTGTTTTTACTATAACTATTTTATAGTGCATTATTTCTGGTCAAAATAAAAAACTTGTAATGTATTTTTTTAATGCTCTATCGAACGACGTTTCGAAAATGTCGAAAAAATGGCCGAAATATCGAAATACTAGCTTTTTAACCCCATTTTTAGAGTTTTTTTTTGTTTTTATATTACTGTTTTGTATTAGATTATTTTTGGCTGAATTTAAAACTCGTACTATATTTTTCGATGCTCCTTCCAATGGAGCATCGAAAATGTCGAAAAAATACCGAAATATCGAAAAACCAGCTTTCTAACCCATTTTTAGAGGTTATTTTTGGTTTTTGCTATACCTATTTTGTATCACAAAATTTTGAGCTGCCTTTAAAAATGAGCACATTTTTTTGATGGTCTATCGAATGACGTTGAGAAAATTCCCAAAAAACCCAAAAAGATCGAGAACTTTGGGGCCCGAGGGGGGGGGGGGGTAAAGCTAACCGTAGCCGGAATTCAGATATGAGGTGGGAAAACATGAACACACCAGCTGTGCCCGGATGCTCTTGATTGCTTGGTCGGGCTGGGGCACACAGGTGATCTTCAGCGTTAGAAGTTGGAGGGCTTCGTTGTAGTCGACGATCACGCTATACCCCAGTCCTGTACCACGAATCGCGCGCACCACCGGGCCTGAAATCAGATGGAATCAAATGGTACAGTATTGAAAATTTTACTTAGTTAAAATAGCAATTCTTTTTATTATTATTGTTAATAATATTATTATCATATAATATTTTAATAGATATTAACAGTTGTTCCTTAGTCTATATAATTTTCTATTTTCATTGAAATTAGAGGGGAATCCGAAGGACCCAAACTATCGGCTAGCAAAGGCCGCATTCCAGCGCTCAGCGCCCGCGAAGCCGGTTTTCGGCAGAAACCTGATTTTTTCGTATTTGTTTACCGAAATGTTGTAAATTTTGCGCATTTAAGAATAGTAAAAATATGTAGACACACTTTCACTGTTCACATTTAAGAAACTGAATCCCCCCCGATAATGGGAAAGAACCCTGGATTCAAAGAAAGTGCGTGTTCTAGCACCCCAAAACCAGGTAACAATCTCTACCTGCGAAATCCTCGAGCAGTGCCGCCACCGCCAAGGTGGTAGCCACGTCAGCGGTCGTCGTGGCCGACATCGGGATCGAGGCATGCAGTGTTGTCAGCCCCACGAACCCGTGCACGTGCCAGTTTCGAGGGGAGATGGGCAGCAGCCGGGTCGCCTCGCACTAAATTACGAAATTAATGTTTTAAAGGGGCTCCGAAATCTGATCCCTCCGGGTTGATTCCTCGCAAAGAGCCAGATGCAACCGCACCGCGACCGCGCCGAATAATCTTTTGCTCCGGTTTGAACGTGAAAACGCTTGAATTTAAAAATTCCGACGCTGTTTCAGAAATCCTCATTGAATTTTGATAATTCCAGATGTTCTAATTATGAAAATTGAGAAGAGAATGGCTGCGATCCTGAGATTGGGTGCCTTACAAGGCATTACGACATGTAATCGCCGCCCACTCAAAATGACGTTTTCGCCCCAAGAACATTACGGTTTTTCTCAAGTACTTTGCGTTTGTTCGCAACGAAATCACTTTTCTGGTATTCATCTCTTGAATTCAAGCGCTTTCGCGTGCAAACAGGGGGGCAAAGGATCACATGGCGCGGTCGCGTTGCGGTCGCATCTGGCTATTTTCCAGAAACCAACGCATGAGACCCTGGCCCAGATTTCCGAGCCCCTCTAAGAAAACGGTGCTTACCCGGATGAACGTTTGCTGGGGCTGCTTCGGGTCGACGACGGTCAGGAAATGCCATTTTTTGATGTCCTTCAGGCATTCGATCGCCTTCTCGTTGCATAAGAAGTGCAGGTTGACGGTGCCCCTCTTGTACTGCTCGACAACCTGGAATGCTGCCAATCCGCCTCCTTTCACACAAAAGCTACCTTTTCAAACACCTCCCAGCCTTTGTTGTAGGTTTCCTTGGAGCCGAGTTGTAATGGGCTGGTGTATGGGATATCGGCCACTAGAACGAAAGCTGTCATGGTTTAGAGTACAGGGTGTCCCAACCCCCCCCCCCCACCCCCCTCGGCATTTCGCCGTCTTCTATCGGATCGGGACGGAATTTTTACCAGCGATAAGGAGACATAAAAACTATTTGCAGCCGAATTTTCTACGCAAAATATTGTAAAACAAAAAAGTTATCGCAAAAAAAAACCGATTTTTGGGAAATGCGGGTACCTATTTCTGGCTATACTTTCGCAACTAGCATGACGAGTTCCGAAAAATGGTCATTCTCGGGCCGATTTCCGCCAATTTTGCTTACAAAAGAAAGAAACTACGGAAAGAAGTGCGTTCTTCGTGTTTGCGCAGCATTTCGAGGCCCAAATCCATCAAAATCCTAGTGAAATCGGCAAAATAAATCTTCATTTCGATATAACTCTTTGGTTTCCAATATTCTGCTTTGAAAAATCGGCCACCATCGCTGCCCAAAATTTGGTATCGATCCGATAGAAGACGGTGAAATGCCGAGCGGGGGTAGGGGGGGGGGTTGGGACACCCTGTATATTTGCTGTTTTTTGCGTAATGTCGAAATTCAATAGAATTCACGAGCGTCGACAGTCTCAGCAACACTGGGTTGCAAACCAACCCTTCATTTGCCACAGGAGGTCAATGTCGTCGTCGGTTTGTCGCCCGCCGCGCCCTCCGGTTAAGTGTTTCTTCGCGTGTTCAAAACTGAAAAATCATATTGTTATTCGAGCTTCACTGGTTAAAGCTAGCGAAACTTAAAGTCTCCTCTCGCTTACAAGCGGAATTTTTCGAGTTACGTTTTTTCGAGTTACGAGTTCGCGGGGGGGTTTCGAGTTTTTCGAGTTACGAGTTATTTTTAAATACGCCATTCGATAGAGCATGCAAAAATATACTAACCATATTCATTTTAGTTCACAATAATTTTATATAAAAGAGTTATCACAAATACTAGTATTAAACGTGTTCGAAAGCTAGTTTTCCATTTTCGATATTTTTACAAATTTCTTAAAGGTCATTTGAAAACCGACTAAGAGCTTTGATGTTAGCAAAAAAATGCAAAAAAAAACAGTTAGGTCGGCAAAAAAATAGCAAAATAGCAAACAGTCTTTCGAACCGGGAAGGTTGTGCAAAAACGAGCGCAAAAACCGACTGTTCTTGCAACGTGTTGTTGTTGTCGTCGTTGTTCTTGTTGTTCTTGTTCTTGGTTTTGTTCTTGTTGTCGTTGCGGTTGGTGGCAGTGTCTGCGGCATCTTTTATTTCCTGCTCGCCCTTCTCGTCGTCGCGGAGTAGGTATTGCTGCAGCCATCCGGGCAACTCGCCGACGTCGTTCAAATCACACTAAAGATAAACGCCGTGGAGCGAAGAAAGTACCATCAATTCAATGCAAAATAGCCGTTGGCCCAACCCTTCGTAACCCGGATGGCAGCCGTGCAGAAGTCGTGGCCGATCGCCGACTGCGGTTACAGAAAAATGAGGTATTTCGTGTCATCAGGTGCTTACCGTTCTCCCCGAAAGCTTGCTGCAGCAGGCAGGAGAGCAGGAGGCGCTCTGCCTTGGATAGCAATCGGCCGGGGACCTCGACAATTGCAAGCACCTTAAAAGACATTCATGTGAGGAAACCGACTTGCTAGCATAACCACGAGATTTCAAAATATCGACATTTTAAAATGTCGAAATTTCATAATGTCAAAATTCAGAATGTCGACGTTTTTTGATTCGGATTTAGAATTTCGACATCACGAATTTCGTTGAGTCTCATTTTTCTGAAGCCCCACCTTGATGTACTGGCTGTCATTCAGAATGACCGAAGTCGGCACCACGAAATTCGCTTTATCGTAGTTGTCGTGGTACGGTAGAAACTTCTAAACAAGCACCGTGACCGCATCGCTCCAACCGGGCACCCAACCGGAGGTCCACATAGGATAGCGGGGGGGATGAAATAACGGGAGGCACCCAAATTTTTTTATGATCCATGTATTTTTAAATATGCTTTTTTTGGGCTATAAAAAAGCTCTTAGTCTATTTTTCCGCTCTCTATCGGATGGCATTTTCAGAATATCGAAAAGTTTCAAAACGGCGAAAATATGTCCCCCCCATTATCTTATGTGCTGCCCATAGTTTTCAGAATAGTTTTTAGCCTACAAAACTTTTACAATCCATTTTTTCGCATTGTAAAAAAATCTACTAGGATATTTTCTTTGAGGTTTTATCGATTGACGTTTTCAAAATATCGCAAAACTCACAAGTTTTACTTTCGCGCCATCATCGAATGGCACTCGCAAATCCGACAGTGATTGCAAATTTCATAATAATGAGTGCCCCCCTCCGTTATTTTATCCCCCCCCCCCTCGATATGCTATGAGTACCCAACCGGATCCGATCGATCAATATCCGGCTCGAACCGGGTAATTGGTCGACCGGGTCCGCAACCGGATGCCAGATAACAACTCTCAAACTGACCGAGCATTTGAGCGGTGGGAATGCGGCCTTGCGCGCGGAGAGCTTCATATTCAACGCTTTTGGCAGCCCTTTCATATTTTGTGGCTCAGTGACGGCTAAGAGGCGCTTGGGCACGGCGGATTGGCGGCCGATCTAAAGCAAACATTCCTTGGACCATTCGTTCGTACGGTTGGGAACTTTCGTGGATAGCCGTAAACCGGCTCGTAGGGGAGCCCTCTTTTTTCGGGGTACCCGAAAAATTTCGCTAACACAAATTTTTGGAAACAATAATAATGTCGAAATTTTGTAATAACGAAATTCGGTTCTTGTGTATTTCCGGGGGGAGAAGAATTCGCGGGGGGCGGGGCGGGGAACCGAACTTTTTCGGCCCAAGCCTAGATTTTTTATATAAATAGCGGAAGTGCTTTTAAATTGTTTATAGCTATTCTTAGACATAAAAACTTTACAAAATTTCATTAAAAAATTTAATTTTAGGTCGAAAAATCAATTTTTTTGGCCCAAAATGACCCAAATTTCCACTTTTTCAAGCGTTCTTCTAGCTTTTTAAAAGTTTTTCCACTTAAAATAGGCCTAAATTTTGTTAAAAACAATGTGAAAATACTTTATATTTGATTACTATCCTTACCAGGGCCGACAGGAAAAAAATTAGTTCCCCCCACGCCGCGAATCCCCCCCGGAATACACAAGAACCCGAAATTCCATAATGTCGAAAATCATAATGTCCAAACCATTGTCCAAATTTCCATAAGAAAACCCGCAAACCCCCCGAATTCTAGACAAAAAAATGCCGATATTACGAAATTTCGACATTCCAATGTCGATATTACGAAATTTCGACATTATGTAATTCGAAATCGACAAAATGAAAAAATCTTGAGTGTCTCCCTGAGGCGCTATTTCGCGAGTGCTGACCCCTAATGCTTCATCAAAAAACCGGCTAATTAGGGTTTAGTGCAACACCTGTTTCTCTTCTTCTGGTTCGGCCATCACCATCACCGACGTGTAGATCTTGACTGTCTTGTCGTAAAGCGTCTTCCACCACGCCGCGGGCTTCAACTCAAGCTCGCACCAGTAAGGCTTCTAAAAAGATCGTATTATAAAAATGGTTGATTGATACCTCGTTAAATGCGGCTAGAATGGCCTCGTCGCTCCATTGCTCGTAAAGACCGCGCATCATCGTCATCATCAGCATTTCGTGGTGGTCGGATGGTATTTGGACCTTAAAGACCAACATATTTTCAACACGAAAAATGTCTTCTAAAAAGTTTTGTAGCCTAAAAACCATTTTTGAAAACTAGGCAGCACATAGGATAACGGGGGGGGAAACAAATTTTCGGCATTTTGAATATTTTCGATATTTTGAAAATGCCATCCGATAGGGGCCGAAAAATATACTAAGAGTTTTTATTACAGCGCGAAAAAGCATATTCAAAAATACTTTTATCTTAAAAAAGTTTGAGTGCCCCCCCGTTATCCCCCCCGTTATCCCATGTGTACCATAAAAACTGTTCGGGTACCTTGGAATAGTGATCGAAGAGGCACTGATCGATGGCTTTTCTGATGTTCTCATCGGACGGGCACACTAACGTTTCCAGCCTAATTACACATGTCACCAAGTTTTTTTGTGCCTACGCTTTTATTGCCGCGTCGGTGGGTAGATCCAGACATGAAATCGAGATCGTGAATCGAGCAGGCAACTAAGGGTCTCATTTTATCGATAAAACAGTGCCTATTACCGATAGGAACGAAATCTTGCTGCTGTCGGTGTTGAGATCTGCGAATAAATGTATAAAGAGTGGACAAAAAAAGATCCGAGTTTGGGGTTCTTGTGTATTCCCGGGGGGGGGGGGAACCAACTTTTTTTTGTCGGCCCTGGTGGGGATAGTACCCAAATATAAAGTGTTTTCACATTGTTTTTAGAAAAATTTAAGCCTGTTTGAATCGGAAAACTTTTTAAAAAGTTGGAAAAGGGATGCTTAACGCTTGGAAAAGTCGAAAATTTGGTAGTTTTTGGGCCGAAAAATTGATTTTTCGACCTAAAACCAAATTTTTTAATAAAATTTTGTAAGGTTTGTATGCTTAGAAGTTGCTATAAGCAATCTAGAAGCACTTCCGCTATTTATATAAAAAATCTAGGCTTGGGCCTAAAAAAAGTTCGGACCCCCCGGGAATACACAAGAACCGAGTTTGGGTTAAAAGATCTCGCTAGGGGAAACGCATCGAACAATTTATCTTGTTAGATTTCTTACATATACTGAGTATGAACACAGGTATTACATAACACAAGTTTTTTGTATGATTTATGATTTTTGAACATTTTCAAAAAGTAGAATACTTTGAAGCGATAAAATATGGTGTGTGCTGCGGTGTGTTAGTGCCAAAAATTTTTGCTCGGGAACTTCTTTTTCTTCGCAGCGCCCGAATGTTCCGAACGCTCCTATTGACGGCTAGTTAAACCTGCCCCCATTAAGCTATGGAAATAGCCGTATTTTATTGCTTCCAAAGTTTTTTTTTTGAAAAAATGTTCGAAAATTCTTAACGAATAAACGAGCTCGGCAAAAATCAAACTCCGAACAACTTGTGTTATTTTGTTCATATCCAGTATATTTAAGCAATCTGGCAAGGTAACCATGGGCCGATTCGTTTCCGTTCTCGAGATATCTGGCTGCAAACCTCACTCTTTTTTTTGGGCCTCGGAGACGTTTGTGAGCGCCGTCCGGAATTTGCGATGATCCCAAGCCTAGCTTTTGCAGAATTTTGCGCTGATTCCGAGTAGAGTTACGGTTTTTGCGGAACACCCATTTCCCGAAAGTTATGGGTGATCGAAGGCGGCAAAAACGCGAAATCAGCCACTTTTAATGGACATAAAAAGCTGCGGAATAGGTTTTAGCAAAAAAGTAGCTAGTGCATCTTATCCAGAAAAAATGTTTCTATACAACAAGCTACTTCACATAAAAATTCAAAATTAGGAAATTTTGTTAAAATTAGGAGCAACAAAAATAAAATTTTTGAAATTTTCAAAAATTGTTATTAAAATAGCACATTTTATAGAGAATTGTTTTTGAACAAGGTGCACTAACTGTCTTTTTAAAAAACTTATTTTGGGGGCTTTTATGTCGGTCGAAAGTAGCTGATTTGTGGGGGTTTTTAGGTTTAAATCGTTTAAGACTTTCGAGAAATGGTTATTCCGCAGAAAACGGTAACCAGATTCGGAATCAGCGCAAAATTCTGCACAAGATAGGCTGGGTCTCGTCCCGAAGTCCGGACGACACCCAAAAACGCCTCCCTGTTAGTACCTTGTGTCAGTTGGAGCACGCTGGCCTTGCACAAGATTTCGATGGCATGCCGCAGGAGATGGTCACCGTCTCTGCGTGATTGCCTAAATCAAAGTTTTTTAACGAATTGGATATTGAATGTACCATGTTCGGGACACGACCGTGTCGCTGACCTCGGCCACTCGGATAGTAATTTTTTTGAACAGGCCCTGGTTGGGCTCGGCCTCGTTGTTGAAATTCGGCAAGATTGGACCAATGGCGGGTAATTTGTTGTTGGTGAAGCGGCGCAATGTCTGAAAGCGCTAGCATTTGGCAGATTTTTCGGCACAACGGGGCAGGGGGCACTTATTATTATAAAAATTGCCAATTTGTGGTATCTCTCGAGTACCGTTCGATAAAGCGTCGAAAAATATACAAAGAAAATTAATTTCGGCCCGAAATAATGTAATGGAAATTTTTTATCGAATAAACAAAAATAGATGAAAATTCATGGGCAGTCTTATCCCCCCCCCCCGTTATTCCCTCTGTTATTTCTAACACCATTATCCCCCCCCGTCATTCCCCCCGTTATTTCTTCCCCCCCCCGTTATTTCTCCCCGGCCCCCCCCGTTATTTCTCCCCCCGTTATTTCTCCCCCGCTCCGTTATTCGCCCCCCCGTTATTTCCAGCCCCTTTTCTACCCTTCAGGAGTAATATTGACTACCTCTTCCACTTCAGTCTCCACTCGTTGATGTTCATAGCTTCCGACGAACATTAGGGTCATATTTGATGGAAAGTAGTGGCTGTGATGGAGATCGGTCAGCTGAATACCCATTGAGCACCAGCTCAAAGAAAGGACTAACTTCTTTTCCTATGTCCCGCTCATGGAAGGCCTTGGCGAGGTCGTTTGGCTCCCCGGAAGGGTCGCCGGAGAAGTTGAAATTCCGGCCGAATAGAACTTTTGCAGCGGCCCTTAAAGGAGATGTTTTTGAGTGTTGTCCGGACCAAGCCTAACTTGCGCAGAATTTTCGCCTGATTCCGGGTATCGTTACCGTTTTGGCGGAATAGCCATTTTTCGAAAGTTATAAACGATTCAAGCGAAAAAACGTCACAAATCCAACTTTCGAAACTTTAGAAAAAAACCAATTCGTGCATTTTATTCAGCAGAAAATCGATATAAAAACTACCATTTTTAACAAGTTTTTTAAAAATTTGAAAATGGTTTTTGTTTGATACCCATAAACTGCCGAAATTTTTGAGTGCGAAAACAAATTTGTTTTGTTAAATTCAATCAAAATTAATTAATTTAAGTTAATTCATTGTTAACTCAATTAAATTTTATTTTTAAATTTATTTTTTAAAATAAACTTTTTTTTGACCGGGTTCACAAAATTAATTAAATTTTTTTTGTCGATCAAAAAAAGCAAATTTTTTTAACATTTCGACGTCAAAATCTTGTACACTTTAGCCGAAGAATCAGGCAAAATGAAACGTACACGTCATTCCTCAATGTGCCCCCTGTCCTGCGAATCTCTTCGAGCTCGCTGAAGAGCACACCGAGCGGATCTCCATTTGGGGTGAGGGCATACAGTTCGGTGCGCAAGTCGGCCTCGGTGAAGACGGGCGGCATGAGCACTTGCGATAACCAAAGATCCAATACGGCGACAATGCCCTCCTCGTGCGTCTATTCTCAATTTTATCAGCACGATTTGGGGGGGGAACATACACCGTAGAGCTGATAGGTGACGCTCCCGTGGATGCTTGTCGTCCCCTGGTTGTGGATCTCGCATCTGAAGAAATTTGCAGGAATGAGTGCCTCAAGTCTAGGGCTTATTTTCAAAATGTGTCGAAATGTCGTAATTTCGAAATTTGATAATGTCGAAATTTGATAAGGTCGAAATTTCATAATGTCGAAATTGCAAAATGTCATAATGTCGAAATTTGATAATGCCGAAATTTCCAAATGTCGAAATTTCAAAATGTCATAATGTCGAAATTTGATAACGTCCAAATTTAAATAAGCTAGTATTTCCGGTAAAACCCCCCAAAATCCAAGGCAAAAAATTTGGCTCCCTAGAATAAGGCTACAGTACATTTGACTCGGAAAAACAGCGAAAAATGATAATATTTTAGTTTAAAGTCGTACATTTGAGCCCGCGACTTAATCTTTTCGCATGTTTCACAGCTTTTCGACTTCGAAATTTTGTAAAAAATCTTCTAGCAAGTTTTTTCGCCAGTAAACAACTTTCTGATAGTAATTCGACCATGGCAAACCTTTTGAGCTACTTCACGCATTAATAGGACGTCTCAAGGAAAAGTCGGGGGTTTACCTGGACTCTTACGGGAACAGGTTTATTATTTTACCTAGCCAGTGCATGGTCCAAAAACTCGCTGCTGCCCTTGCCATCCGGATGACTCGAACGCAAGACCTTCATGTGCTCGAGCATGTGGTGGTGCCCTTCGGAAGTGTCGCATGAAGCGCCTGCAAAAACACTTTTGCAAATAGTTAATTAAAATATTCTTATGAATTTAATTAAAAGTTATATTCGTTTTCAATTTAAGCTTGATTACGCGTTTATAATACGATTTAATACTTTTGTAATCTGATTTAACTTTCATTTAATTCTAATTAAATTTAATACTTTTGTAAATTGACTTAAAATATTCTTATACAAAAATATATAGAAAAGCATAATTTTTTAAATAACAAAAGTAATTATTGAAGTACAATAATTTGTTGAAAAATTTTGGTTTTAACCAGGAATCAACAGCCCAAAAACCTACCGAAAAGGACGGTTAGTGACGGTGGCTGATCTTGGGCCGGGCAGAACACGATGCGGGTACCCGACTTCGTGCGATAGATGGCTGCCTAACAAGGAGACGTTTTTTAGTGACATCCCAGTTTTGAGCATGACCAATCCTATCTTGTGCCGAATTTTGCGCTGATTCCGAGCCTGTTTCCCAAATGTGCTTAACCGGCATTTTGAAGAAGTTACAGCGTATTTTAAGGCGAAAATGCTCAAAATCGCAAAGTTTAGACTCATAGCAAAATCCTTGAGAAAATATTTCGGAGAAAGGTATTCGGCGCATCTTACACAGAAAAAGATGCTCTTTCGGACTAAAATATCGAATAAGCAAGTCTGGAAAACAGGCTCGGAATCAGGGCAAAATTCTGCACGAGATAGGCTTGGTCATGCTCAAAACTGGAACCCAAAAACGTGCGCTCGTTTCACACCTTGTTGTTGGGTGGCTTGTCCCGCGGATCCTTTGGCTGATCGGTGTGGGATTTTTTGAGCTGGGCGCTTTTCCCTTTGCTGGCTCTTTTTTCTAAAGCAATGCACACTCATGGTCCTTTGGCATTATCGGGGGGGGGGGGGGGAGTACAGGGGGGGCTCCAATTTTTCAAATATGAACAGCTGAACTGACTAAACAGATTTTTACTTTTCATAAGCGTCAAAACTCTAAAAATTTGACCAAAAATCTAGACAAAATACAAAATAAATAAATACAAAATGAATACATAAATAAAGAAAAACTACAAAAATTCCCAAAATTTCGACTTTTCAGTAAATTTTGAAAGTTTTTAGACAGTTTTTCCAACGGCAATAGTCTTTGATTTTACCAACAATTATGGCAGTTCTACAGGGTGTCCCAAAAAAAAGTGCCCAAGTTTGTCCCCGAATAACTCGAGAAGGAAACATATTTCACCGTGCGTTACCATGCCAGAATGCTTAAATATGTCAGGAATAGGGAAATAACTCAACTTGATTTTTTTTCGATTTTTGAGTACGCAACTGTACTATTGACGCTGATTACGACCGAAAATTGTGCGTTCTTGAACGGGTGGTGGGAAAATTCTGATTTTTGGCCCAAAAGTCGTTGGCATTTGTAGAAAGCTAATGGCCAAATATTAGAATTTTTGAAGCTCCAGTTCTTTTTTTACAAGCAAAACAAATTTCACTGTTTTGTATCTTTTTACATTTTAATTGGCAACTCGCTTCAAATACGCTGCCCATGGCTGATCTTTTGCAGATGGTGTCTCCGAATGATAATCTTTAGCACAACACCAAATTTTACCTGATTCTATGGTATTTTAATATTGCCTGCTAAAACGTGCCCCAGAGGGATACTGTAGCTTTTGTTTTTCGCGTTTTTCTTTTTATTGTAAGCTGCGATTTCGCTCAAAATTTTACCATCGGTAAACAATGGTAAGGGGCAGCCATGGGCAAAATATAGCAAATTTCTAGCCACACATTTTCGAAAAATATACAAAAAGCTGATTTTTTAATTTAGCCACGGCAATTTCTAAATATTTTAATGAATCGGTCCGAAAACTACTATTATTTGTTTTCCTGAAAGATCGAAACGTTTCTATGGTGAAAAGAACGAGAAAACGGCGATTTTCTGTTTTCTACAGTAACCCGCCTGGAGCGCGTTTTAGCATGCCAAGACAAAATTCCATAAAGTGACGGTTTTTCGATTCTAGAATGTTCTTTGTGTGATTGTAAGAGCACCTACAAAAAATTACTTGATTCCTGTGGCAAATGACAAAGTTATAAGGGAAAGAGGAAAACCCCCCCTCGGACCCCGATTTTGGACCCGGCGCCCTGGCTCGCAAATCGAATTTTTGAAAATGAAAAAGGCACCGGGGTTTGGTGGATACAATTAAAGCACGCATCGAACTGTGCATGAGAGCGAAATTCTGCAATGATCTGGATGAAGTTAATGGTTAATTTTGATTTAAAACCCGAAAATAACGTTTTTTGAAAAGCCGACTTTGGGGAGCTCTTCCGAATTCGTTTGCCATGAAAAGGGTTTGTATTTGCATGCATTCTAGTTGATTACCCAGGCTTCGTCTATGCCAGAAAAATCGGGGATACTAGAGCTTCGAGAATTTTTTTACGTCGCCTCGAATTCGGGTATATTTGGACACTTCATGAATTTCTTTGGAGAGATCGGATGGCTAAATAAATTTGTAAATATAATCATAGAATGCGCCCATTAAGTAGTATTAAATAAAATTATGACAACAATTCCAGCCTCTCAACTGAATTTTATAAACTGGCATGAAAGTCTGCGAAATAGCACGAGCCAACCGTTTTGGAGACGCTAAAAGGCAACCTTCCAAAGGGGTACGGTAGCTAGAAATTGTGTACGAGATAGATGGACGCCAGTCCTACACAACGAAGCAAAGCAAACACCGAAATTCTATCTGCAATTTTAGAAATATTCTTCCAAAGTTGAGTTTCGGGACCTCGAAAGAACCCATCTTCGTCCGTCGTCGAAAAACTCAAAAATCCGCGGATCTGAAAATTTTTTTTGATATTTTTGCGGGATTGTATCGAGCCTATAGACATGCTAAAACAGCTTATTTTGAGGTTTCCACCATAGGTTTTTGTAATATTCGAAATTTACGAAATTTCTCCATATTAAATTTGATTTCACGCTATAACTTGCCAACCTGACCTTCAAAAATTCTAAAATTGCGGATGTGCGTAGGGGCGATCCTGAGGTACCTACACTGTAAAAATTGGAAGTGTTCGACCACCAGCAATCCAAAAAAATGCAAACGAAGTTTTGCCGGAACGCACAGTTTTCGGGTGTCATTTGTATGGGTACGTCGCCAAAAATCGAAAAAATCAAGTTGAGTTATTTCCCTATTCCTGACATATTTAATTAAGCATTCTGGCATGGTAACGCACGGTGAAATATGTTTCCGTCTCGAGTTATTTGGGGACAAACTTGGGCACTTTTTTTTGGGACACCCTGTAGACTTCCACAAAAAAATCTTGTTCTCACCGACCCGAAAGATTCACCCCCCCCCCCCGCGATGATGCGAAAAAACCAAACCGAAAGGTAACTTGTAGGGCTGTTAGGCCAGTTAGTGGCGGTTACCTTGCTTTCGACGGCGCACAGCTGTTGAAGGAGAGCGCTGGATGGCACGGGAGCGGCTCGTCGACTTGGTCGCAGCCCGATCCCTCGGAGGGACGCCACCGGGACGCTGGATCGATGTTCTTGGAGTGTTTGGCTGCGTATTGCGCGATCGATTAGAGGCTCGGTATTCTTAATCAGAACATATATTGGGGCACGGGCAAGAGTCACGAAACCTGGAAGATCGGGGCGACATCCGGTGACCAATGCCCATAGGATGCGCTCCCTCCAATGCGGCATGTCTTCCATCGTCGCCCTCGGCTCGACGCCGCCCACAATCGCGTCGGCATAGACGCACACCCAGACGCCGCAGCTGGATCCGTCGCTTTGATCGGCAATCTAAATATCATTTTTCAGTCGATATAAAAATCACGTAATTTCGAGAATAGATTCTGATTAAATTAAAATTCGCAAGCCAAGCCTAAGCCAAGCCTAAGCCAAGCCTAAGCCAAGCCTAAGCCAAGCCTAAGCCAAGCCTAAGCCAAGCCCAAGCCAAGCCCAAGCCAAGCCTAAGCCAAGCCTAAGCCAAGCCTAAGCCAAGCCTAAGCCAAGCCTAAGCCAAGCCTAAGCCAAGCCTAAGCCAAGCCTAAGCCAAGCCTAAGCCAAGCCTAAGCCAAGCCTAAGCCAAGCCTAAGCCAAGCCTAAGCCAAGCCTAAGCCGCCCAAGCCAAGCCTAAGCTCAGGCCTAAGCCAAGCCCCAAGCCAAGCCTAAGCCAAGCCTGCCGCCCAAGCCAAGCCCAAATGGCCTAGGCTGCCTAAGCCAAGCCAAAGCCAAGCCTAAGCCAAGCCTAAGCCAAGCCTAAGCCAAGCCTAAGCCAAGCCTAAGCCAAGCCTAAGCCGGCCTGCCAAGCCAGCCGCCTAGGCCAAGCCTAAGCCAGCGCCTAAGCCAAGCCTAAGCCAAGCCTCCAAGCCTAAGCCCAAGCCAAGCCTAAGCCAGCTTCCAAGCCAAGCCTAAGCCAAGCCTAAGCCAAGCCTAAGCCAAGCCTGCCTAAGCCAAGCCTAAGCCGCTGCCTAAGCCAAGCCTAAGCCAAGCCTAAGCCAAGCCTAAGCCAAGCCTAAGCCAAGCCCAAGCCGCTTCCAAGCCAAGCCTAAGCCAAGCCTAAGCCAAGCCTAAGCCAAGCCTAAGCCAAGCCCAAGCCCAGCCAGCCTAAGCCAAGCCTAAGCCCAGCCTAAGCCCAAGCCTAAGCCAAGCCTAAGCCAAGCCTAAGCCAAGCCTAAGCCAAGCCTAAGCCAAGCCTAAGCCCAGCCTAAGCCCAGCCTAAGCCAAGCCTAAGCCAAGCCTAAGCCAAGCCTAAGCCAAGCCTAAGCCAAGCCTAAGCCAAGCCTAAGCCCAGCCTAAGCCAAGCCTAAGCCAAGCCTAAGCCAAGCCTAAGCCAAGCCTAAGCCAAGCCTAAGCCAAGCCTAAGCCCAGCCTAAGCCAAGCCTAAGCCCAGCCTAAGCCAAGCCTAAGCCAAGTCCACTCACGGACCAAATGCGCCTCACCCATCTTCAATTGTCACGATAACATATTTGGTATTTGCTAACCTTTCGGTAGTTGAGGCGCCACTTCTTCTGAGGCCACAACTCCTCCAATCGACGTTCAGCCGTCTCAAACCGCTTCAAATAGACAGCGGCATCAGATTCGTTGAAAAGGGAGTCCCAATGAAGCACGTCGCCTGAGGAGGGCTGCACGACGTAGAGCCACCAGTGCCCGTTATCACAGATTGGCCAAAGCCAAGTGGCGTTGATGTCGTCGATATTCGTAACCGGGTAGCTAGAATCGAAAGGTGTGAGAAATTGAAGCGATCTAGTAAGGAAACGACATCGAAGGTTTCGTAAAAAAAATTACTTTTTGGGGTCATGCCAAAAGTTGGACGGTATGCGACGGAAGAGAATGTTCTGTTGGCTTCTCATAATCACCTCCAAAAAAGCGTCGACCGCATCGTCGTACAGCTGGGAATTTCCTGAAAACTAAGCGCTAAAGATATAAATAAAATAAAATATAAATTGGGTTTGCTACCATAATGTCGAAACTGAGATGGTCAAAATTCAGAATATCGAAATTCATCGTCAAAATTCAGAATATCGAAATTCATCGTCAAAATTCAGAATATCGAAATTCATCGTCAAAATTCAGAATATCGAAATTCATCGTCAAAATTCAGAATATCGAAATTCATCGTCAAAATTCAGAATATCGAAATTCATCGTCAAAATTCAGAATATCGAAATTCATCGTCAAAATTCAGAATATCGAAATTCATCGTCAAAATTCAGAATATCGAAATTCATCGTCAAAATTCAGAATATCGAAATTCATCGTCAAAATTCAGAATATCGAAATTCATCGTCAAAATTCAGAATATCGAAATTCATCGTCAAAATTCAGAATATCGAAATTCATCGTCAAAATTCAGAATATCGAAATTCATCGTCAAAATTCAGAATATCGAAATTCATCGTCAAAATTCAGAATATCGAAATTCATCGTCAAAATTCAGAATATCGAAATTCATCGTCAAAATTCAGAATATCGAAATTCATCGTCAAAATTCAGAATATCGAAATTCCGAATGTCGAAATTTTTTGCAGCGGATACGGGATTTTGTCGGTAAAGTTAGCCTATGTAAATTTCGACACAATGAATTTCGACGGCGATTTTCGCTATTATGAAATTTCGCCATTTTGAACGCCGCCCTACTATAACTACTAACTACAGCCGGCTACGATCTTCCTTCAACTCGACTCCCCCCCCGCCCCCCGCCCCTATAAGGTTTCGTTAGTATACCATCCAGCTCCCTCCAATCGTACTCCTCGATGAAGTCGACGGTCGCAGCTCGATCATTGTATTGCGGTAGCGCTTCGAGAAGTCGCGCCCATCGATCGTCCCTTCCTGAATAAGTTGTACAGCGGCTGCCAAATTTGGCGGGTTCAAAAACGGATAAATCAAAAAGTACAAATACGGTCGGCGAAATCAAGGAAAATCCCTTTAACTGACCTTTGCCATAATTCTCTGCCTTCCATAACATGTCCTTCATCACGGTGATGCCCGGCAAAATGGCCTCCTCCGATCTCTGCGCATCAAACCCCTTAAAAAAGTTGGTTAAAATTGTTTTAAATTTAAAATTAAATCTTTTATGAAAAATTGGTAAAGGTTGCTTAACGGGGGAGAAATAACGGGGGGGGTGGAAACCATTTTTCCTATAGGGACCTGTCGTGCCAATTTAAGCCTGCCATCGGATAGAGCGTCGAAAAATATACTAAAACAATTAATTTCAGCCCGGAATACCACTATTTAAAATTATTACTGATTAAGCGCAAAAGTTTAATCAATTAAAAATCGTTAAAAATGCTTTTTTTGGACTAAAATTCAATCTTGGAGTATAATTTTCGGCGCTCTATCCGATGGCGTTTTCAAAATAGCAGGATATTCTTTCAAAATACAAAAGTGCTTTCCATCCGCGTTATTTGCCCCCCCCCGTTAAGCAACCTTTACCCAAAATATCTAATTTTTTAAATTTAATTAACACAGGAGTTTTTAAACCGTTTTTATCATTCTTAAACGTCAAAAATTTAGTGTTAGAATTTATCAGTTTTTATTAAAAAAATACAAAAATATCGATGTTTCGACCCAGATGGCCGTTTTTGACCAAAATTTAGAATTTTGTGACTAACCTGTTTTAATGTTTTTCGATATTTTTCTAGTTAAAATATAATGTTATTTATTGAAAACACCGTTAAAACACTTCCTTTTAAGTGGCTAGCCATGTGTAGAGTTATACAAAAAAATCTCGACCCCCGATAATGCAAAAGTACCGCGATTGTCAATTCTATGGTTATTCTGTACCGAGAGTACCTTGACGTGTTGCTCCACACGAGCCTGCTGCAGCCCGTCTCGCCCGGCACGCTCCTTCTTCGACGGCTTGCTCGGCGCGTCATTAGATTTGTGCTCGTTCTCGAGCTCGCTCTTGAGCTTCTTCACCTTCCTGGAAAACATTTTGGTAGTTTTTATAATGAAAATTTTTAAAAATATGTTTGTTTCGGTCCCTAAAAAAGCTCTTACAATGGAAATAAAGTCTCGGTCGATTTCAAAACGGGACTTAGCACAGCTTACGCGGAATTTTTTGCTGTTTCCGACTCTGTTTTCAAAAACTGCAAAATAGCCTGGATTTGAAAGTTATAACCTTTTACAGCCTATTTTAAGCAAAATTGCCAAAGTTCATGCTCGATTATTTCGATCTTCCTGATTGATTTGCTAGAAAAAGGATCTCGCCATCTTATTCAGAATTTTTTTCTCTATCGAATAAGTTCCAAAAATCGCAAAAAGCGACGATGGGTAGCCTGCCATTTTTGTATGGGACTTGGCGAAAAATTGCGTATTTCACGCGCTGGTAAACAGCACCTATGTTTCAATGAAACATCCCATTCGAATCAGAAAAAATTCGCTATCAGCTAGGCTCTTTGTCATAAATTAGAACAGAACAGTAACACAAAAAATCGTGCCCAATCACTTCCCGGGGTCCAAAAACCGCTCTTAAGGGCTTCATAACTTTTAAGTCCGAGCTGTTTTGCAGTTGTTCAAAACAAAAATCAGCGAAAAATACTGCACAAGATAGGCAGGGTCTCATATCGAAATCCCACCGAGATTTTAGAAGGGGCTCTTTTTAGTATATTTTTCAGCCCCCTATCGGGAACATATAGCATCGCCGGGGGGGCACTCGTTATTCTAACAACTGTCAATTATTGTGGTATTTCGCAAGTGCCATTCGATAGAGCGTCCAAAAATTTGCTAGAAGAATTAATTTCTGCCCGAAATAATGTAGTGAAAATTTTTATCGAAGAAACAAAAATCGATCAAAATCTATGGGCAGCAAATAGGAAAGGGGGGGGGGCACTGAAATATTTTTGTAATAAAAATAGCTTTAAATAAACTCGGTACGTCGCTATTAGGAAATCTAGATAATTTTTAGAGTATTTTACATAGTTTTTAACTATAAAAACATCGTAAAAAATGTCAGAAACGTATGAAAAATGGCGAAAGGTTCGAAAGTTCGACTTTTCCAAAAATTTGAAAGTGGTTGAATTTGGACCAAGTACACAATCTTTTTTCTGGTTCTTTCGCTTTATCGGGGGGGGGGGGCAGAGGGGCGAAAACGAAGCGCACGTGGTTTCCAAGTGTAGGAATCGTAAAAAATAGCATGGAGATGTCTCCAACATTTACATTGCGGAAAACTAGACCTAGAAAAAAGTTTAAAACAACAAAAAAGAAACCATTTTTGAGTTTTTTGGTCCGTGAATGCGTATTGAAAAAAAAAATATTAAAGTAAACACCGTATACCAGGCAGCAAAAAAAGCATGATTTTTTCAATAAAACATCAGAAAAGGAAACAAACTTGTTGGGCATTCTCTCGCTCGTTTCGATGTTGCGGAAATTAGCGTACCGGGTTCTTGTATGTCAAACGACACTGAAAAATTTTTGTTAAAGGGACGGTGAGAGCCACGTTTACCCCCCCCCCCCCACGCCTGGCGCAAACTTTCCGCCTACTTCCTATTAATGCGTGGAGTATCTTAAAAGTCGAGAATGAATTACGGTTCTTGTGCATTCACGGGGGGGGGGGGGAACCAACTTTTTCCCGTCGGCCCTGGTGGGGATAGTAACCAAATATAAAGTGTTTTCACATTTAGCAAAATTTAAGCCTATTTGAATCGGAAAAACTTTTTAAAAAGCTAGAAAAACGCTTGAAAAAGTCGAAAATTTGGGTATTTTTGGGCCGAAAAAATAGATTTTTTGGACCTAAAATTAAAATTTTAATTAAATTTTGTAAAGCTTTTATGCTTAGGTATAGCTATAAACAATTTAGAAAGATTTTCGCTATTTATATAACAAAAAAGTTCGGTTCCCCGCCCCCCGCGAATTCTCCCCCCCCCCCCCGGAAATACACAAGTGCCCGAATTACTATAAAAAGTTGTTTCCTGACGCCAAAGATTGCTCAAAAATTTTTTACATGATTTGAAACGTGTGAAAAGATTTAGTCGCATGCCTCAATGCACTACCACGGTTTTCAAACACAATTATTTTATTTTTTCGCTACTTAATCGATTTAAATGTACTGTAGCCCTATTTTACGGAGCAAGAACTACATTTTGGTACCACTGACAGCTCTGTTGGATCAACCGTAGCCGCGATACGAAAACTCACTTTGGACCAGCAAAAATTAACTAACGGAAATAAAAATAATTTTGCTAATTGTAATCAGAAATTTCCTAACAATTTTTGGCGTCAGGAAACAACTTCTTTAGAGTAATTCGAAAACAGAGGACATTTTGAGATACTCCACGCATTAATAGGAGGCATGGCTGCAAAGTTGGGGCTGGGGGGGGTAAACAGCCAAAACAAAGAAAAATGAAAACATGAATGAATATGGGGGGGTCCAACCTTCTGAAGCTCGTAGTATGAGCAGGAGCTATTTTAGCGCCTTGGTGTCATAATTTAAATGTTTTTAGATTCTAAATCTTGCTAGTGAACCTTCTAAAGGTGCTGTATCATGACGCTATCATGAGAACGAGGCGATACAAGTTTCGTGTTTAGCCGCATCCCGAATATGGGGGGTCCAACCTTCTGAAGCTCGGAGCATGAGCAGGAGCTATTTTAACGCCTCGATGTCATGATTTAGATGTTTTTAGATTCTAAATCTTGCTAGGGAACCTTTTAAAGGTGCTGTATCATGAAGCTATCATGAGAACGAGGCAATACAAGTTTCGTGTTTAGCCGCTAGGTGAATATGGGCGGGGGTCCAACCTTCTGAAGCTCGGAGCATGAGCAGGAGCTATTTTAACGCCTCGATGTCATGATTCACATGTTTTTAGATTCTAAATCTTGCTACAGATCCTTCTAAAGGTGCTGTATCATGAAGCTATCATGAGAACGAGGTGATACAAGTTCGTCGGATATTCCAGCTTCCACCTCCTCGTCGAGCGACGATGACGCAACTGCGCCAACCACCGTCGCCGGCCGGTGGCGGATGATCGAGGCGAGGTAGGAGACCTGAATTTGCCTTTAAAACTTGCTTCTAGACTCGAATTACGATCTAAACTTGCCTTCAATAGTCCTTTAAAACAATTACGCCATGCAAATTTGCCGTCAGTAGACCTTTAAACCCCTCATTCCAGTTCCCCGACTCCCTCCAAACGCTCCTCACCCGCCTCGACGACCTCCCCGACAGCTGCGTCGCCGAGTTGGCCATTCGGAGTGCGAGAGTTGCGCCCAGACACTCCCCAGCCTCCTCGCCCTCAAGCAACACCAAGAAGAAGCCCACGACGATCAGCTAAGCCCCGCCCACCTCGAAGCGCTCACCCAACGGCTAGCAAAGACCATTGAGGAATCATCGGTGGAGGTGTCGAATCCAGGGTCGAATGAGAGTAGAAGCTCTTCGAGGGATGATACGATGGAACCGCCGGAGAAGGTATGCAAGCGGAGAAGCTGCGCCTAAGCCTAAGCTAAGCCTATGCCAATCCTAAGCCAAGCCTACGCTTAAGCTAAGTCTATGCTAAGCCTAGGCTTAACCCAAGCCTAAGCCTATGCCAAGGCTAAGCCTACGCCAAAGCCTAAGCTAATCTTTTACTACGATTTAATAACCTCATTTTTCAGAAATCCCGGAACGAAAACGACGCTTCTGCCGGTGACGCCACCGCCCAGATGATGCTCAACATGATGCAGGCCGGCTTCCCCTTCCTGCAGCCGAACCCCTTCCTGCCGATGGACGGCTTCTTCAACCCGCTACTGGCGCAGCAGGTTGGGCTTGGAATTTCGGGTTTTGAAGCCGGCTTGGCCTGGGCTTAGGCTTAGGCTTTGGTTTAGGCTTAGCTTGGGCTTAAGTTTAGGCTTCGGGTTAGGCTTAGGCCATGCTTAGGTTTAGGCTTAGGCTTAGCTACTCTATTCACTGGATTATGTTGATATTTATCTTTCCAGATGGTAGCCCTTCAAGCAGCTGCTTCTCCTGCAAAACGAGCTCGCACAAGAATCACCGACGATCAGCTGAAGGTTCTCCGCCAATATTTCGATATCAACAACAGCCCCACCGAGGCCCAGATCCGGGAGATGAGCCTGAAGACGCAGCTGCCGGAGAAGGTTATCAAGCACTGGTGGTCATCAAGCTGATGCTCATATCCTAAAAGCACGAAAGAGAGAGACACACACACAGAGGGTCGGGGGCTAATAAGGATGGGTCAATTTTCGGAGGCACTGCCCTCATAGAAGGAAAGGGGTACGGTAAGCGGAGCTTGTAACAGCAAGAGTTGGCGATAGATAGACCGACAGAGGGCGAGAGAAAGACTATCTGCACTGCCCCTTGCCTTGCCCTCTTGCCCCTACCTGAACCGCCGGTACTTTCAAGGTATTGGTAGCGGTTACTGAGACTAGGGCAAAGGGACAGTGTGGAGTAACTGATGCCTCTCGATGTCCGGTCACTCCACGTCAGCTGTCCGATTTCATGTGATTCCGCCTATTTGCATCTCGCCTACTGCTATTTCGCCTACATCCCACTCCGCCTACACTTTATCTCGCCTACATCTTATTTCGCCTACCTCTTATTTAGCCTATTTTGCATATTCCCTGTATTTGCGCATCAAACATTATTACAACTTCAGCATATCAAATATACAGGGTGTCCCAATAAAAAAGGTCACGCTGGTATTTTGCTATTTCAAATCCGACCGACTTGAAATTTTGCACAGAGGTGTGGAAGGGAATTTAAAATGTTCACAGAAACTTTCAGCCCGATCGCTACAAGAGTTTTCGAGTTATTGTAAAAATACTGTTTTTCCCACACTTTAGCTTCATTTTTTCGGCTATCTTTTTGGACTTTGCATCAATTAACATAAATTTCCGGCTCTAAATCCCTTATTCTTCTTAACATCGGCGTCGTTAGCCCTTGTTAAAAAAATACTTAAATAGCCTATTTTCGACCCGAATTTTGCGAAATAAAAAAATTCCTAGGATAAAAAAGGGTCGGCGCTTCATTTTCTCCATACATTCCAGGGCTCAATTCCGGCGAAATCCAGGTGAAAAACGTAAAATAAAGTTTATTTTTGCTATAACTCGAAAACTATTGTACCGATCGGGCTGAAAGTTTCTGTGAACATTTTGAATTCCCTTCCGCACCTCTGTGCAAAATTTCAAGTCGATCGTATTTGAAATAGCAAAATGCCAGCGTGACCTTTTTTATTGGGACACCCTGTAGATCGTTGAATGCTGTTGAGCAAAAACGAACAGCTTTGGAATTGTCAGTGGAAAAGATAAACGCGGCTTGTTTTAGCGCAGTGTTTATCTAAAAGCCAGTCCAGCTTTATTATCATGGAAGATACTATATACCGAAGCTCTACTAACGTTGTATGAGCAAATACAAGTATAGGCGAAATGAAAGGTAGGCGAAATAAGATGTAGGCGAACTAGGATGTAGGCGAAATAAGATGTAGGCGGAATGGGATGTAGGCGAAATAAGAGGAGGCGAAATAGCAGTAGGCGAGATGCAAATGGGCGGAATCAAGTTTTCCCCAGCTGTCCCTACCTGAACCTCCGGTACTTTCAAGCGCTGTACACACATGTTTTGTAAGGGGCATCATTTGCTTTTATTAGGTTAGATTAGATCAAAATTCGAAGGATTTTCATATTTTTGGCACTACGAAAGGCATCGTTTTTCATGACGTTCCACCATCTTATTTTTCTTTTTACAAGCCGCACTTCTGAATTTCGTACCGAATAGAGCATTCACGACAGAAACGGACGTCTCCAAGCAACGCGCCTGGCGTAGTTCCATTGGGCCCACAGTTTCGGGTAATAAATCCGATTCACCAAATATAACGGAGTTCGTGCCATGTCACAAGAACTGGTGTCACACCTGGTGTTTTCGGTTTTAGATTACGCAACATTAATGCAACCGAGAACTGTACATGCTTGATTGAGTGGCGGTGAATCAAAAATTCTACTTTCATTTTTACAAGCACAACAAATCTTGCGGGGGGTCTAACAAGGGAAGGTTGTTTGGTCAGGTGTCAAATCTTTCTGAAAATTGGCCAGTGGATAGGAAATTGAAAACGGAACAATGTGCGCTAAGTCGTTGCTGCACAATACCCCTAATTAAAAAGTTATAAGCATAAGTTAAGTTAGCTATAAGATTTATAAGTTTCAAGTCGATTTGACACCTGACCCAAACAACCTTCCCTTGTAAGCGATTGCATTGTCGAAAGGCAAAGAAAACGGGATTTTCTAATTTGCACAATGACCATTGAGTGCGCGTTTCAGCACATCGAAATAGAATAAAATAAACGGCAGCATTGTCAATTAGACTCTCTACGCGGATATGCAGGCGCGCTAGAAAGGAGTCACTTTCGGAAGAAGGAAGATGCGATGTGGAGAGACAGGGACTCACTTTGGAGCATCCGGGTCGGCATATGTAGAAACTATCAAGAGCACCAGGTTTCATGGAAGATTGAGCTTGAATAGCTTTATTCACGTCCGCAGAATTCTGTAGTAATCGCTTTAAGAATGATGCGTCTTTGCCGGCAAAATCGGCAATTACCGTGTTCCATAATCGGGGGTTGGGAAAGTTTTAAAAACGTCTGCTGCCACAAATTCGTCAGGGGGTCCGGTCGATCAATCTTCCAGAAATTTTAGTCGTATACAGAATCTTAAGTTTCCACTTCCGGCATCGGTGATCCAAAAAAAGTAAAGTTTGGGTCAAATTATCTCGTGAACGGGAAGGAATCAGACCATGGTTACCTTGCCAGAATGCTTAAATATGCTGGGCATGAAGAAATAATACACGTTGTTTTATTAAGATTTTTGATCGTTCGGTCGTTCAAAATTTTTGAACATTTTTGAAAAAGTACAAAACTTTGAAGTGATAATGTATGGAACTTTTGATGAGTTAGAGGGACTTCAAGGGTATCAAAATGAAGCTCTTGGAATGCGCTATCAAACCAGTGGTAAAGAATTTGGATCGGTTTAACTAACCGTCAATAGGAGCCCTTGGAAAAACGGACTTTTCAAGAAAGGGCGGACCCAAAACTAAAAGCCGCCTTGGAGGTTGACTAAAAAATCTCTTAAGGGGTTTACCGCAAAAAATAGCGAGACGCATCAATCGGTATAACTTAAAACCTGAACTGAAGAAACCCATCCGTAAACAGCTTTTTGCTAATATTTGCTTAAATTGGGACCTAACGAACGATCTGAAAAGGTTCTAGGGGGGTCTAACTTCAAATTAAACCTATGAAAACTGGAAATTAAAGTTCATTTTTGTTATAACTTTCAAACTACTTTAGCAATGGGGCTAAAAGTCAGGATTGGTGTTATTAAGGGTCTGGTACACCTCTGTTCCAAATTTGGGGCCGATTGGATGTAATACGGCGAAATGCCAGATGGGTCGTTTTTTGGGACACCCTGTATATCCGTAAAACCGCTTTTTTGTGAGATTTTGATAAATTGAAGCTCGAGGTTGTCTAAAAAAGGTTTAAGGGCTTTCATGCACACCACTCAGACCAGAAGAGCGAAGTCCATCGATTGGTGACTTGAAACTTGATCCGCCACCTCCTCATGGCATACCATAGGCCAAAGTCTTGAACTGTATCTCTGGGGTCTTCGAAAACCCGATATCTCTGGAACGTGTTATCCTACTACCAGATGGTTACAGTCGCTTCACGACTGCAACCATCTGGCCTTCGGACTACCCTACATATCCCACTCCACCACATCCTTTCCCACCTCCATCAATACCCCCCCCCCCCATGGCTGAAATCCCCTTCAAAAACTACCTAAATACTTTAACTAATTTAAATAATTAATTAACATAATTAAAAAGTATTAAAAGTATTAAAGTAACTTAAGAAAGCTATCTGGGCGCGCGAAGGGGCCTGGGGAAGATGGGCGAAGGGAAAGGGGGCGTGGCCTCCCGGGAGAGGGGCCCCCCACCCCTTTTACTAAGGAAAAAACTTTTAAAGTTAATTTTAATAATTTAAATTAAAACTTTTTCATAATTTTTTATCAGTTTTGGGGTTTCTGACCACGCTCTATCCGAATCCGAAGAGAGCTAAGCTCTAGCTCCTTTCCCCTTCGAGTTGAATCCGGGACACGACAGACGGACGGACAGACGGAGACCACAGCAAAATTATTATAGTTGATATATAAAAATAATGTTTGTGTGTGTGCATTTGCATGCAACTTCCGTCCGTACGTTCCAGTCGTATTTCAATAGGAGAGGAAGTTAAGGGTACGTATGATACGTCATTAGTTGCGTAATGGTCATGACATGACTGCACGCATATGAAATTTGTAAAAATCCGCTGTCGGAAGACCGCTGTTTTCAGCTAATTTGTCAACGATGCACCTCAAAAATCCCACACAGAAATAAGCTTGTGATCGTGTTCCGGAGTAAAAAGTTCGTCGCGAGTTACGCCCTAAAAATCCCAATCACAGGGTCTGTGAGCATTGAATTCGGAATCTACAAGCTGTTTTACATCTAGTGGTCAACTAAATATCCCACCCCCCCCACCCCGGGAATTTCGAGGAACTTGGTGGCCAACAAGGTCGAAAAACGGAGGCGATGAACTTTCCTCGGTTACTGTGTGTATTATGTCGTAGTTGATCACTCTACTAGAGTGATAAGGGTCCCAGCCTCATTGCTTATATTCTTTTTCTTCGTTCTCTACTAATTCCAGTGGTGCTCTGTGAAGAATGCCGGAACAATCGACAGCGATGTCTGTTTTAGGAGTTTCGCGTCATTAAACGAACATTTTTAGTTGCAGCAAATTCGCACGTCCAAATTCCACTCGTCGACTTGAAGAACATACATAGCGTGCTTCGAACTCTCAGATTCGCATTCGTTTGTTTGTGGCAAATATCTTGTCAGTTGTGTTGATCCTACCTTCTAACATCCGTCATTCGCCAGCCATCATGGTTAGGCCGGTTTCTAAAGAGCGATGTGAGGGCTGTGAGGGCCGTGCAGTTCAGCCCTCGTCTAAAATCCGGAAAGGCTTTGAAAGAACGGAAGCGATAGTGGCTAGGTTTTTATTCTAATTTCGACGGGCCGTTCGTCCCCTTGGAATACGGTGAGTGGAAAAATTAACCAGTTTTGTGCGAACGGCAGGACCCGTCCGTCGTGTTTAAACACAATGTAGTAAAAGCCATGTAACACACATGTAAAAGCCATAATAACTCTGGGGTGAAGTTTTCTTTTCGTTTCTTTTGGTGGCTCCTCGAGGCCTGGCGACTGGACACACTTTTATGGGAAATAGCCGGCATTGCCACATTTTTTTGGCAATTGTCAATTGACATCCTGCTCCGTGGGTGCGTAAGGCCCGTCAAAAAATTAATTTATTTTTCAGCAGAGACTTCCCGTGAATCCGATCAGGATCGCAGCTGACGTGAGTGCGGATCAGCGCTGGCGGCCCCATTCCAGGAAGCTTTTTCAGTGATTTCTCAATTGGCTTTATGTGATAAAGTCGAAGAAAGCCTGTTATTTGAGATTTGTTGCAGCCTGGCCTTTCGGTCTCCCACCTTTCCATCTCTCACATTGCATTTCGACACACACACATTCAACACAGTGTCAGGTACTCACGAGTCGGATTTAAAGATGCTACTCCGGTAGCAGGCTGAGGTTTACGGCTCAGCAAGGGTATTTATGCGCTGTAATGGTCGAGGGGCGTGGCATCGATCGTCTGCGTCTGGTTCGTCTGGGTAGACCCGCGGGGAGCCAGGTAGGGAACTGTCCTGGTTCAGGACGACCATTGCGAGGCGAGAGACGCCCGAGAAAGCGAGAGAGACGAGAGAGAGAGCGAGAGAGAGAGAGAGGGAGAGAGAGATCTAAACAGGTGCTACATAGGTGCTCAATGAATGCTCGAAATTAGAAATATCACACACAATTTTTCCAAAAAAACTGTAACTAGAACATCATAACCCATTAGGCAGAACTGTTGCAACGGCCTCTACATCAATTCACATACCAGAAAATCCAAGACAACTAAAAAGAAAACCTCCTAAAAAGTTCCTTATATTGAACAAAATATTTAACACCAATTATAAAAGAATCGTTCAGGAATACCTAAATAAATCAAAAATTGAATTCAACACCGAATGCAAATCAAATATGATTATATCCCGACCTTAGGCCAATTACTAAATCGCCCTACTAATTACTAAGTAAAGAAATCCCTAAAATTATTAAACGCCTCAATTTTTGGAAAATTTGTATTCGTCAATTTTTAGAAGTTCTAATCAATTCATGGTACTGTTCTGTTTGGCCGGGGGGGGATTCGATGGAAAATTATGGCGAAGGTACACTGATCTTCCTATAGTTTACCAAATTGTTTTAACGCGGTACGACAGAACATCAAAAAATATACTAAGAATTATAATTACAACCCAAAATAATGTAATATAAAAAAGTTAGAGCAAAAACAAAAACCTTTAAAATAAAAGCTAGTTTTCGACAATTTTACTAAATTTCCTTATCGTCTTCGATAGAGCGTCAAAAATACAATACGAGTAGAACTTAAACTCAAAGTAATTGTAAAATAGGTGGGGAAAAGCAAAAATATTTTAGGGCAGATTTTCCCCCGGCCAAATAGAACAGTACCCAATTAATTTAACAACTGCTGTAAAAGTAAGTATTAGAAACCGCTCCTAGACCCAAAAATATACACTAAAGGGTCCTATGTAAAACCCTTATTACCCGGTTGACCGGGTACCGCTCGGCCATTTACCCACTCGACCGGGTTCCCGCTCGGACCCGCTCGATCCATTACCCGTTCGCAACCGGGTACCCGGACCCGGATGCCAGATAACAACTCTACCCTTAATGCGAAAAATAGGGTGCTTTCCTGTTAGCGGGGGCGGTAGTTGTCTGCACAAAGGCCAATAGGCCTACCCCCCCCGAATAACAAGGAAGTACCAAAAAAATTCATGTGCACTAGTACCAATGTGCCTCCAAAACACTCTACTCCTTCTTATACTAGCAAAAAAAATAATACGATCGACTTTTTTACCGATGCCGAATTCGGGTGCTTCCGTTTATCGGGGAGGGCGGGGGACTAATTTTTTCCTACAAGGCCTAGGTTGGCCTAGTAATCTAATCTAAAGCGTTTTCATATTGTTTGTAGTAAATTTTTGCTGTATTCGAAGAAGAAAAACTTTAAATAATGTCCTAAAAAGTTTGAAACTTTCGTAATTTTGGCCATTTTTAGTCGAAAAATCTATTTTACTTGCGCAAAAAAATAAATTTTAATGAAAATGTGTACACTTTTGTGCTTAGGAATGTGTAAAAACAATATACCAATACAGCCCCTATCTATATAACAAATCTAGGATGAATCTACGCAAAAAAAATTGGTTCCGCCCCTGGAATTTCCCTTCACCCCCCCGATAACCCTAAAAAAAAACCAAACCTTATTAAATAAGCTTAAAAAGCATCCTTTTTGCCAAAATGTAGGAAATAAAACGAAAGGGAGTAAAATGTCAATTTCATAAAATTTCTGTGTTTTTATAAGTCCTAGTTATTTTCGTTTAGTAAGGCAATTTATAAAAATAACTATTAGAGTATCTAAAACCTTTTAGTACCAGCACGGATACCGTAAATGAATCAGAGTCGGCAACCCCCTATGCACGAAAAGCGCCCGAATCGGCTTTCAAAAATCGGCGATATTGCATTATTCAAAAAGTTATTCGACGCTATGAGGTAAAAGCTTCTGGTACTGATCTATTTAGTGCGACAAAAAAACTGCGGGAGGGGGAATTGCCTGAAGCTTTTAGATATTTTTACAAGATTTCTTAACTTTATTCAACAGAGCAACCAAAAAAATTAAACCACGGGTTTTGATTATTATACTATACAAATTAGAGCAAAAGCAAAAATACCGTTTCGGAATGGGCAGAGTGGGTAAAGATGCAGTATATCTCGACAAATGCTAAATTTTAAAAAATTTCTAAATGCCAGTCGACAGCGCGTAAAAAATAGGCAGACTTTCATCGCGGCTCAAAAAAAAGAAAAATAGAAAGTATAAATAAACGGTTGTTCTGTTAGTGGGGCGGGAAACCTAGCTATCGCCTATTCTCCCGTAGGGTCCCAATAATCAAATACACACCATTTATACAGTTTTAAAAGCCGTTTTCAGGTACAGAAAGTTCAAAAAAATTGTATAAAAATTGCGAAAATTTTGGATTGAGGGTCAAAACTCTCTGCAAAAGGTCAAGAATTTCAAATTTTTATACTTTTTAAGAAGGTTTATTGATATTCTAGTAATCAAAAACCGCTAAAAACTCTATAAAAACACCCTACAAAACGCTAAAAAGTTCCGCTAGAATGGAATAGGCTAGACAGTATCCCCACCCCCCCCCGCTATCAGAACAGAACCAAATACGCTATAAAAAAGTTTTAATAAAAAGAACATTAGTGAAAATCTCCCCCTCCCTAAACAGATCAGTACCAATAAGCTTGAAAATTTATTATCCGACAAAATAAAAAAAAAAAAACTAGCCCTAGTCCTTCTCAGTGTATCAAGGCAAAGAGCCCTATGCTAGGTCACCCCCAGAAAAATAGCTGAACCAAAATATCTATCTAATAAGAGTCTACTCTAATATTAATAACCAAACCATTAAAAAGCCAAGCTACTACTATCGATAACCTTAAATACTCTATTTCAAGCTAATCTAACCTAATAAAAGCAAATGATGACCCTTACAAAAAAAATGTGTGTACAGCGCTTGAAAGTACTGGGGGTTCAGGTAGGGACAGCTGACGTGGAGTGACCGGACATCGAGAGGCATCAGTTACTCCACACTGTCCCTTTGCCCTAGTCTCAGTAACCGCTACCAATACCTTGAAAGTAACGGCGGTTCAGGTAGGGGCAATCAGTGGAGTTGGCCGGACTTCAAGAGGCATCGGCACAACTCCACAGTGCCCCTTCACCCTAGCGCCGATACCACTTTCACCCTCGCCCCATCGAATGCGTCTAAAAGCCGTCGGTTACAGACTTGAGTCTGCCCGACGCGGTCAAAACGATTTATTCGACGGAAAAAAAAATGTTGTTGGTTAGTATCTTACGATGGATCGGTGGGGCCGAGCCGTGAAGTGCGCGTGTCGTTCCTAAGAAATAAAACTTGAAAAATCAGAAACATGGAATATACCTTTGCCTAGGCCAAAAAAATAAATATCCCAAATCTTCGAATCATCCCGCGATGGCTGCCGCCTCGTCGAATTTATTCTGCTCAATCTGAAGCAAACCGAGTTCTTAATCCCTAGAAAGTACGCACCATTACTCTGGCCAAATGAGTTGTCAGCCACATCAACGGCTTCGCCTGTGAGACACGGGCAAGTCTAAAAAAACGATTAAAACTTGAAAAACTCCTTTTTCTGACCTTACAGCCTTGACAAGCGACGCCTCGGCTTCCGTGAGATTCCTATTGACGGTGTGCAGATTTCCGAGCACCGAAAGTAAACTAAAAAAGAAAAATACCAAAAATTTGCCTAAAAACGTACCGTACCCTTTCGAACGTGTGCACATCCCCGGCTACTTTGGGGCGATAGGCGTTGAGGAGTTGGATGGCCTCAGAGAGCTGGCCGGTACAGGCGTGATGAAGGGCCAACCTGGAGAAAATCCTCTTAATTTCTATATTTCGCAACCGAGCAATAAATATAACGTATCTTTAATGTTTTGAGTAGTTTTTGAGAGCTAGAAGGCTACAAAAAACTTTTAACCGTCTTTGAAAAATAGGAAATGTTGATATTTTTGGTAATTTTTCATGAATGTTTCAGCGAAAAGACACAGATTTTCGAAAGTTGTCATAATTTTTTTCATCTACAAACTGTAAAATACTATTCTATTAAATCCTTAAAAAATTGTAATTAGAGCTATTTCAGCCATTTCAAGGGAAAAAATCATACCGTATCACATGCTCACAGGGGCAGTACTGTTCGATGAGCGGCAATTGCTCGGCAGCCCCTTCCAGATCACAGCCGAACAGTCGAGAGCCGAACTTGATCAGCGCCTTCGCCAGCTTCAAGTGTCCTTTTATCTAAATTTAATTTTTTCTAAATTGACCAATCTACCGTACCCTATCACTGGCCCTCGGTCCAAATTGTGCGATTGCCCGGTCGACGAGTCGAAGGGCCTGTCCCCATTGACAGTCCAGCGTCAGCGCATACATCGTGTTCACGTTGAAAATTGCCTAAAAATCGTGAATTTTCGAAATTTCTTAGGAAACTTACATGAGCCTCGGTTTCGTGATATTTCGCGTATCGGTCCCCATTATTCGTCCCGTTCCAGCATTTCGCCATTTGGAACGTCTAAATGATTTATTAACTTTTTGGAAGGCTTATTTTTATTTGTTTTTAATTTAAATTGATCTATTGATTTTTTGGGTCTTTCGCATTATGATGGAGGAACAACTTTTTCTTACATTGAATTTTCAAATATAAATCGAGGCGGAGTTTCTAACGTATTTTTTTTACTATTCCTAAGCGTAAAAACTTCACATATTTTGTTAAAAATATGAAATTTACCTGATCGAGATGGCCGTGCAAGAGTAGGGCGGAAGACTTGATAGCATCGGCGACGTCGAGGTACGCTTTCTGCTCGCCCGTAGGATCATTTCCACGCATCCAGGCCGAAGTGGAGAACATTGGCGTTACGTTACTAAAAATTAAAAATCGTATTTCCACAATTTTACAAACCAATAAGTCGGCTTCCCACTGGAAATCTGGCGAATCGTATCCAGAAGTGTGTCGATAAATTCGACGCATTGTGCCTAAAAATAAATTTGTTTGTTTAAAAAACAAACAACCTGTGAAATATGCTGAATGGGACAGAAATAGGCGCTCTGCTTGGCCGGATCCTCTGCCTCTTCAATGTAGGCGCTCAGATTCTTGGTGGTGACATCGGCGCCAGGCGGGATGGGCACTCCCTCTTCTTTCTTTGCCCTCAGATCCATTGTCTCTCTTCAACCGCACTCCCATCATAGACATCGTCCGATTCTTGGAAAAACTAAAATAGATGAATCGGCTGCTTTTGCATTATCGGGGGGGGGATTTTTCGGATAAGCCCAGAAATTCCTAGTAACGTAACAAAAACATTTTAATAGTGTTTTTAGTAAATATCACTCGATTTCAAACCGAAAACACCTTACAAAATTCTCAGAAACTGAAAATTATGATCGAAAAATCGTAATTTTTATCCAAAACTCTAAGAATTTTGCGTTTAGGAATCGTGAAAACGGCCTGAGAAGACGTCCTTTATTTATATTCTAAAAAAATAAGACACCACCGATAATGCCAAAGCACCGAAAAACCCATAAAAAGCAAAATTAAAATTCGTACCCAAATATCCTCCTGGTCCGGGTAGTTCTCATGTTGATCGGGAACATACTTGGCGGTTGGACCCGTCCTTTCATGCTGATATTCTGGAATCTAAAACAATTGAATTTTCAGTTTAATGCAGCTTTATGCCTTCTTCTCCGCGACACCATCCGAAGTGTGTGATTGTCCTTACAGCCATGCGAAAGCATTATCTTCTCGTCCAGCTTTGTCTTTGCCATTGCACTAAAAAAATAATAAATCATGTTATTTGTCGTTTCTTACAAATTAAAATGGCAGGCGAGTCGAGAGCGGGGGAGTGTCCCAACGGAATCGGCACTAAAATGACGATTCCATCACATAAACCACAACTTACAAGTTTAGCCAGTGGCTAATTCGAAGTCGTCGTACGCGGGCCAACCGTTCGACATGCCACATCCCGTCGAAGCGCCTAAAAAAATACCTTTCCCTTGGCGTCGTCCGTCCGTCCTCCTTCACGCTGCTGGTCCTTGTAGTGACGTCGCATTGGCCGAGATAGAGCATCGGGGCAAAAGGGCAGTCCGGACATCGAGAGGCATCGGAAGCTGCCCTGATGCCCCTATCTCCAGCGCCCGCCTTTTCTTCTTTTCTTCGCCTCCATGGCACTGAAAGAAATTTGATAAGTTGCAGAAATTTTCATGATCAATTCCGGCAACGAAATATCTAGGTTAGCTAACTAACGAAAGAACTATCTATCTAAGTTATAGTCATAAGAAAGATTTTTCTAATACATTTTGGGGCAAAAGGGGGCTGGCCTGACCCTTTCCCTCCCGGCCTCCAGTGCGCGCCCCAGGTAAAGCCTGAGATGCCGTACTAGAGCGCAGTGAACTAAATCCTTACCCATAGAATCTCCGTATCGACCGTCAACAAGACACTTGGGGTGTGGCCGAAGTTCGCGCGCGTTGTGAAACCATACTCTAAGAGGTCTTCTTTAACTTTAATGGGCGTGTTCGATACCGTCTTCGTTGCGTCAGCCACGTGTTCATCCCAAGCCGCCTGTTGACCGATATAGGCCCCGAGAGCATCTTTGGCATTTCGAGCGACGCGTGTCAACTACAGAGATTAGTAGGTGCTACAAATATAGATTTTTGTCAATACAGAAATATTTACCACAGCAGTCATGATGGGATCGAGCTGCTTTCTCCGCTCGCAAATGGCCATAATCTCCTCGTCCGTTTCTTGCACTCGCCTCGGACAACGCTAAAAACGTCCAATAACTTCCATTTTCAAAATTTTCTTACCTGAAGCCAATGAAGTCGACTCAACACCCAATTCTCGGCCTGTTTGTACGAGTTGGAGAAGTGAGGGTAGAGACACGGCCTAAAAAGGAAAAATACGATGAATTTCTAGCGTGAAATACTTGTATTGCCACTCGCCGGCCAGATATTTCAGTTGTCTCTCAAATTGGCCGTACACCTCGTAGTCGGTCAGCATTGTAGTCGCCAGACTGAACTGGAAAACCATTTTCTGAGTTTAAAATGATGAAAATTACTTTTTTCAAAAACACAGCCACCAAGGAATTGCCGTTGATGATCGAATTCTTGATGTCGATGCCCAATTCCTCGATGAGAGTGATGTGCTCGCGAAGATCGCCCACTTGAACTTGTGAAATCCTAAAAAAAGGGTATAAATGCAACTTTTTTTGGCCTACACTTTGTCAAAATCCCGCAAAACGGCAAAATCTGCCCGGCAACTCGTCGAAGATCTTGATATGTCAACGGGCGGTAGGAGATCAATTGGTAAAACAGTAGGCCAAGCTAAAATTTTTTTTCAATATTTCCAACGCGATTTTACCTCGCACAGCAGAAGCGGGGCTGGGTGTTGATTTTCATCGTCGACGAAGCTCTCCAGCACGCGAATCAGGTAGATTAGCGCGACCTAAACATAACCCATAAATTTTCAGGTACTTATCAAGTTGGGGGGGGGGCCACTTTGGTTTTCGACTTTTTGAGTCTTTCTAGGCTAGTTTTTTGTGCTGGTTCGAATATAACAAAATCAGAGTAGTAAAACATAATTATCTAAACGTTTGTTAAGCGTTAGAGATGCAGACATTCGGTATTGACCTAAAAATAAGGCTTCGTGCCACCCGGGGCCTAGTCGCTTCGGATGGGCGCGAGCTCGTACAGGGTTGACCGGAGGAGGACGTACAGGAGCTCGTACCCGATTTCGGAAGAGTGGAGCGGCAGCCCATCCGAAGCGACGGCCCACCTTGCTTGACAATGCGGCAAGCCTCAAATTGTGTATAAGTACACTTTTTATTAATAAATTGTCACACTGTTTTTTCTGGATAAACCCAACCGTTTCGCATGTTGTTGCGACTCTAATCGCACTGAGCGTAAAAAACTACCCCAGAAAGACTCGAAAAAGCGGTAAAAAAGTGTCTCCTAATAGGTACCCAAAGTGGCCCCCCCCCCAACTTGATAAGTACCAATTTTCAAGTATTCTTCAATTACCTGCGGGTCTTGTATGGGGTCGATGGCGGCCATGAAGCATGGATAGACATAAAGGGCGTCGGTGGGGTTGAAGCCCGCCTGCTGCTCCGACATTACCTGAAAAAACACGCTACAATAGTTAGGAATAATTGAGTTGTAAAAGAAAACAAAAACAAAAAGAAAAGAAACCTTTTGCCGTGGGTGGTTTCGAATGGGCGGCTCGCGGCAGCGCCTACGGTCCACAGTTTTGGGCGAGATGGAAACGGGAAATGGTTCTTTCCCATTATCGGCGGGATCTAACCTGTTTTGGTCAAGTCAACTATATTTGAAGCACAAGTTCTACTAAAGTTTTAAAAAGCCGAAATCTGGCCAATTTTTGGCAAGAGTCTAGGAACCTCCCCCCGCCGTAACTTTTCAGATATGCGTCTTATTAATGTGTGGAGTAGCTCAAAATGTTCACCGTAGTCGAATTACTATCAAAAAGTTGTTTTCTTACACCAAAAATTGTTAGAAAATTTTGAAATTCCGAAATGCAACACCCCTAGTCGAATGAAGGTAGTTTCCTGCGTAGAATCTGAATATGAGTCTTGTTTTTCCGCCCGAGCTCATATTTTCTTGACAAAACCGATAGTTGCCTATAGATACTAGGGCCCGTAGGGAAGCAAAATATAGAGAAAAGTGTCGCGACACCGGCAAATGCGATTTTTAAACCATAAAAAGTTTGATTTACCCGCCCCTCCCCCGAAATCCGGCGGGCCCGAAAAAAACATAAGGGTCCCCCCTTATGATTTTTTTTCAACTTGAAAATTTTTTCGCCTGCGGCGCTGTTTTACTTACTTTTTCTTCATTTTTTAGCCTGCGGCGCTGCTATTTTAGCGAAATTTTTCGCCTGCGGCGCTCAAATTGCGAACATTTTTTCTTGCTGCCCCCCGAAACTTGGGGTCAGCTACGCCCCTGGCCTAATCCCTTCCTTGCATTGCTGTTTCCGCTTTGTTCATATGTTTTTTTTTGTTCTTTATCCAACAAACCATCCTCTTTCCAGATGCCGACGGTCGTTCTGGTGGCGGCCGTGGAGGTATCGTGCGGGAGGTGAGACGTGATGACCGTCGTAATGATCGCCAGGGTGGTGGTGGAGACCGTCGCCCGGATGATCGGTTAGTTCGCTATCGAATCCTCTAATTTATTGCTTAGAAACCGTCAAAACACCGTCTGCAAGCCCGAGCCGCCGCGTGATATGAAACGTCCCAGCAACGGCCACACAGCTCCCCGTGCTGATGGAGGCCGAGGTGGAGATCGAGGTATTTATCCTGGCGTCCTTAGCTTGGTTTTAGAAAAAAAATCAGTGATAAACATTTCAATTCTAGGTGGTCCACCCGGTTCCCGCACCATCCACCTGACAGGCCAGCCGTTGAGCGAATCTGATCTGATGTCCGAGCTGCCCAAGAAGAAGTTCACTGGTCGATGCAGGCTCTTTGTTGGCAACCTGTCGCACGATGTAAGGACACATCCTTGTACTTATTAACCTTTTTCCAGTTGAAAGAGGACGAGCTCAAGGAGCTGTTCAGGACGCACGGCGAAGTTGCTGAGTGCTACCTCTCGGGCAAGGGATTCGCCTTCGTCAACATGGTATATTCTTGTTTTTCTGCTACTGTTTTGGTGATTGAAATGGGTGGGTCATGAGCGTCTATCCTTGCCGTCGCCTCAGTTTTTCGAGCGCGGATCGGCAGAAGGTGTTTACCGATGTAATTTAGTTTCCGAAGTGTGTTTAGCGCAAATCGTTCGCAAAAAGGACGACGTGGAGAGCGTTTTCTATGCCTATTACCTGTATGACTCCTATTTTCTACGTTTTTGCCTTTGCTCGCTCCTTCCTTCCGTTGCGCGATGCCTTTTTCACAATTTTGGAAGCGAGCAGCTTCTTGACTGCTGTTACGACTACCGGACGTTTCAGACGCCGGTTTTTGTATGTTGGCATTTTTCGAAGCAATGCGTAACAACAAACAAAACCCAATCAGCGCGTTTTTTTATGAGTCATAGGAAATCACGCATTTGATAGCTGTTATTTTGTCCTGTGAAACAAACTGTTGAGTTGCCGGAAATCGGGAATCTGGGGTTGTAGGTGGAGTTTCCTCACCTTTAAAATATTTCGATTTTGCATTGTTTTCCCGTAACATAGGTGCGATTTTTTTATTCAATCCCGATTCCAGGATACGCGGGCTCATGCCGAAAGTGCCAAGGAGGCCCTTGATGGTACCCAACATCGCGGTCGTACTTTGCGCGTTCGTTCCGCCATGCACGGCGCCGCCGTCCGTGTCAAGTAGCTGTCTCACACCGTTTCGAACGAGATGCTCTACAACGTCTTTTCTAACTTTGGCGAAGTCGAACGCGCCATCCACGTCGTCGACGAGAAGGGCAGACCCACCGGCGAGGGAATAATTGAATTCGAACGCAAGCCTGCCGCCAACGAAGCTATTGCGCAGATCCGCGACAAAGTCTTCTTGATTACAGCGTACGGTTTATTCTAGCCTTTTGAGATTAGTTTGTAACTCGCGCGCTAGTATCGAAATCGATGATCGAATTACTGATTCCCGTTCCCGGCGAACTATATTTTTAGTGAATAACTGTTTCTCTAGGCTTTTGTAACGCGCTATATATCTCATAAGATCATAGAAAATTCCCGATCGTGTTGTTCATTCTGTGAGTTGCGCGTTTCTTTGCTTAGGCCGGTTACAGCGTGTTTTCGCTTCACAATTTTCTTTTTATCGGCCTCGTTCATCCAAAAACAACTAGACGCAAAAAACAACGTAACACGTACGTATGTAACATGACGTAACACGGACTCGCAGAAAGTACTTGCAGGGTCGCAGAGGTTTTCAGGGAAAAACAAAAACTGTTTATTACTGGGATTATTGATTCCTTTTTAGATCTGCAGCGCCGTCAGCAAGAGCTAGAGCGTCTCGAAGCCGCACGCCGTGAGCGTATGTCGAATATGGGCCCGCCCTCGATCAACATGGGACGAGGAGGACCGCCTCCGCACATGGTCCCGCCACCTTTCCAGTCCTAGCAGCAGCCAAACCGTGAGTTTTAGCTGCTTTCTATTTTTCAAAAAAAACACCTGTGGCTCTATTTATCCCATTTTTTCAGCGTTCTCTGGAGGTCCGCCTGGCCCTTTTGGGGTACCCTCGTTGGCGGTGCCGCCTCCGACTCATCATCATCAACAACAACATCCACAACATCAACAGCAACAATTCGCACCACCGCCACAGGTAATAACTTACTTTTGAATTGGACTAATCGCTCAATTTTAGCAGGGAAACCCCAATGGTCCACGTCCGAACGTGATAGAAGGTGTCCAGCGTCTCCTCCAACTATTCAAGAACGACGATGGCCGCGGCGCTGAGCCAGGAAATCAGCAGAACATGCAGCAAAATCGTGAGTGCTCACTTTTTTGCGCACTTGTTTTTTTTGATAAATACTTTCATTTAAAAGCATACAAATCAAATTTTCTTTTCCAGATCCCGGTGGTGCTTTCAACGACTATCAGCCGCGCTAGGGAGCGTCTGGCGACCACTACGGCGGCGGTTCGGATGCTTTCGGAAAACAGCCGCCAATGAAGCGTGGGAGGCGCTAAACATGATCTATTCCCAGTTACCTTCTTAACGTGTCTATTTCCATATTTATTCGTCATCCTATCCATGTGATCACCACCACCACTCGTCCTTTCCACGTTCAACGAGCTAGATGTGTAGAAGTTTTTGTGATGTGAAACGAATACAACAGGGTTCGATTTGGTGGGAGCAGAATCCCAGGACCACCTCCAGAAGGGCCGACCACCTCCAGACCGGCCGCGAAGCGGCCGAAAAATTTTTGGCATATTGTATGTGTAGATTAGGGAAAATTTCTGTATTTTTTTGTGTCTTGGACATATTATTGCGCGTTGAATTTTTGTAATTGTGAAATAAATATTGTGAATAAATGCTGAATTACTTGTTAATACTCGGTGAAACAGTCAAAAAAAGACGGAATGGTGACGGAAAGCTGAGGGAGAAGAAGAAATTCCAAAAATAATTCCTGCTAATTTCTCTACATTCTTATTCACCCACCACTTCAACTTCACTTTCGAGAAATTCCAGACTCTATATTATGGAATGGATAATATGGAAGATAAACAACTCCTTCCTATTTCTCAAATCTTTTCTAAACTATTAATGTTTCTCGGATCAGCTTCATGGCGGACAACGCTTAAACTCTTCTCAGCCGCCTTTAAAGGGACACGGACACGGGACTTTTCCGACCGTAGTTTTCCGGAACCGGCCTGAACCGCCTTCTCACCTACACCATTCGACGCGTCTTGAGCTTGCGCATCCGCCCATACCCATAAAAGGCCATGAAAAGTTTGTTAAACAACCTCCGACCCCACATTTATGCTAATTTTAGGCCAAAAACGCAGTTTTCCGGATCGAAATTTCCGGAAATGACTCGGATCAATTTCTAACCCACATCAATCGACGCGTCTTGACCTGCCGCATCCGGTGATGCCCATGAAAAGCCCTAAAAACTTTGTTAGACAACCTCCAACCCCCGATTTATGAGGATTTTAGGCCAAAAACGCAGTTTTCCGGCCACCGATTTCCGGAACCGGCTCGGATCAATTTCTAAGCTACACCAATCGATGCGTCTCGTCATTACGCATTCGGTGATACCCATGAAAAGCCATGAAAACTTCGTTAGACAACCTCCACCCCCCTTTTTTTGTTTTGGCCCCGTCGGGATTTCTGAAAATTCCGACCAAAATCTCGACCCTAGATCGTCCCCGTTCTCCGGCCTCTGTCTAGTTCCTGATTTCAAAACCACCTCCCTGTGTAGCCACAGATCACATCTTTATCCCGTAGAAGTTTTAGCCCCATCGGTTCGGCGGGACAAAAGATTATTGGGAAATAAAAATTTTGACCTTGGGAGCAAGCCTGGGATCGGCCCTTTTAGGTGTTTCCTTAATTCCAACTTTCTTCCTTTCGCCACCATCTCCCATAAAGATGTCGCATATCAGGTGATAGCTGAAAGTCTCCTCTAACCGATGGTGTGCTTTACTTGGCGTCATCTACTTCCTGCTACGATTTATCCGGGAAAAACCCTTGGGATCAAACGTGGGAGCAGCTGAAACCAGGACAAATAGGGGCTTGGAGGTTGTCTAACCAAGTTTTCATGGCTTTTCATGGGTATCACCGAATGCGTAATGACAAGACGCATCGATTGGTGTAGCTTAGAAATTGATCCGTGCCGATTCCGGAAATCGGTGGCCGCAAACTGCGTTTTTGGCCTAAAATCCTCATAAATCGGGGGTTGGAGGTTGTCTAACAAAGTTTTTAGGGCTTTTCATGGGCATCACCGGATGCGGCAGGTCAAGACGCGTCGATTGATGTGGGTTAGAAATTGATCCGAGTCATTTCCGGAAATTTCGATCCGGAAAACTGCGTTTTTGGCCTAAAATTAGCATAAATGTGGGGTCGGAGGTTGTCTAACAAGCTTTTCATGGCCTTTTATGGGTATGGGCGGATGCGCAAGCTCAAGACGCGTCGAATGGTGTAGGTGAGAAGGCGGTTCAGGCCGGTTCCGGAAAACTACGGTCGGAAAAGTCCCGTGTCCGTGTCCCTTTAAAGGCGGCTGAGAAGAGTTTAAGCGTTGTCCGCCATGAAGCTGATCCGAGAAACATTAATAGTTTAGAAAAGATTTGAGAAATAGGAAGGAGTTGTTTATCTTCCATATTATCCATTCCATAATATAGAGTCTGGAATTTCTCGAAAGTGAAGTTGAAGTGGTGGGTGAATAAGAATGTAGAGAAATTAGCAGGAATTATTTTTGGAATTTCTTCTTCTCCCTCAGCTTTCCGTCACCATTCCGTCTTTTTTTGACTGTTTCACCGAGTATTAACAAGTAATTCAGCATTTATTCACAATATTTATTTCACAATTACAAAAATTCAACGCGAAAGGTAATATTCGATTGTCGTCATTGTCGATCGCTTCTGGTGCTTCTGCGAAAAACATGGTCTAAAGTAGTTTTTGGGCCATTCCTTAGCCATTTTCAGTTACCTTAGGTTAAACCAACAGCACAGTCTTTAATAGTTGCTGGAATACCCGCCGCGAAGCGGCGAAAAAATTTTCGCGACCTTTTTTTGACCACCTCCAGGCCGGCCTACCACCTCCAGAGAAATTTTCCCAATTCTCCCAACCAAATCGAAGCCTGGAATACAATTTACTCGGCCGTGTCTCTTATGAATAGTAGCTTGGCGCGGCACCCCTGAAGCCGATTCACGTTTTTTAGGTATCTTGCTCCAATAATAGACGATGTGCTACGCGGATGAGAAGATTGAACGCCAGGAGTATCTCCGCGCTGATAGTTGTCTGTTGGAAGTGTTTTGTTGAAATGGGTATGAAATTTTGTATAATCAGATGCTATTGTAGGACCTGCGAAAATAAAACAACAATAACAATTTATTTTGGGAACATCACTTTAGATGTTGCCATCGGCCTTCTTCTTATCCCTCAGGGCCCTTTGGTAGCGCTGCCGTTGCCTGCGGCTGTAGGGGCCCTTCGTGGGGATCTAAAACAAGGTTGGCGGTAACATGTATTAACATTACCTTCAGAACTTCGGGTTGGTTGACCACTTCCTCCACCTCCGCCATGCCGACCACCGGTGCCTCCGCCCTGGTTCCAAGCTGTTGCGGCTGCTGCATCAGCTTTGGCTGGTCCTGGAACGAGGTGAATCCCGGGGAAGGCAATGGCTGGCGAGGCGGCGGCAGCGGGATCTCCGACGGCGATAACGGGGGGCTACGCCGTGGAGAGAAGCGGGGAGGCGTGGACGACGGGGACCAAGACGGCAGTCGGGGTAGCGGCGATGGCGAGGGTGGCTGGTAGGGCCGGCTCCTTGGTGTCCCCTCTACCCTTACCTGTAAAAAACATGTTTAGATAATTCTATGAACAAACTCACCGCGGTGGCGCGGTATTGGACTGGCCCCAAGCAGTCGTTGAGGCCCATGGCGAGGGTCGCGTCGACGACGACGAAATCGTCGCGACAAACGCCATCGACCGTATTGAGCAGCCACGCCGGGACGAGCACGCGCTTGTCAAATCCGTCTCGGCCCGGGATGACGACCGTCAAGCTCCGACGGCGGGGCTCGAGCAGGGTGACCCGGCCACGGACCCCGACGAGATTTGTGTTGGCCGCCGCCACCTGATATTATACATAATATTTAGATTCGAGATCTGCACCTCTTCTTGTTGACGGCGCCATGCCGCTCTATTGGCTTCTCGCCATTCGCGCGTCTGGGCTTGTCGAACATGGGCTGCCGCTGCCCTTTCCTGTCAGGTAAATTATTAGAACGTTGGTTTTGCAGATGAACCTCTTCGGCTTCGATGCACTCGGCGCAGTCCGCCCGGAAGGTGTGGCTTCCGTGCGGGGCGTCGTTGATCGCCTTCTCGATCCTGTCCAAGGGCTGCTGCCACATGGACCTATAGTGTATTTCTATTATAATTCACGAAGCTTTTCAGGAAAGCGTCATCATACTCTTCTCACAACGATATTTTTTATGTGCAGCCGTTGGACACATCGTGGCGAGCAGTCTATTCGTTGTTCTATCTTTTTTATGCGGAAATCATGACAGAGGACGGTTCTTCGACAATAAAGAAAGTCAACACGACGCGCGGATAGACCAAGGAGAAACATCGGTGATCGTGATTTCTCTTTTTCAGCCGGCAATCCCTCACTGTCACTTCGCCATGGTTTGTGCGGCGGCTTCTTCTGGTCAGTGGCCTGTGACTACGATTACGACTGTAAAACACTTTATCAATGACGAAAACTTCATTTAATATTCAATATTGATCATTGAGGGGATTGCGCATCATCATCTTCGTGTCTTCGTCACTGTGCTGCTCTAAACGTAAAGGTATACGACGACATTTTTTGGCGGGACACTCGTCAGAATGGTAGTTCTTTTTAGGAACCGGGCCAAAGTGTCCCTTTAACCAGTTTCGGCCCTTTAACCCATTGACTGGACCAGAAACAGTAATACCAAGGAGAAAAACTACGTTTAAAATCGGGGTTTGGACATGGCAACTCGTCAAATCGCAAAATATTACGCATGTTCTCAACAGACTTTGTAGCCGGATACGACATCGTCAGCATTATTTCATCATTGCGCCAGCCTCTTCGACCAAACGGCAAGTAGCGCGGACGGCTCAATCGGTTGGCGTGCTAGCGTCTTTCTTGTCATTTATCGCTTCTAAACACGCAAAATTTACATTTAACGACCCTGACCAACCTGCGAAGCTTCCTATCGTTGGCGTCTTTTGGGACAGCTTTTTACAGGGGGGGAAGCGTTTTTTAGTGACAAACTTGCCTTCAAGATTCTCGTCCAAGAAAGTGGGGGGGGGAGGGGGATAATACCGTACTATCAACTGCTTCGACCATCCCTTTCGATACATCTCCATTGTTCTCGCCATCCAGGTCCTCTTCGCCTTTTTCTGTTTGCCATCATCGCCCATTATCTAAAAAAAACGTAAAGCGGCGAAGTAAATTTTCATAGATTAACCGCAATCCCGCTTTCCCTCATCACACTCGTCACGGACAGCGCGATGGGCTGATGAACCATTAAAAAGGGAGCAAGGCAGGTAAAAAGCAATGCAAAAATGACCAGAAGCAGTGTTGGTGGGCAATAGTAACAAAGAAATAAACAACAGCAATAGCTTAATCAAATTGCGAACCGCTTTGGTTTCCTTTATAGCGTTTGGTAGGATGCTATGAACAAAAGAATTTTTGATTCTTCTTGCGTATAAAAATCAGTGCGGGTTAAAGAGATGAGGACGGCATCTGTTGAACCCCCCTTGGGGAGAGGCGGGGGGGGTAAACAGATGCAGCGGTGAGAGAGGACGCCCAGGGGAGAGGCGCAGAGACATTTTCTATCCCGCGCGTAATCAATTCACTTATGCCGCCCCTATCCCTTTAATGAGCAACTTTTTTCACCCTTTGTTAACGCCTCATCAACCTAATAACCTAGGCGGGGAAAAGCTAGCCGAAAACTCAAAGGACCAAAGAGCGGCACAAGAATATATTCCAGCAAGTTGAAACGAAGCACTCATTATAAGGCCTACGCTCCGAACTTGCCTTCAACATCCTAGGCCATGATGGGGGGAGGGGGGTAAAAATTTACTATCAACTGCTTCGACCTTCCAACTCGATACATCTCCATTGTTCTCGCCATCCAGGTCCTCTTCGCCTTTTTCTGATTGCCATCATCGCCCTTTATCTAAAAAACACGTAAAGCGGCGAAGTAAATCGACATAGACTAACCGCAACTCTGCTTTCCCTCATCACATTCGTCACGGACATCGGGATGAGCTGATGAACCACTAAAAAGGGTTTGTATAGGCAAGTATTAAGAAGAAGCATTGAAAAAATGGAAAAGCAGCCGGCTAGTAGTAGAAAGTCTTAAATAGACGGGAGGGTTTTTGGCCCTCTGACGTAAGTGTGTGCCAGGGCGCGCTTTAGCAGTGACAGAGTTCCGAGCGCTCCACATTACGAATTTTCGTAAGGTGTATATAACGGAACTTTTTCCAGCGTAATATCTTTCTATCGATAGAAAGATATTACGCTGGATAGCTATCAAATGCTTCTGCGAAAAGTTTAATAATATTTTGTTAATTGTGTGTAATTGATTGTTTCACAGATTCTTCAGCACTTGACGTACAAACTATTTTCAGATGGCGCGTAACAGGCTCAAATGCCCAGTTACAGATTGTGATTATAATAATTGTTACTCAAACAATTTGAAGCAGCATTTGTTGCGCGAGCACGGTATCACGGACTATCGGCCACCACCGCCCGAGGCAAAGGAATTTGCATGTGAGGTCTGCGACAAAACGTATGGAACGGCTCGAACACTGCGCGAGCATAATCTACGGAAGCACGGCGCATCAACTTCCAGCTCAAAGCTCAAGTGTCCCGAATGCGAGGAGCCATTTGTCACCCAGAAACAGCTAACTGCACATTATGCTGAAGTTCATAGCGCCCAGTAGGTCAAATGCTTTTATCATATGTCACATATCACATGTATTATTTCACGCACCGATTTCCAGAAAATCACGTATTTTATCTTCCAGGAGACTTCCTTCCATTCCAAGAAGTGTGGGGTCAAACGCATGTGAATGATCCGAGCAATATTCGATATCGACCTCTCCAGTATCGGAAACCGTAGCCTTAACAAGTATCATATATCACCAGCTTCAGAAATTCATGCTTACTTTCAAGAACGCAGTACAGCTTTCGTATTTATCGCTATCATTTCTTCCCGTCCTAGCCGCATAATTACAGCGGAAATAGTGGTTCGCGCCAGAGGTCCTCCGCAGATAGAAGGAGGTGCAGGACTCGTTTTCGGTAGTCTTAAGCCATTCACGAAAGACTTTCATGTTTTCAACGGTGGTTTTGTGAATCTCATGCCTATATGATTCTAAATCTTGCTAGGGAACCTTCTAAAGGTGCTGTATCATGAAGCTATGATGAGAACGAGGCGTTAGAAGTTTCGTGTTTAGCCGCTAGGTGAATATTGGGG